>CM068834.1:30870127-31470127 GCA_028554795.2 Sinohyriopsis cumingii
AAGACCGAGTGAACAAGATGAATACTTTCAGAGATGCACGAAACAAGTTGTTTAGAAAGGCACAATTCAAGTGTGGGGCTTCTGAAGTGGAATGCGATTGTGAGCCTTGCGATGGGTACGATGCTGTACGTTGTGACCTTAGCGATGCCGTAAAGCATCATGGGAACTTTGTTCTTACGACCCCTATCATGGAAAGGGATGCTGTGCGTGTCAAACCTGAGGGATGCGAAAGTGATGCCGCTCGTCCTCTTGGACATTTTACTGGGTTTCGTTTTAAAGGGGAATGTTCACCTTCACGTCTACCTCCCTACGGATGTCATCCAGCCCTGAGCAAACTCCTGCCCATGTCACTCAACCCTCATCGAAACGAACCTGTGAAAGACGAATATTCGTTTCCTGTGCGTTTGTCGGAATACTGCGACTTTGAGAATCGTCTTCAATCGTTCAAAGGAAAATGGCCTAAGTATCTGGGAGGACCGACCCCCGAAGAATTAGCCAGAGCCGGATTTTTCTACTTGGGCGAAGGAGATAAAGTCAAGTGCTTCAGTTGCGGTGTGTCACTTCACCACTGGGAACCGCAAGATTCGGCCTACGTAGAACATGCTCGATGGTCACCGAATTGTCATTACTTACCCTTAGTGGGACCGAGACATTGAAGTAACTTCTTACCATAATCTGTTCATGGATACTTTACAAGAGAACATTCATGCTTTGCCTGTGGAGTTGAGAGAACGCATTTACCGAGAACTGGTCAAAATACAAGTGAAACGTAAAGAACAATTGCATCCGTTACGTCACCGGTGTTTGAACCACTGGTACCTGAAGGCTATACAAGGACTGATTGAGTTGAAAGTGTTCCATTGGACAGACATTGGTCAACGGCCCCCTGGTTTTAAAAAGGAATGGTTCGGTATGGACGATTCTATCTACATCATTGTAAACGTACTGCATCGAATTCCAGAGGAAGAGTTAACGAATTACCAACATCTTGAACACAATGTCAACTTGGTGAAAGAGGAAACTTCTAAACGAATTGTAACGTGTAAATTAGTAACTAAACGATTTAGATTCGACAATGAATTGAAACCATGTCTGTGCAAACAGTACATGTCTTGTGTCAGACCAAAGAGGATTTAGTATGACCTATTCATGGATAATTTGCTAGAGAACATTCGTACCTTGCCTGTGGAGTTGAGAGAACGCATTTATCGAGAACTGATCAAAATACAAGTGAAACGCAAACGCAAAGTGATTCAACCGTTTTTAAATTATGCTCTGTTCCAAAGTATAAGAAGACTGATTATGAGTGGATATTACATTAGGCACAAAGGTAAACGAGGCTATTGGCCACCACCCAAGGATTCCAAAAACAGTGTATATACTTATGGATACTTTACAAGAGAACATTTTGGGCTTGCCTGAGGAGTTGAGAGAAAGGATTTACCGAGAACTGGTGAAAATACAAGTGAAACGTAAAGAACAATTGCATCCGTTACGTCACCAGATCTTTAACCACTGGTACCTGAATGGTATAAGAGGACTGATTCGTCAGAAATTTTTTCAGTGGTCAGACCTTGTTGAACATTTTCAGTTTGTGAATGATGATGAACTAGACGTTCGTAATTTTGGTTACTTCGAGATTCATTTACTGCAACACATTGAGGAAGACGAGTTAAAGGATTACCAACATTTGTTACATGGAATCTGCTTAGAGAAAAACGAAACATCTAGACAAACTCTGACGTTTCAGTTACAGTATGTAACATTTAAATTCCCTACTGGAGAACGAACATGTCTAGTTAGAAATTACCTTTATTGCTTCCGAAACAAAGAGACTATAAAATCAAGTTGCCATGCCACGGATTATGTCACATATCATTGAACAGATTCCGTGGAAGGAACTCAACGACCATATTCAATCCGTGGATCATTACCATCGATTATTACAAGAACTGTATCCATTCAATTTTGGACGACAAGTGGTGTGTGTCTTAGTGACTTGTTTCCTGGGATTTCGTTTACCATCCGATTCCTTGTGGACACTTTACGATCAGTACTTACCACCTCAATGGCCTTAAATGGTCACGAAAAACTCCTTTTGCTCAAAGCCTTGCGTTTTCATCTGGATACTTCTCGACCTCTACGGGAAAAAAAGATTTGTCAACTTTTAGCTACCCAAGACGTGTATGACGATGTGTGTGTAGCTTGTGACTTACATCCCCATTGGACAGATGTCCGTGCCTGGAAAGAATGGGATTTTGAGGCTTGGACCCAAGAAGTGGCCCAGTATGCACGAGAGTTGTTCAAGGAAAAAAGTTACTTTTCAACCCGTGTTAGTGACGGTGCCAGAAGAACCCGTCACCCAGGACAGGACTGTCGTGGACAGGCCTGAAAGACCCTTTCGGGAGGACACTTGTGTGACCTTACCCCCTACTATAGAACTGGTTAGAACATTACCCAAAACAAGTGGTTATACAGACACTTGTTTTTATTCCACGTTCATAGTTATCATGTTCCTTTTATTCTTGTACTTAAGCCTTTGGCTTTTATGTATTTTTGTCTTTCGTATTCATGTTTGAAAAAAAAAACATTCAATAAACGTGTTCTGAAAAAAGTATATAAACTCTTGTCTTGTTTGTTTTCGTGTCACAAGTGACATTCCTCACACTATGGCTACCTCTGCTGTCTCTGCTCCCTCTTCCTCTACTGTCAACGTCATCGACGAACACTTAGATCGTGCCAGTTGGGAGGCTTTGTATCTTCGCCATCCCTTTAACATGCTCATTGCTGGACCTAGCGGTTCAGGCAAAACCGAATTCGTCAAACGTTTGATCGAACATAAACATCATTTGATCGATCGACCACCTCAACGGATCGTGTGGTGTTACAAAGAGTGGCAATCGGCGTACAGCCTCTTGCGAGAAAGTCAAGGCGATTCCATCGTGTTTGTGGAAGGCATTCCTAAAGAAGACGACGGCATCGTCTCTGACTCCCGTCAAACCCATTTGGTCATTTTGGACGACATGTTAGGAGAAGACGAAGAAGAAATTAAACTGTGGTTCACGCGCAAAGGGCATCACCGTAATGCTAGTGTCGTTTACATCACTCAAAATTTGTTTCAACAAAGTAAAGCCCATCGCACCATCAGTCTCAATGCGCATTACGTGGTCTTGTTTAAAAGCCCTCGAGATAAATCGCATGTGCAAGTCTTAGCCAAACAGTTAGGAACGCCTTGGCTGACTCAGGCGTACGACGATGCCACTCAAACGCCACACGCCTATTTACTCGTCGATTTGAAACCTACGACCCCCGAGGATTTGCGATTTCGTACCCACTTGTTTCACCACTGGTGCCAAGACGGAGGGCCTGTCCTGTACACGTCTCCGTCCTCGACTTCATTTCACTCCACATAAAAAAAATCTATAAAAACCTCAGACCCCTTTTCCTCTGTCTCACACACAGTGTGAACATGACGTCTCTTCAGTCGCATCTTCCCGTCAAATTGATTCGTGCCTTGTATGGCATCAGTCGAGAAAAAAATCCACAAATACGAGCTCGTGTCTTAGAAGCTAGTCTCAAAGAAGTCTTACGATGGTTCACGGTGACGGCACGTCAAATACTCCAAGGAATCATTCAGATTCCTCCTCAAACCAAACGCTTTTCGATCGAAACAAAGTCGCTTTGGTCCAACTGGCCGATCCCCGCATCGACACTCAAACCAAAAAACAAATCATTTTGAAACCTGGAGGGAGCGGTACTCTAGGAGGGGTCATCATTCGCTCTCTCTTAAGATGGGATCCTAATGCCTCCAAAGTTATACTCAAGAAAAAAATCCAACGAAGCCCCAAGAAGAAAAAGAAAAAGACCAGGTCCCCAAGAAGAAAAACGTCTCCCGTGGCGGGACCCTCCTCTGACCGGACACCACCCCGGAAAAAGAAAAGAAGCCCCCGAGAAAAAGAAACAGAGAAAAAGTCCCCAGAAAAAGAAAAGTCCACAGAAGAAAACTAGTCGCAAGAGAGGTCCCTCGGCCAGGACGCAACCTTACACTCGCAAACCACGACCTGACACGGCGGTGACTGCGTCTCCGGCATCCTCACGTTCGTCCACTTCTCCGTTGATGACACCAGGAACTGAAGAGTACTTGGAGACGTTGATCACACCAAGAACTTCTCCGTTGATGACCCCAAAAAGAACTTCCCCAGTGGCAGGACCCTCCAATTTAGTGGCAGTGGCTGCTGCTCACAAAGTACCTTCTCCCAAAATCAAAGTCCATGAAAGATCGGGCATGTTACAAAGTTTACTGGATTTGTCCAAGCAAGAACTGACTCGATTTAGTCCGTTGCGAACCCCTGCACGACGTGTCATGCCTGTCCTCAAACTGATACGACGTAAAGACAATCAGTGGCGACGCGTTCCAGTATAAAAAAGGTGTGTGACCAAGTCGGGGGTATAAGTGTTTTTGTGGTGCTCCTGAAGACTCAAAGATGTCTCCCTCCAGAAAACCCCAAGGAAAGAAAAGAAAAGGACTACCACCACGTTTAGTCAAACATGGGGACATGTTATCTGTCCTGTCCAAAGCTTCTTCACCTCTACGAAAAAAACTCATTCAATCGGCCTCCAAAGAGGTCATCGATACCGTGTGCGAATGTTGTTTGAACGTCTTGAAAGGCACGATCCCTTTGTCCAAACACCAGAAACAATGCTTAAGCAAACATCGTCACGTTCTTCGCCAAATGGTTCGAAAGAAAATTCCCATTCGTCAAAAGAAGAAGATGTTAGTGCAACGTGGAGGCATTTTGCCCCTCTTGTTAGGCCCCATACTGAAAGAAGTCTTGGGAACCATGTTGGGAGGACTGGTGGGAGCAAGATAAAAAGGCCCTCGGAAGTTCCAAGATCTCAGAATCGACCCTTGACAACCCCATGGAAGGACGAAAACTAGCTTTAGTGCCTTACAAACGATGGATGGAATACCATCGGTGGCAAGAACAACGCACCCCGCATTTACCTCCCAATCCCCATTTGAGCGAGATGTCCCAGTTACAACACGAATTGCAGTCCTTGATGGATCGCCAAGATTTGTCCGAAACAGAAAAATCGCAAAAGTACGGTCAACTTTTGCAACGACTGCAACTCTTTCACCAGAAAGCTTTCGACGAAACAGCTCTACCCACTCTGAAAGATTTTACGACCTTGAAGAAAAGTCCAGCACCATCACCAGTACCAGTACCACCAGTACCAGTGACCAAGACAGAAAAAGGAAAAGAAGAAGAAGAAGGGTTCAAACTCCACCAGAAAAAGTACGCAAGTTAACAACACCACCTACCTCCAGAATTGGATGGATTAAAAAGACGATGGCCACCCCTTCTTCATCACGAGAGAAAAAGAAAGTGAAGACAGAAGTGAAACAAGAACCGATATCCCCCGCTCAGACATCCTCCTCCTCTTCAACACCTATTGCCGGTCGCACACGCAAAGCATTGCAATCCAAGAAAATATCCCAAGAGAAAAAGAGTAGCCTCTCCAAGAGTGGGTGCCTTATTAACACACAAACAAACACAAAAAATGGAAAAAGTCTTAGCCAGCATTTACTACGATCCCTCGCATCCTGCAGGTTACGCAGGAGTTCAAAAATTGTATCGTGCTGCCAAAACGCGACTGAAAAGTCTCCGTTTACCTCAAGTGCAACGATGGTTACAAGAACAAGCTACCTACACTTTGCACAAACCCATTCGACGCAAGTTTGCCAGAAGTCGCACCCGAGTGGAAGGCATCGACCATCAATGGCAAGCCGATTTAGCCGATGTCTCTCATTTGGCCAGCTACAATCGTGGCTACAAATATTTGTTTTGTGTCATCGACGTCTTTTCCAAATTTGCCTGGGTCGTGCCCTTGACTTCCAAATCCAGCAGCGAGTTAGTGCGAGCCCTGCAACGAGTGCTGAAACAAAGCGGTCGTCAGCCTCTTCGATGGCAAACGGACAAAGGCACCGAATTTTTTAACCAAGCTTTCCAAAAAGAATTAAAGAAACGTGACATTCATTTTTTTACCACCGAGAATCCCGAAACCAAAGCCAGCATCGTGGAACGTTTTCAACGCACTTTGAAAGAACGCATGTGGAAATATTTTACGCATCACCACACTCTGAAGTACATCGACATCTTACCACACCTGGTGCAAGCGTACAACCAGTCTTACCATCGAAGCATCGGACGTGCCCCGCAAGACGTGACTCCCGACAACGAAGTGTTATTGTTTGAGCGCCTGTTTGGTACGTCCCCGACGAGGGCTGTCCCCAAGAAAAGTGGAATGTTGGCCGTAGGAGATTGGGTACACATTGGCAAAACCAAACGCACTTTCGACAAAGGTTACTTACCGAACTGGACGACCGAATTGTTTCGTGTCACTGGACGAGTGCATGGCCGTCATCCTACCATCTATAAATTGGAAGACATGAACGGAGAAGTGCTCAAAGGAACGTTTTATTTGCCCGAGTTACAACGTGTGACCAAAAAAGAAGACGACGTGTACGACATCGAAAGCATTCTCGAACACAGAACCCGTAAAGTGGGCAAACGACGTGTCAAAGAAGTCAAAGTACGTTGGAAAGGATATCCACCCAGTTTTGATTCTTGGATCGACGCTTCACAAGTCATCGACTATAAAAAGAAGTGACCATCATGCCCTTTCACACAGACGCAGCTACGTCGACCAGTCCTCCTTCACCCAGTTCTTCTGTGCAAGATTTACAAAAACAACCCTTGTGGGTGTGGTGTGGAGAACGTGTGCCTAAAACGCAAATCGTTTTTTTCTGCCAAATCTTCGTGGTGTATTGTGTCATCGGGGCAGCCATTGCCAATTTGAGTTTGCAACAAGGAGACAAACAATTGTGGACCATTTTATTGAGCAGTTGCATCGGTTACCTGCTTCCCAATCCCTCCCTGAAATTCTCTTCCAACGGGAACCACGGGAACCTTGTGTCCAGTGCCAGTGCCAGTCACCACTCCAACCACAACCAGAACCCCATTTTGAGCGGAGACACGCCTCTGACGTCCAGTAACCCCTCGGACAGCCACAGAACTCTGGAATTATGAGTCACCAAAACCAATTTTACTTAACCTTACCCAATGACAGTTCCATGGAGGTGTTTCCCAAGAACACGTTGTGCTGTTACACGGCCAAATTACCTCAAGCCATCCCCTTAGATCACGAAGCCCATTGGGAAGTGGCTTTAGTGGAAATCATTCACCCGACCCAAGTCCTCAATGTCCTTCCCAATCAAAATTTTTTTAAGGTGGAAGTTCATGACGAGCAAATGCAAAAGTACTTGAATGCCCCCAATGTCAAATATGACAATAAAACCTATGATGACAAATCTGAAACGTGGACCTACAACTTGTTTATTCCTCCAGGCTATTATTTTAGTGGTCAACATTTGGTCAGCACCATAAGCTCCAGGTTTAATGTCGTGTTTCTGAAAGCTTTGGAGTATGCCCCAAAAAGTGTCACCATGGAGTACCACAAAGCAGCTCGTCGCTTCTTGATGAAATTTGAGCGGAGTAAAATCGTGTCCATTTTATTTTGTCCTGAATTGTTTGACATGTTGGGCGGAGACATGGACATGAGAATGGCCATGCTCAAGAAAAACGAATTACCCATCGTTTACGACAACGAGTCTTTTAGCAAGTTATTTCGTGCCCCGGTAGAACTGAACCAAGGACTGAATTTGATGTTTGTGTACTCCGATGTAGTGGAGTACAACGTGGTGGGACACACCTCTGTACCGTTACTGCGTGTCATTCCTTTCAAAGTGGATTCTGCCACGTACGCTGACGAGGAAGGTGGAAACACTTACCACGTCCACCGCGAATTTGTACATCCTCACTATTTGCCTGTCAGCAAGTCTTATTTGGACACGGTCAACATTGCTATAAAAGGAGATTTGGGACAATATATTCCATTCACCAAAGGAAAAGTCATGGTGAAACTCCATTTTCGAAAACGGTTTTCTCACGACTCGTAAGTAAGTCATGTATCCAGTGTACCGAGGGGTTGCACGGTTTAGGAGACATGTTAAAATCAGCCTTTCGTTCGGTGGCCCCAGTGTTGAAACCGATGGTGACACGCGGATTGCACGCCTTGAAAGATGCGGCACTGACGCAAGGCAAAGAATTTCTCCAAAATGTCATCATCGACAAACAAAACCCTAAAGAAGCCTTCATGAGGGCAGGCAAAAATGTCTTGCTGCAAACGGACAAAGACCTTTTGGGCCGACGAGACACACCTATAAATGCCCTGCACGCTACCGAGTCAGGCATTCAGCAAGGACAGGCAGAAAGAGACGACGAAGAAAACACCCTTTCACCAGACTTCAAGCGAGAAAGATCAAGAAAAGAAGAAGAACCGTTCGAGACTTAGACGTTTTCGATTATTGAGACACAGAGAAAAAATGATGCACTGAGAATCTTGCGCTTGTTCCAAGACGGAACTGGATATGTTTGCCATGCCCCCCACCATGGTGACGATGCAAGAATCCCAATGGGTGGATTTTCATCCTGTCTCCTCTTTGACGGATTCCGCTCCCATCGAGTTTGAAATCAAAGGACAGCCCGAAGATTACATCGATCTAAATAGCAGTTACCTGTATTTGAAGGTGAAAGTGATTAAAACGGATAACACCAATCCTGGAGCCAATGATAGAGTAGCGCCCGTCAACAATTTCATGCATTCCTTGTTCAGCGAAGTGGACTTGTACTTGAATAACAAACTGGTCAGCAGCAGCATGGATACTTACCCATATCGCGCCTACCTGGAAAATCTCTTGACGTACGGAAAAGAAGCCAAGAACACTCATCTGGATGCTTGCGTGGTATGGAAACCTGACACGGCAGGCACGTTTAACGACACAGTCCTGACAGCAGATGACGATCCTCACAATGTGGGGTTTAACACACGTAGAACTAAAATTCTGCAAGGGCGAAGTTTAGAACTGATGGATCGTTTGCATTTGGACATGTGGTTACAAGAAAAGTATTTGCTGAACGGAGTGGATATCCGCCTGAGACTGAATCGTAGCACTGCTGCTTTCCATTTGATGGCCCATGCCAATGAATACAAAACTGTTATCCAAGAAGCCCGACTTTACGTGCGTCGTGTGGAAGTGTTACCTAAAGTGAGAAACGACGTCAGTCAGACGTTGAGTAGAACGACCGCCAAGTATCCCATACGACGCGTGGAAGTGAAAACGTTCACCATTCCTGTTGGACAGCGATCCATGATCGTCAGGAATTCAGCTTTCAATGGACTTCACAACGAAAATCCTTTTGAGTTTCGACACTCTAGCGTGTCCAAGATTGAAGTCAGACGCGACGGCAAGACCTTGTGTACCCGACCCTTTGAGCCTAACTTTGCCCAGAACAATTACTGGAGATCGTACTTGTCCCTGTACGAAGCCACGGGACAGTTAGGGACCAACACCAGTCACGGGATTACGTACGACGATTATGCAGGAGACTATGCTTTGTGGGCTTTCGATTTCACTCCAGACCAAGGCAGCGACGAGGGACATTTCCACCCTATAAAATCAGGCCAGATTCGTGTGGAAATTCAGTTTGCAAACCGAGACCCTGCTGATCCAACGTTGAACGTCATCCTGTATGCAGAATTCGATAATACGATAGAAATCAACAGTTTGAGAGAAGTTATTTTAGATTACTAGAAACCATGGAAGACTGTTATCCCTCTTTACCTAGTGGAGAAACTTTGGAGATGAAATGTGAGGAGACCGTGGAAGGAGAATCCCAAGACAAAGACGAAGAAGATATCATGATGAAGTCGAGATGGCCAGAACAAGAAGCCCATTTAGTCTCCTGTTTTGCCAAACATTTGGCGGAAAAAATGACGGAATTGATCAAGAAAAATTGCTATGGATGTCAAAACGCTCCTCCCAGTCAAATTCAACACGATAAATGCCTGATGTTAAGTCAAGAAGAAAAATTGGACGAGTATCTGGACGATGCTTGGAGTCTCATCTCAGACAAAGACGTGTTGCATCAGTGGTATAAAGACTTGCGTGAACATTCTTGTCCACCATTACCCACTCAAGAGATCCATCGTATCGAAGCTCTCCTGAATCAGAGTGAGGAGACGAAACGAAGAAACGGTTATTTGTCAGACATTTTCAAGCAAAAAGTCAGGATCGAATTGATGACTTATTATTACCTGTGAAGAAGAAAAAAACACAAATCAATGGATACCTGGGAACTTTATTACCTTTTGAACCACAGTTCGTATACAGCTTCTTGGAATCCTGTCGTCTGTGCTAAAGATGAACTCCCTCATCGCAAACCTCAAGACCATCTAGCTTACGTGATCAACACGGACGACAGTCATCTCCCAGGAACCCACTGGGTAACCGTTTACTTTCCTCAAGATGGGTGTGTGGAATATTTCGATTCGTACGGATTGCCCCCTTTGGAAGACGATATCATTGACTTTATGAGAAGAAATGCTCAGACCACCCGATTCAATAATGTGAAATTACAAGGCACAGATTCCTTGGTGTGTGGACAATATTGTGTGTATTTTCTGCATCATTGCAGCCTGGGCTATTCCTTAGAACATTTAGTGACTCATTTTGATCCTCGTTCTTCTACTAGAAACGATGTGAAAGTAGATCGATGGTTTTGTGACCATTATGCTTATCTTTTGTCTCAAGCTAGGAAACGTAGTGTCCATCAATGGCCTAATGATTTCCAACAGTGGAAATCACAATTTCATTCACAACGTTGTCAGCCCTGTTTAAAGTAGACTGTATTTGAAGAAAATATTTGATGTTATAATGTTGGATTATTGTTTAAAATATGTTAGAGTTGTTGTTGGTTAGTGTTAAGTGATTTTTGAATAAAAAATGTTATGTTTTGAAACAAAAATGCCTTTGTCTTTTGTTTAGGTATAAGAATGTTTGATTGATGCTCTTTAATTTCTTACTATCCCTCTCATGACACTCACTGAACGTTGCGACTCGAAAACCGTGTGGGAGATGTTTTCCTTCACGTCCGCGCTTTGACTTTAAGAACCGGGGGTTGTTTCCAGTCTAACCATCCATTGTCGACTCATCCTTCTACGAAGATGTGCTCCAAACTAGCTAAGCTCAACGAAGCCTACGTGAATTTGCATAGGGTCAGACACAGTCTGATACCGAAGCCAGAAGAAATAGAGAATGTGAGAATGCTAAAAGTCACTGAAGACCTGATAGAAGAGCTCTTCAGAGAAGAAGTGAACAGGGAGAAAGAAGAATGGACAGAGAAGTACAGACTTCAGAGACAGCAGCAACAGCAGCAACAACAACAGCAACAACAACAGCAGCAGCAGCAGCAACCTGAACCTGACAGAGGCTTTGTCGATTGCCGTATCGACACCAAAGAGTTTTTCTTCTCTTTCCGAAGAAGCAGACCTATCGCCAGAAAGTCTATCCTGAGAGGACATCGCATTCTTAGAAACTAAAAAAGATTGCCATAACAAAAAACAAAAAAATAAAACCAGCCCTTTTCAGGGCTACCCAATACTCTAGAAAAGAAATAACGATCTATTTGCCAATGTGTAGGTAGAGTAGTGTGAATATAAACACTAACTCTTTTTTAAAAAATGTGAGTGTATGTATTTGTGTGTTTGTGTATAAGATTGTGTGTTTGTAAGTGCTCACGTACGTTGGTATGGATAGTAGATTAAAATGATGTCTTTTTTGGTGTTTGAGGTGTATATTTGGGGTTAGATTGGATTGCTTTGCGTATGTGGATAGTCTATTGAAGTGATTAATAAAAAAATTTTTAGAATAGTGATGAGCAGTATAAAAAAGTGAGTGAGTGTTTCTTTTAGGTCCGCGCGTTGCTTTTTTTTTTTGGTCATGGTCTAGGTAAGATCAATTTTATGTTTTTTAGGGGGATGTTTTCCTTCATGTCCGCGCTTTCAGTATAAATTGAAACTCGCTCGGCAGTCTAGCTACCCTTGTTGATTGATCAACACCACCAGAAGAATGAACACCAGAATTGTGAAACTGCTAGAACTCCAGATGCACCTGGAATATGCCAGGCGCATAGTAAATGAACTATCCGCGGAAGCCATAGTAGAAGAAGCAAGAATAAAGAAGGAAGAGGGGGAGAGAAGAGAGAGGGAAGAGGAGGAAAAGAAAATAGGAGAGAGGATGACTTACAAGATGCCAGAGACAGAGGAGCGTTGTTTAATGACTTAAGAAATGTTTACTTTTGGATGATGGATGGAGAGTATACTATTGAAAGGATAGAAAGAGAATGGAGGTTGAGAAAAAGTCTTGACTATGTCAATGAACTACAATTAGCGAGGAAGATGATAGAGGAGATGATAGAGGAAGAAGTTAAGAGATTGAGAGGATTGATTCAACCAGAGTATGTAAGAGTGGGGACTATAAAAGAGTCTATGGACAAGGTAAAAGCAGTGAGATGCTATTTAGAAGAGCTAGAGAAATGGTCAGAGTGGAAGTTCGTGAAAAGGGGCATTGAACAACTAAAGAAAGCGGAAGAAACGATGAAAAAGATAGTAGAGGAAGAAGTGCAGAAAATTAAGGACAGGTGGGCAAAAGATAGAAAAGAACAAGAGAATAGAAAGAAAAAAGAAGAATATGAGAGACTGAACAATAACTGGATAAAAATCCAAGAGAAGTTCCGGGCCATGGGCCGCCCGGACTGGATGCCGGAAAGAGAAAAGAAGAAGAAAGGAATGATGGACAAAATAAGAGGATGGTGGAAGAAGTTAAGAAGTTAAAATAAGAAGAAGAAAAACCCAAAAGCCCTTTTCGGGGCCAGCCATATTTCTTGAAAAGAGAATGACTTTTCAATTGCCTACCCTTTTTTAAAAATTTAAAAAAAAAAAAAAAATCCCATGTTCAATTCCCCTTGTACGTAAAATGACCCACAATTTATTCCCATGTTAATTCCCCTTGTACGTAAAGTGGCACACGATTTTTCGCCATGTTAAATTTCCATTGTACGTAAAGTGGCCCAGGGGTCTCTGTAATGCTAATTTCCATTGTACGTAAAGTGGCCCCTTTCACTACTCATATTGAAAACTACCTATTACCGTTACCTTTGAATCAGCAATTACCACTGATAAACTTCAGGACTTCCAATCACACACTCATTTCAAACCGGTCGTTTGAGGAAAGAAACACTAATCATTGTGATAAGAATCGATACCATTATTGTTCATTTGTCAACAACAACAAAAATTCACAAAGAAAGGGGTATGTTCCTAAAACCGTTCAATTACCGCAAATCATCTTTTTAAAGTTACAAACTTTATTTGCCACAAATAATCGCAAAATTCTTCCAAATCTTGCCAATTTTTGTTACTGTAATAATGAAATAATTATCATAAACTTTGTGTAATCTGTAGAAGTGGAACATTTCCATACTTCACAATCATATATTATTTTTCTCTCTTACAGTGTTTGTACACTCCAAGAGATCTACAATAACAATGTTACATTTATGTACCCAAATGATCTCACGTAATACTAGAAAAGGCGTTTTTCCAGATCCTTTACTAATCGGCTAACAAAATGACATGTGACATCTGTTTTTCCTCCATGTACCGGGTATTAAAGAATTTAAAGTTAAGTGGTTGACACAAGTCTACTCAGAAGCACTATTAAGTTGTTCCATCCACCCACCCCTCTTCCTCCGACACCGGATAATCATGAGTAAGCCCGAGAAGTGGTATATTTCCTCTCAAACAAAAACATCATGAAGTTCGTGCCAAAATGTAAACGAGAAGCAAGAGTTCTCTGCCCTGGATTATCCAAAAAATCATACGAAAGACACGCAAGAGAGAATAGCTTTGCAGGTCTTTATGGAAAACTATGAACGGAGAATCGCAAAAAGGATTTTTTTTACTTGCTTCAGCTACAAAGAGTGACCAAAAGAGAAAATAACGTACGATATGGAAAGCATTCTATATTGAAGAATACGTAAATTGGGCATATCTCGACTTCAAAAAGCGAAACTGCGCTGGAAAGGATATCTATCTAGTTTTGGTTCTTGGATTACCGCTCCATGAGTCATTAAAAAATTAAAAATTAAAACTTATTTGTAAAAACAATGCCTGCTGCCTATGACAAAATATGCGTTTGTTTGGTACAGCGTGTTTGTATATCTATAAACACTCCCGTTATTCTTGTATAAACTTATGTAAAGAAATTTATCAGAAGAATGTGCTTTTAGGTCCTCGTCCGCGCAATATCAGTTCCATTTGTATACTGATTGGTTAATGCTTTCCCTCACGTCCTAATTTCTAGCATATAAAGCTACTCGTTCACCTGTCTTGCCATCACTGTATGGACCAGTCACGAATGATGAATGAGCCAAGTATCAATTTTCGTTAGTCATATTATCAGACTCCATCAAGATAAACATTCAATGTAAAGCAGATGAAATGGACCAAGTCGGAATTATGCTTAGCTGGAACAAATCACAATGTGGACATTTGGGGTGGTTGTCAAGCAGTTCTTGCATCTCATCAGAGTGTCACTTTCTATCTTTTTGTGGGCTTGAGAAAAATAAACTTCGTTAAAAGAACGGGGAACCAGAAGGTGGAGAAGGTGGAAGGCTATTGTATGTAAAATATAATATAAATGCAAAACATAGACATGGCATAGAGACCATCCCCACCCCCGACATCACCAACCCGACCCAGGAATCGAATCCATTTAACGACATATATCACTTGAAAATTCAAAATCATACCAGGTACGTTTTGTATACAGATACCAATGATCAAAAGTAAAAGGAAATCATTGCTTACATGAAGATAGAGAGGCTTATTTGTCGCGAGATATAAACAGTAATTTGAAAACACATAAATCAACAAGAATTGTTTTGACTTAAAGCATTATTATTGTCTAACCTGGGTAGTTAACGAACCAGTACCCAAGGTCACGTCAATTTACAAAAACGGTGCAAAATAACCAGGCTTGGTGATTATTTCGTGAAGAAAAAAGATACAGTAAAAAGAGGTAAATATCCACGTTCCCTACTATTTCAAATCAGCTTGAAAAATGTATTCGCTATTCCTGTATGATTTATATTCTATTTGACAGACCTTTGAGTGATAATAAGTTCCATTAGACAATGACGTTTTTCATATAAAACAACACTTGCATCAATGGTAGATCAGTGGCTGACAGAAAAATGAATAGAACATTTGATTAGTTGTAGTAATAGTAATTCTTTTTTTAAATGACTTTGTTGATCATGATATACTGTTGAAAAAACATAAACTCTACAAATTCTTTAGCTGAACCGGTTTGAGTTATACTCAATAAACAGGTTGCAAAGAGTTGTGATCCATGTCAAATATCAGAGGAAAGAATGATGCAAAATGGAAGTCCTTCTGTGATCAAACTGGGCTCTGTATTATTCTTGCTATTTGATCAATAACTTGCCACTTAAAATAGGTGGTACAATATCCTCAACAGATTTTATTATGTTTGTGATATTACAAAATTAAATGCATACAATTACAAGCAGAAGCATGAATCAAAACCACAGACAGATGTCAGTAAGCTTGAAAACCACATGTAGTTGTCAGTAAGCTTGATGTTCTGGTACAAGGAACTCGATTAAATCAAAACCACATACAGCTGTCAGTAAGCTTGATGTTCTGATGCAAGGAAATGGGATCAAATAAAAAATACGGACAGCTGTCAATACGACTGATGTTCTGGGGCAAGGAAATGGGATTAACTCAAAACCACAGACAGCTGTCAGTAAGCTAGATCTTCTAGTGCAAGGAAATGGGATAAAATCATAGCTATAGACAGCTGACAATAAGATTGATGTTCTGATGCGAAGAAATGGGATTTAATCGAAACCAGAGACAGCTGTCAGTAAGCTTGAAAACCACCAGACAGCCGTCGGTAGGCTAGATGTTCTGGTGCAAAGAAATGGGAACAAATATAAAAAATACAGAAAGCTGTCAATACGATTGATGTTCTGGTGCAAGGAAATGGGATCAAATAAAAACCACATACAGCTGCTAATAAGCTAGATGTTCTGGTGCAAGGAAAATGGGATCAAATCAAAACCACAGACAGCTGTCAGTAAACTTGTTTGTTGTTGTTGTTGTGGGGTTTAACGCCATTTTTCAGCACACGATAGGCTATGCATGGCGGCCAGTATTAATGTTAGAGGAAGAACCCGGGAAAACCCCGGGAAGAACCACCGGCCCACGAGAAGTTACTGACAAGCTTTCTCACATACCCACATTAGTCGAATCCTAGACTCGAACCCACGCAGACAGAGGTGAGATGGCAGTGATCCGTAACGGAGAGCGCATTAGACCACTCAGCCACTCGGGGCCCCATCAGTAAGCTTGATGTTCTGGTGCAAAGAAAATGGGATCAAATCAAAACCACAGACAGCTGTCAGTAAGCTAGATGTTCTGGTGCAAGGAAAATGGGATCAAATCAAAACCACAGACAGCTGTCAGTCAGCTAGATGTTCTGGTGCAAGGAAAATGGGATCAAATCAAAACCACAGACATATGTCAGGAAGCTTGGTGTTCTGGTGCAAGGAAAATGAGATGATATTAATAAAGATTAAAGCAAAGTACTTGTAATACTTGAAAAGCAAAAGCAATGGAAGTTGACCAATTTAATGTCAATATATTATCTATTAGAACAATGTCATCCTAAAGATGGCCAAAAATAAGAATGAAAATATTTGGTGTTTATGTTGACATTATGTTAAACACATTACTAAAATAACAATGAAAATGTATTCGTATTAATAATTAAAATAAGCACTTATTATTTATATGAGAGAGAGAGTGAGAGAGAGATCGAGATCGCATTACAAATTATATTTTGTCTTTATATGAGTGAAAACACTTTGTGAATTGTGTATGCAGTAGAAAGCATAAGGCACACTATTTGTAAGAAGTAGTGAATGGGGGATGTTTACTGACAATGTAAATCCCAGTCAAAAATGGCCTCGGTCTGTTTACGGACAACATTTATACGGACAATAAGAATGTCCATTACAAGACCCCCTCGGTACGTTTACGGACAAGAATTATACGGACAAAATGTAGGGCCTGTATACGGACAAGGGAAAGTTGGGTTTGTATAGGGACAATAGAAATGGAACAGATGGGGTGACGTCACGGTACTGGACATTGGCAGCAATGGTACAAGTGGCTGACCTCCTCAATCGGGCAAGTCAATGACAGAGGGAGGAATAAAGCTAGATTGCTTGGCGGGGCGTGACTGAGAACCTGATAGAACGCTTGGCGTGGCGGGAACCTATACCGTTCATAGAAAAACACAAACATCGCCTGGACATATCACTGGACAGACATATACAAATAAACATAAATACACAAACACAAGACACAAATAGGGCAAAAGAATAACTATCTATTCGAGGCAATGGAGGGGTCCTGAAAAGGCCTTTGGGTTTCTTATTTTTCTTGTTTTTCTTTATTCTCTCCTCCCTAATACTTCTTCACCATCTTCTTAATTTTGCCGAGGCATTTGTCTTCTTTTTTTGCGTCCCATCCTTTTCCTCCTTCTCCTTCTTTTCATCTTCTTGTTTTCGTCTTCTTTTTCAATTTTCTCATTGTGTCTTCTTATTATTTCTTTTTCTTCCAGACCATTCTTTTCTTCTTTTTCGTCCTTTATCATTTCTCTTAGACTTTGTTTGGCTTTTCTTAAATTGTTGATTTCCATTTTTAGTCTGTGTGGACAATATCACCCATCATCTAATCTCACTAGCATTTCCTCCACCATACCCAGATCGTCCACCACCTACTCCAACTTGTTCATTTTCTCTAAATGGTGCATCTACTAACAAAGAAAAAGCAGAACATCTGGCAAAATATTTCAATGTAATGAGCAAAAATTATAACCATACAGCCAAATTCCAAGCACCTAGATCAACACTATTTGGAATACTGTTATTATTGTTGCCTCGCATTGGTTTTATTTTGTTCCAAACCTGTTTGAATTGCATTGCTTAATCTCAAGAGTGGAGCAGTATTTTTGCCAAGATGTTTCCTTTGCTCTTTTGATGATAGTTTTCGCTTATTTTTCTTTGGTTTTGTAGTCAGTATAGTCAGTCGATTCTCCTGTATGGCGAACTTTATTGAGGGCTTTCTTTTTCTCCTTGATTATATTTTTGCAGTCGTCACCACCATGGGATGGGTTGTTTTGTATTTAGTGTGATCTCAGTTCCAGTAGTGGGAATGCTTTGAGTGGCGGCTGCATTTATCGCTTCAAGGACTTTTTGGTTGTATTTGTCGATGTCGTCTTTCCGTAGGTTGGCTATGGTCATACCGGTGTGTAAGGAATTGAATGTATGTCAGTTAACTTTGTCTATTCTCCATTTTGGATACTTTTGAGGAAGTGGCAACTGGATTGGTAAGGTTTATGGTAATAATTATGGGGAAATGGTCGCTGCCTAACGTGGAGTCTCTATCTACTTCCCAATTAGTCATAGATGCTAATTTGAGTGTGCAAATTGTTAGATCAATTGCTGACAGTGACCCGTCCTCTGGTGAAATTATGCTTTTAGTACCGTCATTTATTATGACCAGATTGTTTTTGAGGACCCATTCATCGATCAATTTGCCTCAATTGTTTTGGTGCTTTCCTCCCCATCTTTTGCTATGTGCGTTGAAGTCATCACATATCATATATTCACTCGTCGTGCTGATTACTTGGGCATATTAAGAGGGGTCAGAGATATTGAAAATCATCTCTCATAGTGGATTTACTGGTGAATAACCTGGGATTTTGGTAAATGTTTAGATATTTGGTGGATGAGGGTTTCTTGGATAACTATCAAATCAGGTTTGAGTTTGGATTGTTGGAATTTAGTCATTAATTCTGGTTCATTAGTCCCCGGCTATTCCATTGCCAGATTACTAGCTTCTTTTTCATGGTTTTATCCGTTCTTGATGTTGTAATTAATTTATTTTAGTAGATTCTAATGGTCAAATTTATGTGTGGTTTCGAGGTGTTTTTCATTAAGTCGGATACTAATTTAAAGAATGGAATAGAAGGTATATAATGATTTTGAGAGCTATCTGTGATTCCCACCATGAGATCTTTTAGGTAGTGCATAATTGTGGTATGTGAGAAGACCTCGGGTGGGGACGCACTTATTCATTTTCTTTTTTGGTTTGATTTCGAACCTCCCGAATGAAGGTCGGTATATCAGGGTTAGTTGTGTTGGATGGTGTTACCATTAACATGTCTTTCTTCTTTTAATTCGAGTTCCACTGGTTCTTATTATTGTTTGAGAGCAATGGGGATGGTCCTTTTGTCAGAAGCGTTGTTGGATTGGGTTGGACTTGGGTAGGAGCGGGCTTAGGCTTAGGTTTAGGGATAACAGGTATTTGTGGCGCTGGCTCCTTTTCCTGCATGGTACGTTTCAATTGGGTTGTAGCTTTTGCTTTTGCATCAGGCAATTTTTGTTCCGTCATAACTTGAATGCTTTCTTCTCTCCTGGTGTATGGACAGTCCTTGGAAATAGGATGATGAGGTCCGTTGCAATGAGCACACTTCTGGCCTATGGATGTGCATCTGATGCTGTGGCTGCCGCCGAAGGTGTCACATAGTTTTTTATTTTTGCAACTGCTTGCGTGATGTTCTCATGCCTTGCAACGACTACAGAAGCGAGGCTTGTTCTCGTATTCAAGGAGTGGATAAGAGTAGCCATCATAGTAAACGAGCAGTGGTGGGATTGAGTAGAATTCTAGTATAATTATGTTGGTCAGTTGTCCTTGACTTGACTTGAATCTGGAAACCCTGGATATATCGGCTCCTTGGTTTATTAATTCTATGGCTAGATCATTATTTTTTAGGAAGTTGTATTTCGGATGTAATTTAATGACCTTTCTGTAGGTTGCAGTTGAATTTGGTTTATTTGTCTGGGTCGGTTTGGTCTTGGTTGCTTGGGCTGCATCAGGCTTATGCTCCTTTTCCTTAATCTTGGTTGAGTCCTGCTGAGTTGTGCTCGGGGCGTTCTTGGAGAGCCCCTTGCGCCTTTAACTTTGACTTGGACTGGGCCAATTTGCCGTATTTCCATGTTTTTGGCTACCTGTTTTATGGTGCTGCAAGTAACGATGATGTAGTTAGATCTGGGTCTAATGATGACGAAGGCTCCTGAGTAAGTCTTAGTTAGGACTGTTGCTAGGCTGTTGGTACTGATGCTGATGTTTTTGGAACTGCTGCTGGTGATGAATATCGTAAGATCTTTGCTATGGTATTGTTTTTTTTACCAGTTGTTCTCCTATTGTTGTTCGATTGTCCTTTCGCGTTGGTTGTTTGGTCCTTTCTTTCGTATTTCTTACTGTTTGTTGTTTGGTAGTCCTGTTTTCCTAGGTTGTTTCCTTTGTTTGTTTTGGTTGCTGTCTTGGAATTTGGTGTTGTTGTTGTTTTACTTTCCTTTGGGTATTCTGTTTATCGGAGTCTTCCCCTTTCTTTGGTCTAATATCTCCTCTGGTAGTCTTGCCCTCCTCTTAGCCGGTGATAGCATATTTATAAGTTGGTAATTATATTCTTCATTGGATCCTAGTAAATTATATATGTTTGGATCTAATAGAGTTGTTTCCTTGGAGGAGCCTGTTGTTTGACTGGAGTGGATGACTTCTTTTGCCTTGTGGTTGTTTTTGGCTCTTTGGTTTTGAGGTGTTTGCCTGCCCATTTTGGTTCTTGCCTTGTGGCATTGGTGGGGTTTGAGCCATTTTTTTCTGTTGGACATTCTTACCCTTGTTGCTGTTGGCAGTGGGTGGTTTGTGGGCATCTGTCACGTTGTCTGCTTGTTGGCATTGGTGACTAGGATGGTGACAGTATGTTGGTGAAGGTGGTAACGGGCACAAGCACCTTAGAGGGTAATTAATTGGTGATGGAACGGTAGGTGATGTTGACTGAGGGTTGGATATTAAATAAGGGGTGAGGATGGGTGGTTTAATTGGGTGAGAAAGTCGCTCTGGTGTTAGTTGAGTTTCTGTAATATCTGGTAAATCTGATAGCCCCGATAAGTCCGGAAGCGCCGCTCTCTCTAATATTTTGTTAGGGATGTGGTTATTGCCAGTGCCTCCCGATAAGTCAGTATTGGGCTGTATTGAATAGGTGAGGGCATTTGGAATGTTTTGGTAATTCCCTCCGATTCCATAATTTTGTTCTTGTCTGTTGTAGTATCTATGTTGGAATTTGTTGGATCGTCGCCTGGTATATGTGAGATCACGTCCAACAGTCGCTGTATGACTAAACATGAGGTGGGGCTAGATGTAAAATGCCCAAAAATACTGTGGAAGTTGAGGGGACATCTTCGGCTTGACATTTTGAATGGACCTCTCACTACCGTCATTGCTTCCTGGGGTTTCTCATATCTTGCCCGAAATGTTTGGGCTTACTGAATGGTTGCCAATATAGTTATTAAGTTTGCTAATCATGTTGGGGAGATTGTTGGTTTTCCTGGTTGCATACCTATTGGTGGTCTTCCTAATTTGAAAGGAATGACTCGTAGAACGGTACGGAGGTGTGCCCCACCACGTTGTACTCCACCACATCGGAGTACACAAAAATCAAATTTAGTCCTTGATTCATTTCTACAGGGAATCGAAAATATTTCGCAAAATCCAAGTTGCCGGTAATGGCTGGTATTTCGTTTTTAATCTTGACCATCTTGGGGTCTCCACCCAAAATGTCCTACAATTCAGGACAAAATGTAAAGGTCAACATTTTGTTGTCTGAAAATTTTATTAGCAGGCGATGAGCTACTTTATGGTAATGGAGAGTGACACTTCGTTTGGCTTTGTTGAAGGCTTTGCCAAACACCGCATCGAACCTGGTAGCAATCGTGTTCACCAGATGTTGACCGCTAAAATCATAGCCTGCAGGAATGGTTAACGGATAGGTGAACCGTTTAGTTTTGTGGTCATGTGTTTTCATAGAGTCAGCAGCAGTGAAAATGTTGTGATTTTTGACGATGTTTTTGATTTGTGTAGGGTGAATCATTTCGACCAAAGCAACTTCCCAATGGGCTTCGAGATCTAATTGGATTGCCTGAGGTAATTTGGCCGTGAAACAGCATAATCTGTTATTGGGAAACACCTCCATGGAACTGTTACTGGGTAACGTTAAATAAAATTGTTATTCATAATTCCAGAGTTCTGCTGTCCGAGGGGTCAATATAGATCAGAGGGTGTCTAAAAGAGGGCTATTGTTGTTTGGGTAGTGACTGTTGGAATGGTGATTGACGTTGGGCGAAGACTTCCGTTGTTACCACTTGAGGAGTATTTCAGGAAAGGATTGGGAAGAAGGTAACCGATGCAACTGCTCAGTAAAATGGTCCACACATGTTTGTCTCCTTGTTGCAAACTAAAATTGGCAATAGCAGCACCGATGACACAATACAACACAAAGATTTGGCAGAAGAAGACGTTTTGCGTTTTAGGCACACGTTCTTTACACAACACCCCCAAGGGTTGCTTTTGTAGATCTTGCACAGAAGAACTCGGTGAAGGAGTGGTCATTGTGGTCCAGTGACACGAAACAATTCGGTGGTCCAAGTGGATAAGTAACCTGTGTCGAAAGTGCGTTTGGTTTTGTCAATGCACACCCAATCTACCGGTGTCAACACTTCACCTTTCTTGGGGGCAGTCACCATCAGGGATGTACCAAACAGGCGCTCAAAAACAGTCACTTCGTTGTTGGGAGTCACTTCTTTGGGGGGCACATCCTATGCTTGGTTGTACGCTTGGACAAGGTGAGGTAAGACGTTGAGTGTGTTGATTAAAATATTTCCACATGCGTTCTTTCAAGATGCGTTGAAAACGTTTCACGATGCTAGCTTTGGTTTTATGATACTTGGTGGTGAAGAGATGAATGTCTCGTTTCTTCAATTCTTTTTGGAAAGCTTGGTTCAGAAATTCGGTGCCTTCGTTAGTTTGCCATCGAAGAGGGTGACGACCGCTTTGTTTCAACATCAGTTTGAGGCACGCACTAACTTAGTGCTCGATTTGGAAGTAAATGTCACGACCCAGGCAAATTTGGAAAAAAGGTCGATGACAGAAAACAAATATTTGTAGCCACGATTTCAGGTGACCAAATGAGAGAAATCGGCTATATCGGCTTGCCATTGATGATCGATGTCTTCCATTCAGGTGCGATGTCTGAAAACCTTTCGTCGAATGGGCTTGTGTAAGGTATACGTAGCTTGTTCTTGTAACCGTCATTGCACTTGAGGTAAACGGACACTTTTCAGTCGGGTTTTGGCTGCACGATGCAATGTTTGATCTCCACAACCCGCAGGATGGTATGGATCGTAGTAAATGTTGACTAAAACATTCTCTATTTTTTAAATAAGTTACCCACTCTTCACTGATGATACTTTTGATGGCGTGAAGGGTGGCTTGGAAACTGCTTTAGGCGCCCGATGTGCCACGGGAGTAGAATTTGAGGGTAGTGGTGGTGGTACTGGTGTGGGTAATGGATGGCTTTGGTCTTGCTTTCCTTTTCATTACTGGTTTCCCTTCTTTCTTTTTCACTTCTGTCGAAGGAGGAGTTGACATCATCCTCGTAACCCATGCGTTGAGTTCTTCTTGTTGGGGTGTGGGGGAAGGAATCAACAAGGACGCTGAAATCTTACTATGGATGGAAGCCGCTGACGGTGTTTGAAAGACTTCATGTGCTTCTTCTTCCTCAGGCATCCGTGGGGATGTGTTTGTCTTGATCGCTGAGGTTAGTGGCGGTGGTTTTGGTTGTGGTGAAGGACTTTTCATCAGGGCTTTACAAACTTTCAGAGTCGGCTGATCTGTTTCGTCTAAAGCTTTCTGGTGACAGAGTTGAAGTTGATGCAACACTTGACCGTACCGTTGAAATGTTTCCGTTTCTGACAAATCTCTGCGATCCATCAACTAATTGCAATTCGAGTTATAACTGGGGCATCAAAGACAATTGAGGATTGGGAGGTAAATGCGGTGTCCGTTGTTATCAACAATGGAATTCAGTCCATCGTTTGTAAGGCACTAAAGTCAGTTTTCGTCCTTCCATCAGATTCCAAAGGAGCTTCTCGTTCCTGGAGACATGGGTTTCCATCTTTTCATGAAATTAGGGAAATACGCGTGTGAAATCGGGTTTGGCTGGCGTCACAAACAACGGAGAAGTGAAAGAACCTGAGGCTACTGGAGACGCGGTCACCGTCGTGGTTTGGGAATGTAAGGTTGTGTCCTGGCCGAAGTGCCTCTCTCTTGCGGGTAGAAGCTATTTTATGTGGTCTTTTCTGTGCACTTTTCTTCTGAGGCTGTCACCTGGTCTTGTCACCACTGCCTTTTTACTTTTTCTTATTGGTACCTTTGGGTCGGGGAGTGGCTTTTTGTGTGTGGGGGATGACATATGCGCATGGGTATCCCATTTTAAGAGGGAAAGAATGATGACACCTCCTAGAGAATCGCTACTATCAGGTTACAAAATAATTAGCTTTTTGGTTTGAGTGCCGATGCGGAGATCTGCCAGTTGTATCAAGGCTTCGTTGTTTCTCTAAAAGAAAAAACGTTTCGTTTAACGAGGAATGTGAATGACGCCTTGCAGTAATTGGCGTGTTGTCACCATAAAGCATTGTAAGACTTCTTTGAGAATGGCTTCTAAGACACGAGCACGCATTTCTTGATTTTTGTTTCGCGACTGATGCCGTAACAGGCACGAATCAATTTGACTGGAAGATGAGACTGAAGGAACGTCATGTTGACGATGTGTGAGACAGACCCAACGTATCTGAGGTTTTTATAGATTTTTTGCTGTTGTTAAGTCGACGACGGGAACGTGTACACAATAAGCCTATTGATTTTGGGGGCAGGTACTTTGTCTCCAGTGGTCAAACACATAGGTACGAAATCGCAAATAATCGGGGGTCGGGTTTTTTAACTCCACCAGTAAATAGGCGTGAGGGGTTTCAGTGGCATTGGTCAGCCAAGGAGTTGACACTTGCACTTGCTACTTATCTCTAGGGCGTTTATACAAGATCACGTAATGATCATTCAGGATGATGGTGCTATGGGCTTTACTTTGTTGCAAAAATATTTTGGGGGATGTAAATGACGCTGGCATTACGATGATGCTATTTGCGCGTAAACCACAGTTTAATTTTTTTCTTTGTCTTCTCCTAACATGTCGTCGAAGATGACCAGATGATTTGGACTGGGGTCAGACACGATCCCATTGTCTTGGCCAGAAATGCCTTGCACAAACACAATTAAATCTCCTCGACTTTCTCGCATGAGGCTGTACACTGACTGCCACTCTTTGTAACACCACACGATACGATGAGGTGGACGATCGATCAAGTGATGTTTATGTTCGATGAAACGTTTGACAAATTCGGTTTTTTCAGCAATTAACATGTTAAGTGATAGCGACGATACATCTGGCATGATTTAAGTTTTCGTCGATGACTTTAAAAGTGGAAGAAGAGGGAGGAGAGAGAGAGAGAGAGAGAGAGAGAGAGAGAGAGAGAGCAGAGGTAACCATAGTGCAGGGATTTTCACTTTTGATACGAAAACAGACAAGACAATATTTTTTATACTTTTCAGGATACGTTTATATAATTCAAATGCAACATGAAAGACAAAAATACATAAGACAAATGGTTAAGTACAGCGATATAATACACATCAAATCGATCAGAGTGTAATATAAACAAGTCATGGTACAACATGTTTAGTGATGAATGTGTTATGTCCTAGGGAATGTTTTTCACGTTCTTAGAGACTCTTAGAGACATGTTCTTAGAGACTCTACACTTGGCACAGTCACAGAGGGGTCCTCCCGGAACGTACAGATAATAAAGAGCCCACAAGGAATCATCTGGCAAACGAAATCCCAGATAGGAAGTCACTAAGACACACACCACACGACGACCCCAATTAGATAGACACAGTTCTCGTAATAGGCATAGGTAATCCTCCATAGTCTGAATAATGTCATTGATTTCCTTCAAAGAAATATGTTGTATCACAACTGATAAAGGTCGTGGCATGGTAGCAAGTTTTTTTAATACCTATATTTGTCGGAGGTAATAAGTGTACTTTTTGCACAGAACTGATCGTACTCCGTTGACGTATCCAGATAGTTTAGTCACTGGTTCACACACCACACACCGCACAGAAATTTCCTGTACAGACAAAATTTGAAAGCGTAAACGATTTTGCGAATCCTGTAACTCTTCCTCTGGAATTCGGTGTAGTATGGCTACCTTGTAACAAAGTTGGATGAGTAGCAACCAAAGTCTTCTGGCCCTCGTCCAGTTGAGCAATGCCTGACCGATGGTTGTTGTTGTTGTTGTAAGGTTTAACGCCATTTTTCAGCACACGATAGGCTATGCATGACAGTCAGTATTAATGGTGGAGGAAGAACCCGGGAAGACCCCGGAAAGAACCACCGACCAACGAGAAGCTACTGGCAAGCTTTCTCACATACCCACATTGGCTGAATCCGAGACTCGAACCTACGCAGACGGAGGTGAGATGGCAGTGATCCGTAACGGAGAGCGCTTTAGACCACTCGGCCACTCGGGGCCCCTCTGACCGATGGAACGTTTTCAAATCAATTAGTCCTCTGATTGATAGCATCCAGGCACTAGTGGTTCCAAGATCGGTGAAGTAGTGGATGAAATTGTTTTTGCGTTGGACTTGTATTTTGACCAACTCAAGGTAATGCGTTCTCTCAACTATGCAGGCAAACCACCACGAATGTTTTCTTGTAAAGTATCCAGTTAGAGATTACCGAGGTCGTCTTATTAAAGGTAGGTAGTGACAGTGCGAAGACCGTCGAGCATGTTACAGGTAAGCGGAATCTTTCTACTCCCACTGGTGAAGTGACACACCGTAACTGCAGCACTTGATTTGATCCCCTTTGCCCAAGTAGATAAATCCAGCTCTGGCTAATTATTCGGGGGTAAGTCATCCCATATATTTATGCCATGTTCCTCGGAAGGTTTGGAATCGACTTTCAGAGTCGCAGTATTGAGGCAAACGCACAGGGAACGAATATTATTCGAGGGTAATCCGCAGTAGTTTGCTCAGGGTTTGATGACATCCGTAGGGTGGTAGTTGCATGGTTTACTAAAGTGGAGGATGACATCGACATTGAAAACCCGTATAAAGAATCTACCGTAACGAGTGGCATCACTTTCGCATCCGTCAGGTTTGACAAGCACAGCATCACTTTCCATGGCTGATATTGTAGTAGTAGTCATAGCAAAGTTCCTATGATGTGGTATTGTAGTAGCAGTCATAGCAAAGTTCCCATGATGTGGTACTGAATCGCTGAGGTCACAGCGTACGAAATCCCTGCAATCGCAAGGCACATCATCGCACTCCACTTCAGAATCACCGAACTTGAATGGTGTTGTCTGTTAAGATTCGTCTTTCTGGCTTGGTGTTGGTAGTTACAATGAAATATTGGCATTTGACATTGTCCCTTTTTATATGCTGACTAATATCAGAGTGTATGTAAGGTAAAGTGAAGTAGCTGGGAAGCCGCACTTTCTTGTGGTACATGATCTGATACACTTTTTCCATGGGTCGACTGACGATTTGGTGTGTGACTGAACATACAATCTTGTTAAGTTGGTAGGTGGTCACTTTAAAATCGTGATCCTTTCCAGACTGCATGGATTCTTTCAAAACCCCAAAGTTCACCACTTGACTGGTGCGATAATTGAGAGTCAATCCTTTCACTTTACATTCTGTGTGCGCTTCTCCTTGTTATAACCCAGCAAAGCCTTTCGTATTCAGTAGTCGAAACGTCTGTGTACAGACAGTCTAGTAGATGGATCAATTTTTATATATAAAAAATTTGTCCGTTCCTCTAAATTTATAATGCGCATGTTAATCGGGTATTTTTCACTAATTACTGAAGCATCGAGTTAATTTACTTTATTATATTTCTCATAGTATTTAAAAGGGAAATCACACATATCTCCTACATAAGTAAGCCAAGCGTTTAATGATATATATGTCATCATTTGTATAAACAAAATAATGACACAAGCAAATTAATTGGCTTACCATTCCATCCTCATCTTTAATGATAGTACGTTTTTATTATATAATCATTATTAAATTCTATGCTTATAGAAAGGCAATAATGAACTCAAAAGGTTTTAACCTAACGACTTGTATTATTTGCCACTAATACAGTTTAAGCTTATAAAAATCTTTTTCTTTTAATAAAAACTGAATATAAACCTACTGTATTATCTGAATAAATACAAATTATACTTTGGTTGGGGGGGGGGGGTCTGTATCTCGGGAATTTTATATCTAGTAAAAGTTAATGTAACATAGTCCAATTCATAAATAGTTACTAAGGTTTGCGGTGTTGTGAAACCCGAGAATATATTCCCAAAATCGTTTTAAAAAGATTTTGTTTTACCTTGTTTATATGAAAAATAAAAATATGGTTATCTTCTAGTGTTAGCCAAAATATTACCGTTGCTATATACCGAAAATCAGAAAGTAGTATACTAATAGTTAGTTTTCCGCCAAATTTATCTAGTATTGCATTGTTGGATTATGATCAGTTTTCGTTTCTTAAGATATCATCCACTGCAATAACGATACTCTTTACCCCAACATCTAGGTTTATTTTAGTTAATGATTTTTCCATCTCTGATTGAGCTGTATCGTTTCTTTTACATGATGATAACATCCTTTTATCTTAATCAACATTAATTTTCTTTTTAGTTTCATCTGTTTCTTTTTAATTTTGTCTGTTTTTTTGTGGGTATATTTTGTTCTTTATCATTAAACTCTCGTCATAAGAGTTGACATTGTTATTTATTTCGTCGTTATTTCATTGTACGACACAGATATTATTTTTATTTGCTTCACTGTCTGTTTGGACTTTGTCTCTCTAGCAGAGAGTTCATTTTTTTAAGTCACTGAGTCCTATTCTTTAAATCTTTTATCGTATTGATTAAATATTAAATATACAGATCTTACGCTGCTTTCACAGATTTAATCGCACATTCACTCACATTAACGTTATTATTTAAGTCCTCTAGCATTTTATTGACTTTTTCAAAGTCATTCTTCCTTAGAAATTATGCAAGACTATAGTTGTCACTCTATCTTCTAAAGTTTTCACTCCAGCTTTATAAGCATCAACTAATATTTGATACATTTATCTTTATTCTCTTCGTTTAATTCTCGCTGCAACTGCTGAAGTTGTGATTTCAGCATTTATCGTTTAAGTATTTAACATACCTATAAAGCAGCTGATAGAGTAATTAATCTCTTGGTAAATAAATCCTGACCATTCGAAGTCTTTTCTTGTTATCATCTATTTGTTTTCTGCATTTTGCAGTTTTGAGAATTTTGTAAATTTTCCAGTCATGCTCTGATCCACGCTGTTGTTTTATTATCGTCAAACGTTTTACGTATTTGAGGGTCATTATTTTGGTTTTACAAAGGCAGCTGAGTTAGAGTTTTCTAATTGATCTGCTAATTGTGTAATAATAGTTTATTGATTGATCTAATGCTTCATTTTTTAAAATCTTCCTCCTTGTATTAAAATCCAAAATACTATGAACTCTTAAAGGTATTTCTGTTATTCATTAACACATCAATTTTTCAAACTTTGTTTTTCCACCTTTTTCTGTTCCAATGATATTAAAACACACCTTTAGTCTAGCATTTTAAATTTCTGTATTTAAAATGTGTCGTATTAGTAATTATAAATAAAAATACGCCAGCAGGTAATTACCATATAGCTAAAACATATTCCTTGCTCTTAACCAAACTCGCTTAGTTCATACGAAAGGGGAAAAATAATTTGCGTCTACTTTAGCTAAAACATTATTCTAGCTCGTTTGCTTTATATATCCTAAAGAACATATAATTACAATCTATTTCCTTAAAGTCGTCGTTAATGTTAATACTGAATGTGTTTTGTAGTACCTCTTTGTAATCGCGTACATCGTATCAATTAAAATCACCCTAAAATACATTTTCAATAGGCGTGGACTGTAAGCAAGTAGAATCAAGTAGAATAGCCTCCACTACAATAGCCTCCACTGCAATGATTGTTTTGTATTGTTTAGTTGATCAAGGAAAATATATAACTTTCCAGGCTTAAAAATTCCGTAAACGATCTAATTCGGTAGATGTATTTATAGATATCACACTATTGAATCATTGTAATATGGAATATTTAAACTGTGTACATAAATGTTACTGTGTATTATTAAAGCTTTAGAGTCATGTTTCTGAAAATCAATGTCTTTTTTTCAGTATCGCCTGTAGCTGCAATTTTCTTTTTTTATTGTGAGATTGACCTTTATCCATTATTGAGGGTATAGTTTGGGCCTACCTGACTAATGCCATTTTTTAAAACATGTTTACTTGGATCTGAGTTTAGGACAGTGGTTGTCCCCTTGAAAATTCCTTTGCCCCTCATCCTGGTCCTCTTATTGTGTCTAAGGCTTGTATAATTTAATAAATAGGTGGAGAAATTTCGAGACATATTCCAGACTGATTTAATCAAAACCGCTGCCAATATTTAGCAGGCTTGAGACAGCTACTCTTGATATTTGTGCCGTTTTTCATGATAAATATGTTTGTTGTCAGTATTCGTCTACATTAGTGATTTCATCATGCATTGATTGATTGTTCTGCTGGAATGTGTTTCTTCATTTACTTTTTTTTTGGAAATGAGAACTTTTATACTTTTGTATCTGTCGTCTGACCGAACTGCTACAACGGCAGATTGTTTTGAACAGGACGTCATCACGTTATACTCACCAGTCGACCAGTTTATGTTATGATGGACCTTCGTTAACTGCATTAAATAACCACCACTTTAGCGCTCCATGTTACATTGTGAACTAGATTTAACGACGTGGGACCACATTCACCTTTACTAATGTAAACGGTAACGAAAAAAGGAACGCTGTTTCAAAACAGACAGGCGCAGAACATGAAGAAAAAATCCAGTTATCTCCCTTTTGCCCTTTCCTCCACAGCAATTTCAAAACTCGACAGTTAATTAGGATAACTTAAATCAAGTTCCTCTTAAATTGTCAATCTTGAAGTGTAAGCAACCACTCAGTGTTGCATTAATCTGAGCCCAGTTAGTAGGACCACGGGAAAGACATACATAAAAAGTTAACTTTATCAACGGTCTAGATGTCGACGTCTTTCTCCTAATACAAACATGGCTACAAGTGATGAACATAAGAGCGAGGATCTAACACCCTCGGCTACTCCATCAAGTCGTTCTCACTGCAATCAACGTAGATGAAATTGCTGTCAAAGAACTCCAAAATCCAACGTCTTAATTACACTACCACTTTAAATTTCGAACGCTCGTCCTTTGAACTGGTTCAAATCTAATTCAGAATGGAATAAACGTCAGTCCATTTTTTTCGGCCTACCATCTCTCCAAGATTATAGTCACATTTTCCGCCTCTAACAGTTGGTCAGCCAACCCACACGTAAACATGGTCACATGGTCAACCAACCCACACATAAACATGGTCAGCCAACCCACACATAAACATGGTCAGCCAACCCACACATAAACATGGTCAGCCAACCCACACATAAACATGGTCAGCCAACCCACACATAAACATGGTCAGCCAACCCACACATAAACATGGTCAGCCAACCCACACATAAACATGGTCAGCCAGCCCACACATAAACATGGTCAGCCAACCCACACATAAACATGGTCAGCCAACCCACACATAAACATGGTCAGCCAACCCACACATAAACATGGTCAGCCAACCCACACATAAACATGGTCAGCCAACCCACACATAAACATGGTCACATGGTCAGCCAACCCACACATAAACATGGTCAGCCAACCCACACATAAACATGGTCACATGGTCAGCCAACCCACACATAAACATGGTCAGCCAACCCACACATAAACATGGTCACATGGTCAGCCAACCCACACATAAACATGGTCAGCCAACCCACACATAAACATGGTCACATGGTCAGCCAACCCACACATAAACATGGTCAGCCAACCCACACATAAACATGGTCACATGGTCAGCCAACCCACACATAAACATGGTCAGCCAACCCACACATAAACATGGTCACATGGTCAGCCAACCCACACATAAACATGGTCAGCCAACCCACACATAAACATGGTCTGCCAACCCACACACAAACATGGTCAGCCAACCCACACATAAACATGGTCACATTTTAGACTGGTTTCTTCATAGATCTGATTATAATATTCCACATTCTTCATTGGTGTCCCAAAACTTGCGTCCATATGATAAATAGAACCAAACTGATGCATGACATACAAGTAATCCTAACGACTTCATTAACTCTAAAGCAGTACAACTTGATAAGTACTTGCATTTATTGCTTGACAAACATGCCAAGGAACCAAGTACACAGTATGAATTCAAAAAGTGTTCCCCATTGTATAATGGTGTTAGGAACCAGCTTTGCACTGATACAAGAGAATGCCATAAGGCTGGGAGGATTTGGGTCTCCACCAGCTCACTAAGCATAAGCAGAACTACGAAGCTGCTAAGAAGAATGTTACTAACTTAGTTCATGCAACAAAATCAGCCTACTACAGTACTACGATAATCGAAAGTTCTAGCTTTAGAGAGCTCTTGAATATTACCAGCAAGCTGATGTCAAGGAATAAATGTACACCACTTCCAACGACTTTTGCTCTGGTCGACCTTCCATACCTGTTTGCAGATTCCTTCCGTGACAAAGTTAAATCTATTAGAGATAAACTTGGCAACATTATTTCAACTGATTCGTCGCCACCATACAGTTGTGATACAGAACATGCACGCTTAGCTATAACAGCATTTTAACCTGCCCAAATTAATGTGGTACATACATAACAGCCAGAGACATGTTCGTCACTAAAAGGTGTGCTATTTAACAGTAAAAGCAAGTTTCTTCACTAAATGTTATGTTACAGCAGCAGTAAACGTCGTGTTTCATTCACTAACGTGTTCGCTACTTGAACAGTAAAAATCAGTTTTCATTCACTGACGTGATTGCTAATTGAACAGCAAAAGTCGGTTTTCATTCACTAAAGTGATTGCTGCTTGAACAGCAAAAGTCAGTTTTCATTCACTGACGTGATTGCTACTTGAACTGTAAAAGTCAGTTTTCATTCACTGACGTGATTGCTACTTGATCAGTAAAAGTCAGTTTTCATTCAGTGACGTGATTGCTACTTGAACAGTAAAAGTCAGTTTTCATTCACTGACTTGGCTGCTACTTGAACAGTAAAAGTCAGTTTTCATTCACTGACGTGATTGCTACTTGAACAGTAAAAGTCAGTTTTCATTCACTGACGTGATTGCTACTTGAACAGTAAAAGTCAGTTTTCATTCAGTGACGTGATTGCTACTTGAACAGTAAAAGTCAGTTTTCATTCACTGACGTGATTGCTACTCGAACAGTAAAAGTCAGTTTTCATTCACTGACGTGATTGCTACTTGAACAGTAAAAGTCAGTTTTCATTCAGTGACGTGATTGCTACTTGAACTGTAAAAGTCAGATTTCATTCACTGACTTGACTGCTACTTGAACAGTAAAAGTCAGATTTCATTCACTGACATGATTGCTACTTGAACAGTAAAAGTCAGTTTTCATTCACAGACGTGATTGCTACTTTAACAGTAGAAGTCAGTTTTCATTCATTAAATGGTTTGCTACTTCAACAGTTAAAAACTCAATTTTAATTCACTAAAGTGTTTGCTACTTGAACTGTAAAAGTCAGTTTTTTGTCACTAAAATGTTATAACTCCAACAGTAAAAGTCAGTTTCTTCACTACGCCATATTAACAGAAAATTCAGTTACTTGTATATCACTAATGTTTTTTCTTCAGTAAAATGTGTTGTGTCACAGCAAAAATAAAAGTAAGTTTCTTCACCAAACTGTGTGCGAATGAACCGTAAAAGTCAGGAATTTGTATCACAACGTTTGCCACTTGAATAGAACAAATCAGTTTCTTGATATTACGACACTGTATGCTACCGAACCGTAAAACGGTATTTTCTGACCTTCTAACTTTTGTAGTATGCCAGTTTGGAACGCGGTGATTATATAAAAAACAAACAAGCTTGGCGTAAGGTTTTATGTAGTATTGCACGCTAAATCGTTCAAACTGGATGAGCTGGAGTGATCGTAGGGTTAGCTGGAGAAGGCGAGCTGAAGAGATCGTTGGGTAAAGTAGAGTAATCATAGGATGAGTCCTAGAGATTGAAGTTGTAATGTTACTTGAAAGAATAACTCCTGCACGCGATCTATATTATTTTATTAAGTACCGGATATCAGTACAGTTGTGAAGGGAGACAAGACTGCCCTGTGAGTATTTTTTCTCTCACAAGCTTAAAACCCATTAAAGGCATAAAATAAACCAGCTGTTGGAGTATATCAGTTCTAGTCCAGTCTGGAATGTCTGATTAATTTTACTGTCGCGAACATTTGAGTAATATTAAAAGCAAAACAGATTAAGGCTAACAATACATCTCCCCGCCTGAGCATGCTAACATTTAAAATGGAATATGATCTGGTGACCGCTTTTCTAAACAAGCTGCAGTCAGCTTCAGTTTTACAAGTTAAGTTTCTCATTTGGTTTTCAGACTCTCCACGAATATGTCAACTATCCATTTTGCTTGACTGATTCTGGCTTGCTTTCATCAAAGTCAGACAAAGTATCAGGGTTTTAAACATGAACTCTGACAGGATATAATACTGTGGTAGGCATGGGGATTAGATTTCTCCTATTACGCCTTATCTCTCCCTCATCCGCTACGACCATGTATGAAAGAGGTTTGGATGATTCAGATTTACCAATGCGTTAAGAAAACTGATCTTTTGATCCATACCTTATTCTTTACTAAATGTTTTTTTTCCTTCACATTTTGGGAACGTTGTCGACGATCGTAGGGTGAGCTTATAATTTCCTGTTTAGGTTTGCTTCTGACTGATTTTCCCATTTCTTCAGTTCTTTAAATGTGGCCATTTTAGCTAAACGTTTTATGCCCCTACTGGCGAAGTAGTTTGTAATTTTATGCTCGTCTGTAAATCGACAGGACTCCAGCCATTCGGTAATGGTGTTGCATGGTATGTTAAAAGAGCTTTATACGAATCGTCTCCCGTGTTTAGCATTATTTCAGTTGTTTGAACAGGGTTCTTTCGGACACCTTCGCTAGTCAAGGTTCAAATGTGATAACCCTATGTGGACATGGAACACAATTAATTTTACTGTATGTTCTCTGCATTTGTTTCTCAGTACTGACCTTTCCACTGTGTGACAATCAATACAAATCATATGTTAATCTAAAATACCTTCAAAGATGACTTCACGGTGAAGTTCACGTCAAAGGTTGACCTGCACTTTTTTGACATGCTGAACTGTCAACAGAGCAACATGTAAACAGAACACAGATTTCACTTCCGGTTCATCACCAAGGCCCTATTACTCACTGTGCACTGTCGCCGAAATACACACAGACAACAACACCCTGAGCTCATATTCTCAAGAATAAACAACTACTTTTAAATCCCTACCAAAAAGCATAAATAAAACTCTTCTATCACCACCAAAGTGAGAGAGGGGAAAATGTTCTAAAAATAGACTAGAACTACATTCGTGGGTACTGAACTGGAAGTATTAATTGTGACCCGATTCCATGTAGATAGGATTCGTGGGTACTGAACTGGAAGTATTAATTGTGACCCGATTCCATGTAGATAGGATTATCATATTGGAACCTTGGCTAGCGAAGACGTCTTTCGGCAAGACCATTACTGGATATTTAGGAGGCGCTCTACAGGTAGATCTATTATGAACATCTGAGAGAGTGATAGGTGTAAGATGAAGTTGTTTGCAGTTGCAACTGGCACAGTTGGGGGAATGTTATCATACCTCTATGTTACTTTCGTTTGTTGCAGCTGAAATTTCTTTGGATAATGTATTTTTGAAAATTTACATGACCAAAGCAGGCTTCTAACCAAAATGACTGCTCCAGTGTGCTCGAAAAATCAACCTGAATTGGTCAATGTACTCTATCTTTAGCAGGGCAAATGGATATTGCCAGACTAGACAACACCAGCTTCTGAAAGTAAAACGAATGAATTGACACTTATATGAAATGTAAAAATGTTATCTTCTCTTTTTTACATTTTACCTCAGAAGTCCAGAGAGTGAAAATGACCACGCGGAGCTAGCATATATTGATAGACGCACACCTGAATTAAGGCCAAGCTGTTTAATAAATAACCCATAATACACCCATCAACCATACTTTTAAATAGCCAGTGAAAGAAAACCAGCGAAATATTTTTCTTTAAAATTCTCAATGCAAAATACGAAACTGTAGATCGCCACCTTTGGACTACTTGTAACATGCAGATGCAAATTGCGGACCATTATTTTAAACTAATATTTCTGGTGCAAAGATTGATTTCAGATGATTGATGAATGATTTTGAATCTGTGCCTTGCGGTTTTGCTGTCTGAATGTATCGTGAAAAATAATCAATCACCAAGAAATGTGTTTGACCATTTAGTTCAAATAAGTCTGATGCGAATCTTTGCCAAGGTAGACTTGAAAATTTGTTTGGTATCATTGGTTCAGCTTGACCTCTCGAGTTTTCGATGCAGTTTTGGCAAGATTTTATCAAGTGTTCTGGCTGCATGCTTAGTCCTATTAATCCAACTAACGTTTTGGCACGTTCTAGGCATTTAACTATGCCTTGATGACCATAGGACTTGCCTCGATGGTTTCTTTTTTAAATGATTATGGTTCGCCCAAACGTGTGCCTTTCATTATAAGACCATTTTGCACTGTAAATTCACCTCTGGCTGACCAGTATGATTCAAGTTTTCGTTTGATAGTCAGTTTCTTGCATAAGTTGTTTGCAAATCAAATCATTTGGATATTCGGACTTCATATGTTAAAGTCGAGTAGTTGATGCAGACACATTACTCACTACGAACTCAACAAAGGTGTTAATCCCGGCCTGAAGTTCTCTATCACTCTCAGAGTAATACATTAAAGGTGCTCTGATTAGAGCTTCGGCAGTTAATTGTTGTTGTTGTTGTTCTAGGGTTTAACGCCATTTTTCAGCACAAGATAGGCTATACATGGCGGCCAGTATAACTGGTGGAGGAAGAACCCTGGAAAACCCAGGGAAGAACCACCGACCCACGAGAAGCTACTGACAGGCTTTCCCACGTACCCACGCTAGCCGAGCCTTGGACTCGAACCCACGCAGACAGAGGTGAGATGGCAGTGATCCGGAACGGTGAGCGCTTTAGACCACTCGGCTACTCGGGGCCCCCTCGGCAGTTAATAGTTTTTTGACAGCAACATAATTTCAGAAAGGTGGTTTAATATCATTAAACGCATTCTAAAGTGTTGAATTATTGTGGGTAAATTTACCAAGATGTTTGTGTTCATTAATGATACTAATGACATACTGCCAATTTTTAATAAGAATTGAGACCCAACTAAATGCCAGTTAAAGCGACCACGTCACCAAATAATTGCAAGAGCCTCTTTCTCTATTTGAGTGTAGCGTTTTCAGTTTCTGATATACCTCAAGATGCGAACGCCACCGGTCTCCGAGTGCTACTATATGTCTGGTTTAAATAAAGATGCATCTGCAGATACAACTATTGTTCTTTTTGGATGATAACGTGACAAAGTTGGTGATGATATAATGTCCTGCTTTATATCTGTAAACGGTTTTTCTTGATCTTGACCCCCCCCCCCATGTCCACAAGGTTTTACCTTTCAAAAGCTCACGTAACGGTTTTGATTTTTTCTTCCAGTTTGGGACAAAATTTACCATGTTCATTTGTAGAAATCGCCGTACATGTTACACATTTAGGAGTTTCCGTTTCAGTTAGGGCTTTATTTTTTTTGTGTAGTTTTTTTTTTTCAGGATCAGGTCGGCAACCATTTTCGTAAACAACATGCCTAAGAAACCCAATGGAGGATTTTACTAATTCACATTTACAAGTGACGTCTGGCTTTTCATAATCCATTTTAGTCTTTCATCGTGTTGTTTTTGTGCTTCCCCAAAAATAAGAATGTCATCCATGTGACAGAGCTTTCCACCATGTCGCTCTAGCATTTCCGACATCCTTTTTGTTATATATATTTGATTTGTTTTATATCTGATTTAATTGTTTGTAAGTTTTAAAATCTTTTTTATTTGTAAATTTTATTATATGTCAAAATAATGTAATTCTGTTTACTAGGAACTCATACTTTTTTCCAGAAAATAGTTTGATCTTAACCATTTTTGGAAACATAAGGCTGACCTGGTTTTCTACCTTAATTCAAAATTAGTAACAGCGACGTGAATAAGTTATTTTTAATTTATTTTTATTGTGGGAATAATAAGTTTGAGGTAGAGGCTGTGTTGGATACGTGACCCTCGGCTTGTAAATAGTTTTTAGTGAAGTAAACAACTTTTATTCTCTGAGTAAAATGATTGGTTCTTATCAAGGACATATAGGGACTACGTGATTTTTTAAATATGTAAACATGATCACGTGACCCGTATCTGGGACTCTGTTTTGCGTAAACTTCAAGTTTCAAACCATCGTTTTAGAGAAATAATCTCAGTTGGGCTTCTAAACACTGAGACATAAAGGTGTTTATTTTGCTGTGTCATTTTAGGAATTACATTTTAATGTTTATTCAAATTATTTGGGGTCAAAAGGATTAATTCGTTTCTCTGGAAATATATTGAGTGCTCATACAGAATTCTTGAACAAAGACATTTCTTAAAAATTTTATTCGGATTTCCCAAATCGGAGTGATATTTCTTGTGTTTCTACAAGGAACTGTAGACAACAACATTTAACAGGATGCAGCATACGTCATTGCCTTCCATCTTGGATTCTTCGTCGGGACTAGAACTTAAAATTATTAAAACATTTCAATTTTAGGACTTATACAATTTTATTCGTGGATTATTCTTGGGTTATTTTTGGATCTGAATCTTAAAACCGTAAGTTCTTATTGTTTTTCACTTTTAGAGTATTTTCCAGGGAAATAAATAATTTGTTAAAGTTTTCAAAACTTTACAAAAAATATTTCGGGCGCGCAACTGATTCTGAATGGAAGGCGATTAAAGTAAAACCTACAAATGGGAGCAAGGAAAGCTGTAAGGCGGCGAGAAATCTTCCAACAGGCTTAGTTAGCAAACGCCTGAGTTTGCATCATGTTGGTGACAAGAAAAGCACCTGCCAGCTTTGCAAGGGGCTTTTTAACGGATGGTAGCGGGTGGTTCTCTCTTTTTTACTGATTCATTCAGTTTAGTTAGATCCACGCATATCGACATATAGCTGCTTATCAATCATGCTAATCAATTAACCAATTAGCGAGCGTAAAGTATACACACCTGAAGGCAATGCTTTCAACCGCCATTTTCCTTCGACAAGCTGCTTCTGGCAATAAGGAATTAATTATGATAAGTATTTACAAAATTTTCAATGATTTGTTGTTTTCTCCATCGATAAAGGTGAAATGAAGTCAGCGGAAACCGTCTAATTCTGACAGTCGATACCCAGATCGTCTAATTGGAGGAATTAGATTTATTCCTTTCTCGAAACATAGACAGAACTTCGATGGATAACGATCTTTTTTTTGTGGTCGCGTGTACGATCCGCTGAATATAGAAGAAACTGATGGTAATTACAACATGTTTGCTTGCATACACATATGTAGAAAGCATGTCCCGTCGATGGTTTGAAGAAAAAAAAAACAGAAATTGAAATTTAAAAATATATGTAAAAATAAATGTTTCTAGAATATAGCTGGAGAATCCCCTAACTATCGGGTTTTGATGTATATTATTTTTCTTGTATAAGAAGGACTGAACCCCAGACTGTCTTATTTTAAAGTCTGAGAATTTACATTTTAATATTTTATTGTCCCAAAAATAATAACTTATCGTCTCGATCTTTCAGACGCTTGAGTGACTCTTTACTTTCTCATTGGGCTGAAGGAAGAACGAAAGAAAAAAAAAAACGTGAAACCGAGGCCTCTAGCTTTCCGAGAGTGACTATCTCTCCAAGAGTCTCTCATGGGGTTCGCGTCATCGTTTTCGAAAAATATGCTTGAGTTTTACTATAATGACGCCTTATCGAGGTCGCGCACCCTCTGCTGCTATTAATTAAAAATTGTTATATCAATAATGGTTCATCCGGAATCTTATACTGCCCGGGTAGGTCGAGAGCGACTGGAAGCAATTACGAAAGATTCTTTCAGAAAAAAAACATACAAGAACGTCAAGAAGCAGAAGTTGAATTCGCTACAGGCACAGAACAATTATTTAAGGCTATCACAACAGTTACTGAAAAGGTCGTAGCGGCTACTGAAGGTCTTCTTCCATCAGTCAAACAAACCGCTAAACAAATTGCAAAGATAGCTGCAGCTCAACCTCAACTTGAAGGTGAAGAAACACTTGAAGGTGCTGTTGGTAAAAAAACAAAAAACAAAAAAGGAAAAGGCGGAATTGATTTTAGGAAAAATTTATTTTTTTAAAAGTTATACAAGAAATTCAAAAATATAAATTGAAACCTCACAGGATAAAGCCAAGTTTGGTGAGTTTGCTGCCGAACGTTTTCCTTTCAGAGATCAATTTTTAAAACCTGAATACGCTAAAAAAGTAGATGGTGGTACATAGAACGAATGGGTGTTTAAAATAAATCAAAATGTTGATTATATAAACAAAGAAAATGTTAATTACAGAATTTATTCAGCAGCAGTAGAAAGTTATAATAAAACACTAAAAAAAAACAAAGAGAGCAAAAAAGGGAACAAAAACAAAAAGAAAGGGGAAAAAACCGAGAAAGAACACAAAAGGAAAAGGAACAAAAATGAGAACAACAAAAACGACGACAAGAACGATAACAAAAAATATCCCAGCAAGAGCCTTCCTATCAACTTCCTCCTCCATTGCAACAAACGGAAAAAGAATCGACTGAAGACTTTTATAAACTATATGGAGAACCTACAGAAGAAGAATTTTACGATGAGCCTGGTGCTACTGGTAGTGGTTTTGGGAAGTGGTCCTGTTTGTCCTAACAATATTCTTTCCGACATATCACGATTAGAAGTTCTCATAGGAGAAGCGCGTGTTGGTAATAACTCACTAGAAATAATTAATGAAGCAGCTGATATTTGTCAACGATTATTTCAAGGTGGTATCATGGATATTGGCGTTTACCGAGAACTTATCAATGAACTCGTCTATGACTATCACAGTGATTAGATATATAGATAACAAATAAGATGATCATACATCAACGTCATCGCGGCCCTGTAATGGTCAAAGCAGCGAATTCACGATTGCCTATCGATCAAGCAACTTACGGTGATGGTCTTGGTAACGTTATTCAAGGGTTATTTGCAAGAATGGCCCCAAAATAGCTCCGACTGCAAAACAATTATCAATGAAAGCTATTAGTGCTATTGGTGAAAAAGCTCTTGGTGTTATTGGTAATGTTGCTGGTAAGGCCTTTACTGCTATCAAAGATAGACTAGCACGATTAATACGCAGACCACAAGTGGTCCGACCACCACCAGTAAAATTACCCAGTACGGAAATCATGCCTGCGGATGTCAGTAAAGTAATAAATCAAGCCGCAAATAAAAAAAAACTAGCAGCCTTGATGGATCAAGGATCCGATGAAATACAAAGAAATATTACTGCAAATTTAATATCAGGAAGTCGACTTCGTGCTCGCTTGACAAAGTCAAGGCGGCGTTGATTTAAACCGAAAGTATATAATAAAATGTTTAAACGCATATCCGACCCAGCACCTGATATGGATGCGCCTGTCCTCAAAGATGAATCAAAACGTGATTATCAATTTGACGCAAGACAACCAAATCAACTCGGCCGCATCAAACTTCAGTTCAGGATACAAGTATGATGCCAATTTGCGAGTTGGTTTTGTCAACAATGGGATTATGGTACTGTTTGATATCGCTACATACATGACTGATTGAAGAAATATTGACTCAATTCAGAAGGATGTCGATGTAGCTACAACAATAATTGGTCTAGCGAGATATTCTGATGATTACACAAGATCAACCGGTCCATCAATGATGTTTGCTAAAGATATTACCGACCACGCTGATCATGTTCAATACTCTAAAATAAGGACCCCACGAAATACTGCATCTGATCCACAACCAGATGATTTTGAACATGCAGCTTGACCAGCTGATGTTTTTGATGTCATAAAAAGTGTTAATGAAAATTACAACTTAGGATTTGCAACACGTGCATCAATTTTGTCAGGAGAAAAAAGTTTTTCATGTGCAATTCCGCTGTCTCATATCTTTGGATTTTGCAGAGATGTTAGAAAGGTCATCTTTGGAGCTAAACACACAATTGTGCTCGTAAGAAAAGGTGATGATAATGATGCAATCTGGCGATGTGCTGGTGTTGCTGATGGTAAAGTAAACATAACAAAACTCTCACTGTGGATGCCTGTAATAGTTCCATCAATCGCAAAAGAACAGGAATTATTGTCGTTTATGGATCAAGGCGGTAAATCATAGCTATCATGGTTAACAGTAACCACAGATGCTACTCAAAGTATTGTTCGAGATGTATTTAATTGGCAAATAGCATCACAACACGGTGTTTCTGCGCCACGACATATTTTTATTGCGCTGCAGCATTCTAATCGGACACATAGTCAAGAACGTTCTCATATGATATTTGATAAATGTGGGGTTACCGAGGTTTCGTTGAGAATAAAAGGACAACAAGAACCATCCGAAGATATATTATTAAATTACACACACAATCATGTGGCACGTGCATATCACAAATTAATGACAGTTATGGGACGTGATCAAAATATAGATACTGGTTTGCAAATATCACAGTTAGATTTGACAAGATTATATCCAATATATTACTTTTCGCTGGAGCATCTTGATTTATCAAAACAGTCTGTAGTTGACATATATTTCAGATCTCGCGTTAATAACCCACCAGGTGGTGGTGCCGCCTACAGAGCAGTCGCCGTCATACTCAGCGACAAAGAAATGTTACTTGAAGGTGGTAGTTGTCGAATGAGAGTCGTTGATGCGCCAGTGGAAAATCTTTAATCCATGTTATTTATGAACACGAGTATTTTATAAAAATGTCTTACCATCATGCTAGTGTTAAGTCTGACTCCTGGTCAGATCAAGAAGCTAAAATCCGCGTCGGCGAAAAAAAAGGTGGACTACAATAACGACGGCAGTAAGAAAACAATGGGAAAAGGATACAAAAAAGGGGAGAGGCCTAAGACTTTCAGGGAGGCCTAAGACTTTCAGGGACTTGCTTCACACTCGGGTACGGCCTAAGACTTCCAGGAAGTCGTTTCTGGTAAATTTCAGGAATAGTTTAATAACACCAATGTCACATTTTGATTTAATCGATGCCGCTAAACAACTGAAAATAAAAAACTTCAGAGGAGTTTTTATGCGTGATAGTTTGCCACAACATCCCAACAACACCGAAACAGGTATTATAAATCTCGATGATAGCGTTGGTCCTGGAACTCATTGGGTAGCATACGCGATTGATCCTCGTGGAATTGTTTATTTTGACTCGTATGGGTTAGCTCTACCGCGTGAGTTTATCAGATATGTCTCACAGTTAACAATCCCAGTTTGGTATTCAACGTTACCAACACAAAAATTAACTGATCCGCCAATATGTGGCCGTGAAGCAATTGCTGTGCTCGAGTCTATATCAAAATCATCATTACCACCTCACAAAGTTGTGCACGATTATACAAGTCAACGTTGGAAATCTACGATTTAAAAACAAAGAAGAGAATAATGGAAGGTTGATATTTACGGAAGATCTCGTAGTGATACTAGTATAGAGAAAAAACTGACATAGACTTATCAAAATACGTGACCAAAGACGATCTTAATGATCTCATGAACCTGGCCGGGGTTGACCGAGATGAAGTTGTTGTTTTTCAGGACCGATATGTCAGGCTAAAAACCAGCAACATCAAATGGAATGATATAGTTCGACGAGTATTCGGTGCGGTCACGGATAACATCCCTGTGTTTAGTGACGGCGGTATAATCAGAGACTCAAGTATATCGTTTACATCCATCAGAAATGAAATTGCTAATCGTTTAAAGAATACCGGTGACGCGATGACAGGTGAACTCAATATGAACGGAAATAAAATAGTAGTGCTCTGAGAGCCAATATCCGACAAAGATGCGGCAACGAAAAAATACGTGGATGCCAGCTACAGCACCGTAGATAATAAATTATACACGTTACGGGCCGAGTATGACGTTCACGTAAGTGTGTTTACAAATCTCCGCAGAAACTTAAGAAAACTTAATGAAATCGCAAATAATTTCTTTGGCACTCCGTTGACCACTGACATGAAACTCTCTGGTATCAAGACGAACACTGATACAATTAAGAAAACACTCGAAGACATTGTAAGTGGAATTCCTGATATCGTAGCTGTTTTACTTCCGTTTATCATCGAACCGTTAACACAAAACAAATATTGCTTACAGGTATTATGAAAAGACTAAACGCGAGGAAAGAATGATAATTTACCTTTGAGTATATAAGAAAACGCCCGGCTACACAGAAGGTATAGGTTATTAAAGGTAGCATTGTGATGCGCAGTATAGAACAACGATAGTGAAACTAGAATTCGGTTCATCAGAACAGGAAACGAGGATAACTATGTTAACCGCGTTACATTGCCTGTATCTTTACATAAGAGATTGAGATCCAATTTTCGTACTTGTTTGAAAAAGCTGATTTGTGTATTTTATCTGCTGCATATTGAACCCCTTGCGGGTGAATACCGAAATACTTGGCAGCTGCGGTCATTGATATAAAAATTCTCTCTTCACCGGTCTCTATATTGAAAGATTTGACGGCTCTTCTTCTAAAAATTCTTTCGTATTTCCCAGTCCTCCCATGTGCAGAATTCTCGTGCTGTGTGATAGCTTGAAGATTTCGTAAAGAATTATCGAGTTTGTTATTGTTAAGATGATCGATCACAAGACCATCTTTGATCTCCCCGTGAAAAACCTCGAACACAAACCTGTGACAGTAATAATGTTTCTTTCCAGCCTTGAATCTAAGATAACCCTTATTATCAATTACACCAACTGTTTTCTTTTTAGTTGACAGTGTCTCACTACACCATCATGATATGCTTCATAATTTTTAATGGTGGGATGTTGAACAAATTCTTTTTGCTCCATTTATTATTTGTCTAAATTATAACTTGTCTTCAGATCTAGCTATATAGTCTTCAGGGGTTCTTATAACCTTATCAATGACATTGACAGAGTCAACGTTATTTTTTTAATCGTAATATCGTTTTCATTCTCTATATCTTCTACCACCACAGCAAGCACACAGCTGTGTTTTTCCTCTAACTCCAACACCACACCGTAAATAAGGCTGTGGACCAAGACTCCCTCGTCGCACACTTTGCAAATGTTGACCGCAGAATTCCTTCACGCAGGATTTATTACAAAGGAGTTGAAGATCCTACCATCAACAACTTACACTGATTTCCTATTTGAGCCATCGTATATATGATATTTTTTGTTTAAATACTTGCCTGAAATATAATTTGGAAGAGTTTGAGAGATTAGCTACAATCCAGCCTTGGAAAATTTCTAGATTCGATCTTGACAGAAGAACTCTGACTTGCGGATGCGAACTCTGACTAATCCGACGATTAATCTGATCAATATCATCAGGGATGTTAAAAAAGAATTTCGTGATGATGGGGCTTCTCACGTATGATCAACATTCAAAATTGTACGTGACGCTGACGAAATAATTGATGCTACAATGAACGCTACGCGAGCGGAAAAGATTATTGATTATCTCAACGCTCAGAAATATTTTTTCAGAATGAAGTTTATTGCGCTAGCAGATGATGAGTGGATTATCCGTTACAAACGTGACCCTGTCTTTGCTAATTGAAAAACCGCTGTGTTAAGTAAAAATTCCAAGTCAGGATTACTGACTGGTCTTAACATATCATATTACGAACGAGCGTATACTATAACCACGATTGTTTATGGAATTTATCAGCTAAATGATAAAACCAACATTAATGCTCTTGCACCAATGAGATGTTCATCTTTTACTTCGTCAAGGCTGAATTGTGTACCCGAACGAGTAATCGAACATTTTACAAATGCGATGCGTGGAAATGGGTTAACTGATTAAAGATGTAAACAAATAAATGAGTGGGCTGAATCGGTTAAGGATACCGGAGCTACAATAAATGATGTCGCTAAGTTAGAGAAAATACTAAAATTCCCAATAATGGTAGCAACGATAACAGAAGAGATTTTACACGATTCGAAACATTATAAAAAGAGGGAGCTCCATTAAATATCGTTGATCATAATGCTCACGCGTGGACCAGCGTAGTCACAATATTCCCACGAGATCGAATTGTTAGATTTTACACCTCAGAGAACTCTGGGAGAAACATGTTTGATTTTATTCACGAAGTAAGAACGATCCTGTGTCAGTATGGTTATTTAAAAGTTCACATGATGAAAAATATGCTCAATTTGTACGACCTAACGGCGAAATATATCGTAATGAATCTCTTCATCAGACGATGAAAAATCTTGTGTAGAAATTTTCCAAAAATACTGAGCAATTACTGATTAATTGTTATATAGTTCCTTCAGTTGCTGCCCACGCTGCCAGAGAGAAAAATTTGTGGAAGACAACACGATTTGAATTTCTCGAAGATGTGCAGTTAAGCTGTTGTGAATATGGACACGGTGGATTGTGGAAAATCAAGTACAACTACAATCATGTTATTTCCTTGGATATGGTCGCGTCTTATCGAGGAAGTTTTCTTGGATTGGGGAAGTGTTTTGGATATTTTAAGCGATTTGGAAACTCCACAAACGAGATGACGCGAGTATCGATAAATGGACCACTACATGATTTTGACCTGACCGGGGTTGCTCGTATAGTGTCGTTTGAAATGGCTATGGGTCTTCATCCCATCTGTTATGTTTGGTTTGGTAGACACTTTTCAGTAAAACGTTGGGCACCAGTAGTTTTATTACGATATATGATTGATTGTAAAATACTGATATCGTTGATTGTAAGTGAGGCAATTATATCATATCGGAAGCAGACCGACGTTTGGTTACCACCACCTGATGATGATAGCGCCGCAAAGGATCTTGGTAGAAGAATTATCTGTAAAAAATACTCAAGGTGGAGCATATGATCACAGACGGTATTATGCACGATTAATTCTAGATGATGCTGAATATGACTTCGTAATCGCTTATGCAACATCGAGAAATATATTGTGAGTCGGGAAAACACTTATTTATCTCACGGAACAGGGTTAGGTACTGTTGTTGGTTATATGAATGGCGAATCGCCTCAGTATACTCATTTAAGATCTTCAATGCTTGCTTTGCTTATGTGTCTATAAACTTGCTACTGATGATAAATAGATTCCCTGACACCGCAGTCAGAGTTGCCACGGATTCATTTTATATTGATAGCAAGTATACATCACTGGTAACTCGTTTTACAAACACTGATGCATCATGGGGTTCGTGGAGAATAAAAGGAGAAATGTTATGTAATTATACTGAATCCGCGGATGTTACGATTAAAGATATTTATCGCAGCAATCAGATAACAGAATTATCGTCTGCGGAATATGTGTATGATCCAGTATCTCGACACAAGACTGTTTATCTAACACTGGTCAACAGTGAAATCATTACTGACTTGAAAAGGCCCTAATCTGTAGTATTTTGGTGTGCCGAACACGAATATAACCGTGAAAAATTTGTATTGGCTCTCGTTTTGAAGATATTCATATACCTCATTTTCTATGTTTCACTGTGTAAATTTCTCCTGTAGGACTGCAGCAACATCCGGAATAATGATGTAACATTGCATAATACCATCATGCTCACATCATCCACAGTTGATTGCATCATTTTCTGATGCAATGCAATACTAATGCCATGCGGCTGCTGAAGTAAGTTGACGTCAGCAGTGTACTAGACATGTGTAGGCCTATTATACTAATGCCAGGCGGCTGCTGAAGCTGACGTAAGCAGTGTACTATATAAAGCCCAATCAGATAGGTTCAGCATTTAAAATATTTTAGACGTTGTGCGAGACAGTTCAAGCTACTGTTACATAAAACTTATTATTTTATCCATTTACGTACAATAAAGAACAGTAATGCCTCGAAAGTGTGTTAATACCGCGGACAATTTTTGCTATATTTGTGGGGAAGTGACATTTGCCAACCAGAAGAAAAGTATCAATTCTCAAGTGAAGAAGGCATATCATCTTTACTTCGGATGCAAGGTTGGTGACCAAGACAAGCCTTGGGCTCCGCATATATGCTGTGCTACATGTACAACACAGCTTTCACAGTGGTTGAATTGCAAAAAGTCATCAATGCCGTTTGCAGTCCCAATAGTGTGGAGAGAGCCAAGCAACCACCTAAATGACTGTTACTTCTGCTTGGTTCCTCCTCTTTCCGGCGGAATAACGAAGCGAAAGAAGTCGAGAATAGTCTACCCAAACATTCCGTCTGCATTGAGACCAGTTCCACATGGTGAGGGACTTCCTATTCCAGAACCTCCAGCAGAATATTCTCTTGATTCATCTGACGAAGACAAAGGTGAGTCGACCTGTTCTTCTCCTGGTCCATCAGCATGCAGTGATCCAGATTTTCACTGTGGTGCATCATCAACCCCACACAGAATAACACAGGAAGAACTAAATGACCTGATTCGTGATTTGGACTTATCAAAGAACAAGGCAGAATTGCTAGGATCAAGACTCCAACAATGGAATCTTCTAGAAGAAGATGTCACAATTACTGCATATCGAACGCGCCACCAGCAATTGGAGCCTTTCTTCAGAAAGGAAAGTAATCTGATATTCTGTTCCGATATTGAGGGCCTCATGAATGCTTTAAAAATCACTCATGACCCACAAGAATGGAGACTATTTGTGGACTCTTCGAAACTGAGTCTCAAGGCTGTGCTTTTGCACAATGGAAACATTCTTCCATCTATTCCAGTAGCGTATGCTGTCCACATGAAAGAGACATACGATAACTTAAGGCAGCTACTGAATTCCATTGAGTATAACAAGTACAGCTGGCACCTCTGTGGTGATTTGAAGGTAGTTGCCCTTTTAATGGGACTGCAGCAAGGATATACAAAATACATGTGTTTCTTATGCGAGTGGGATAGCCGAGCAAGGGAAATGCACTACATGAGGAAGGAATGGACTCACAGGCAGAATGTAGCCATTGGAGAGAAGAATATCCAACACCCAGCTCTGGTTGAGGCTCAGAAAATCTTGCTACCACCCCTTCACATCAAACTAGGTTTGATGAAGAACTTCGTGAAAGCCATTGACCGGACTTTGCCAGCATTCCGATACCTGCATGAAAAATTCCCTCGACTCAGCGAAGCAAAGATTAAAGAGGGAGTTTTTGTGGGTCCTCAGATTCGAGAGCTTTTCAAAGATGACCGGTTCAACAACTTGCTGGAAGGTGACGCGAAACAAGCATGGAATGCTTTTCGCCTAGTTTCTACAAACTTCCTCGGAAATGTTAGGGCAGAAAACTATAAGGAACTAGTAGAAGACATGTTGATGAAGTATAAGAAACTTGGCTGCAATATGTCTCTAAAGATTCACTTCCTTCATTCCCATTTGGATTTCTTTCCTAGCAACTGTGGTATTGTTAGTGATGAACACGGCGAACGTTTTCATCAAGATATCGCAACAATGGAACAAAGATACCAGGGAAAATGGTCCACTACAATGCTGGCTGACTACTGCTGGACACTCCTCAGAGATGCTCCCGAACAGCTGTACAAGAGACAGGCGAAGAAATCTAAGATGTAGTCAATGACTTGATTTTTTATAGGTAGGCTATTACAGTTGACCTTTTACTATTGGAATGCATTTCGTTATGTAAACATTAATTTCTTGCAGATTACAAAAAAACTAGAGCCAATTTTGCAATTTGACTGTCATATTCGTGTTCAGCACATAAAAATTGATAAGAATTGACTAATTTTATTTCAGTAACATGACTTTTGTAAAAATTTGTTGTCCAGTGTAATCGGACTGGGAGGTTCTGTAAGACGACTCCAGCGATTGAATTATTTCGACAGAATTCAGTTATGGTTGTTTAAACACCTACACACAGACTCGCAAGAGAAATGAAACAACGAGGAGTGAAATCATGTACTTATCACGGATTATTTCGATATAACGGTGACGCATGGACTCCTGATCGAATGGGAGCGAAATATATTCCAGAGATCATCGTTTGGGATGAAATATGTACAGTGTCGTTAGAAACATTAGAAATATTTCTTGATTGGTTATTGACAAAAAATACTGCTGTGATTATGTGCGGCGATCACAGTCAACCACCACCGTTTGTTGGACCATGCCACATGATTGGCTAAAGACTTTTGTAGATTAATATGAAGAAATAACTGATGATCATAAATCTCTTGATGTAGGATTAAGAGAGTTTAAAAAGTTAATCAGACTACAACCGAATAAAATTCAGTGTAAAATAATGCGTAAAATAATTTCAGAAACTTCAATGAACGACTTTCTACAAACGTGGAGACCAAATGATTTGATAGTGGCGAGAAGAAAGATACTTCAACAACAATTATTTATGTTACATACAGAAAAGTTTCCGGAATAACCAGTGCCGCTGTGTTATCGACCAGCAGATATGACCCGGCAGAATACTGACGTTGATATACCAGGACAGACCGAGAAACAAACAATAAACAATATTGTTTTAGTTGATGTCAACATTGTTGAAGATGCACTACGCTTGGACAAATCTCCGTGGACACTAGGATACGCAATGAAAATTCACTCATCTCAGGAGTTAACCATCTCTGATACTCGAGTTTGGATTGTAGGTGATCGTGTCGAATGTCAAACTTAGTTTATCTCGCAGTGTCTCGAGTCAGACGAATATCTCACCTGCGGAGAATTGTTATAGACGCTACAGAAACCACTGGCGGTGTTACTGACAATGATATAATAAGAAAAATATTAGTTATAAACAGTGTGACAAAAACAATAAACGCGACTTTGACCTTGATGTTGAATTTATCATAGCGCTGAAACAACAGCAGAATAATCATTGTGCGAGCTGTAATTGTATAATGTTGTGGCAGTACTCGAGTAATAATCCAAGACAATTTACTGTGGACAGAAAAGATAACCGTCGTGGTCATACACGTGAAAATGAGTGTAATCGACGTCGAGGTGCTAGTTAAGTGATCGCGGTGGTAATTGCGTGTCTTCGGGAATTACTTGCAATTGTTCACGTGTAAATCCACGTTGAGGAGCAGTTGAATCTAGTCTGTAGATTGCAGGTCTACCCGTGGATCTTGTTATACTAGATATATTGTGCCTCGTAATACTCCAAATAGGATCAGTCACTCTTTTTTCCCCAACCTTCAAGTTCACCAGGTTCATATAAATATCTTACAGTCACTTTACCTAATACTGGCTGCGCTGAAAAATCACGTCGTTGTATTGATATACGCGCGCTTGTGATTGCATTAACGGGTTTCAACGCAGTTGTTCGAGTAATTTCATTATTTAATGCAGCTATCACACTTGCCAATCTTGCAACCCACTCGCGAGATCTTTTGTCTTGAATTATTTCCTTTGCGTATTGATATCCAAATAACCGCTCAGCAAGTGTTTGATTAAATCGTTCAACAATTGCCTGATCGCGGTGAATTGCAATATGTCCTCGGCGTATTTTGACATTATGTTGCTTCATCAGCGATGATACTGCACCCTGAAATTCTTTGCCAGGATCAACATGTAACAGCTGGGGCCATCGTAGACCGCCTTGTGGTCCAGATCCTCGCTAATAAATTCGTTCAAACGCAGAAGCTACTTCTGTTGCTGTCTTTGTTGCTAGTGGCTCTGCTTCTTTGTATCTACATGCAACATCAACGACAGTTAACGCGTATTTGTACGTTACTTGACGTATCCCAATTTTGATAGTATCATGTGGTAAAAACAAAATATCCGCCTGATGAACTTCATTAGGAACGGTGACATCGAAATGTGCGTACTGAATTCGTTTAGGCGGTGGTAGGTAAATATGCCATATTGCCTGTCGGGCTAACCATTTTTCAGCAGTAGAACGTTCGACTCCTGCTGCTCCAGCGAGTTTACTAATCGCTGCTCTACCTTTCCAATGTCATCTTGGGGAATAATAAATTGACTCCATTATTCAATAATCGGACGATTAATTACCAGCTCCTAATACAAGCTTACCAACCAATTAGCTAATGATTCTTGGAAAGATTTATTTTTTTATGGAATTTAGCGCGTGAATTCATTTTACATCTGCGATGTGTCGTTGCTGAAGATCTTTACTTTTATAAGCTACATCATGAGCATGACACGCTTTATCAATAGCATTTATTGGATATTCACCTGGTTTTGGTTGGTCTTGATTGTCAAGTCTGTTATTAAGTCTGGTACCGGGTCCGCAGTAATTGTATCCTGGGAGGTGTTTTTCACCTGGGTACTTAGCCCACGGAGTTCCTGGTAGTTTGGCTAATTGGGCGGCAATATCACCTCCGTGTTGCTTTTTTAAAAAACCCGACTGCGCGGAAATAAAATAAAACTTTTTGCACCGCATTGTTCACACTTACCTGTAACTGCTGACTTGTTATTTTTTGCTGTAATAGTTGTTAGATCACCTGTGGGGGTACGCGTCCTGCATTTCACACAATATAAATCAATATTTATTTATCTTTTGTATAACATGAATGTAATTGATTTCTCTGCGACATGAAAGCAAGAGCCTGCCAAGCATCATGCTGCGCTACCAAATTATATCCGAATGATTATCATAGGTCCATCTAGGTCTGGTAAAACGCAACTGTAACTTAATCTGATCATGAGGTGGTTGAAATGGGATAAGTTGTATTTAGTTTCTCCGTCGGGTGATGATCAGAGCTGTTATGATGTACTTAAGGATTTTAATGAAAATGCAAAATTGTTCGATGAGCGGGGCGACGATGTTATTGAATTTATTACTGATATTAGTGAAGCACCGTCTGTAGATGATATTGATGGATCCATTAACAATTTAGTTGTGTACGATGATGTGATGTTGGACAAACAGGCAAATTTTGCTCGGATATTTTCTCGAGGAGGACATAAAAACACAGATGTGATTTATGTAACCCAGCAGTATACACAAATACAAAAAGTGATTAGAGATAATTGCAATATTCTAGCTGTGTTCAACGGAGTTGACACGCATACATTGCAAAATATTCATCAGACTTGGTGCAGCGGAGATATGGACATAATTAAGTTTAGAAATTTATTTAGTCAGGCTCAGTCAAGCCCGCATGGATTTATAACAATAAATTTGCATGATCCGCGGTCATGATATCGAATCGGTCTTGATACAATTTTTAATTAATAGCATCAGAGGGGGCGCGACCTCGATAAGGTGTAATCATAGTAAAACTAATGCATACTTTTCGAAAACGATGACGCGAACCCCAAGAGAGACTCTTGGAGAGAGACTCACTCTCGGAAAGTTAGAGGCCTCGGTTTCACGTTTTTTTTCTCTTCATTTTTTGTAATAAGGGTTAGTTTACCAAAATAACGCTTATAAAATGAGCTGGGTTTACCCCCTCTGCTGCTATTGTCTACTGCAGTATATTTATACAGCTTTGAAATGTTATATTTTTAAGAATGATACAAATCGTTTTTACTAAACATATCACTAACTGAAACATTTCTTTGACAAACACTCCACGTTTTTGTCGGAGGTTAACAGGTGGTCATATCACGTGATTTGGTAAGGGACGCGATCTATCATCTCGCGTAAAGTCAGTTCTTACCATACCTTTTGGTTTGGACACAATCATTATTCCCGCACCTTACTCGGTGAGCCCGTTTTACTTTTGAAATAAAAGTCATTTTTTCATTCTATCCATCTCCTCTTGGGCTTTGTTAAATGAAACGATATGGACCTTTCTTGAGGTAGATAAGGCATAAGGTCTGGCACTTTTTGTCTAGAGTTATCTAATAGAACCATTTTGTTTTCCTAAGCCTTTAAACAAATTTCGGAATTTCTCGCGATAATCTTTATGTATTGTTATCGATCTCGTGAATTTTGTTGCAGTTTGCGAGTATTGATCTGAGGCATTTACTCATTATACGTTTACGAGAGTCTGTATCGCAGGCCCAAGTGTGCCTGTTTCAAATCCTTTACAACATGTGTCTTGTATACCGGGTGCATTGTTTGATTCCAATTGTAAATTTTCCTGGTGCTTTAAATTCAAAGTTTCCAGAACCGTAAAATATTCTATCAAAGTTTTTGGTCTCATATATTTTGCAAATCCCTCTCAGCAATTACAGTCACATCAGCCCCAACATCAATTTTGTATCAATTGATGCGTTGTTTAATCTGAAACGCGATATCTACGACTAATCCTTCTTTGTGCTGATAATACCTAGAAATCCAGTTTCCGCTCTTGATCCTATTGTGTGAACTGCTGACTTTGACAGGCAGCGCTTTACATAGTGTTTTCTTTACTTACATTTGTGACATTGCATCTTGTGCTGGGCATTAGTCCAAAGTATGATTTACTTTATTTGCACATCTCATGCATCCTTTTCTGCTTACATTAATCTGTTGACATTTTGGGAATTTGTGTTCTACTTCCCTTATTTCAGTGAAGACGGTTTTACTGCATCCATTACAGTCATTCGTTCTCCAGTTGCTCGTACAATCGACTGTTGCTTTTTTACGGCCCCATTTTGTCGTGCTTGACTAATGGCAGTCTTTGGAGCTAGATTTGCATCACATTTTGAGGCGTTGTAGCAGACAAAAGCTGGTCCAATGAAAAAGTTGCAGTTGAAATGTCGATGTCGTATTCTCGAGAAATCCAAAATTACGTGTTGGATTAAATTACATGCCCTTAAAGTTTCATTTTCTAGATCGAGATTTTATATGTCAACCCCGAAATATGATTGGCTCAAAATGTTATACTTATTATCAGAGGAGCACGGACTTGTCTCAGCAGTAAAACTTCGCGAAAATGCAACATTTCGGAGCCCGTAACTTCAGTTTGGTACAACATAGAAAGTCAATGATGGCACGTTGGATACAAAAATATCTCTGGAGTAAAACAAGCCATATAGTGTGGACGTGTGTTTTTAAAGACGGAAATAGCAGAAGGAAGTCGAGGGTCATGGGTGGAACGAAGTATTTGGAAGTTCCGTACCTTCTCTCTTATATATTATGATAGAGAGGGTCCTATGTCAGAACGGGTCATGGGGGTAATCTAAGGTATTTTTGTCACCCTGTATGATTTTTTCCTTTAGATTATGGTTTTTTCTTTCTTCTCAACATCAAGCTCGCGTCGATCACCTGTGTAACACACGAATATATAACAAAACTATCTACTGTTTATCCCACTTCCTGTTTTCTTTGATTAAATTTTCCCCCGCTTTGCTCTTTGGAATGAAATATCGCATTAATCTATCTGTCACGGGCTTCCACTTCCTTTGATCTTCCTCCGATGGAGTATAAATCAAGGTATTCATTTGAATGTCTTCCTCTTTCTTTTACACAGTTCAGGTGCTTGACAAAAACGTTCACTGCACTGAAACAACTTTTCCGAGTAAGTCTCGAAAAATCAAATTTGTCCAGATTTATAAATTGAAATTAAGCTATTTTCAACCCTGATAATTTCAGTCTTGTGTTCATGCCGCTGCCACCAGTAGGTGATCTGTACTATTTATTAATATAAAGCAATAGTACAGTTGTGAAGAGGAGACAAGACTGCTCTGAGAGTATTTTTCTCAAAGGACTTAAACCATTGTGAAGGCATAGAAAACAAACACAAATTGTTGTCGTTTATTAGATCCAGTCCAATGTGGAAATTCTGATTAATTTTGCTGTTCAGAACAGATGAATAATATTTATAGCTATGTAGATTAGGGCAAACAATACAGCAGAGTGAACTGAAGTAATCGTAGGGGTAGCTGGAGAGATCGCAGGAAGAGCTGGAAAGCGTTTGCGGCAAGAGAGGACAAGTTAAGAGTTATCGATAATTAGTTGTAATGAGTAATGAAATGAGAGATAATTTCACTGGGAAACTGTTTAAGGACAAGTTAAGAGTTATCGATAATTAGTTGTAATGAGTAATGAAATGATAGATAATTTCACTGGGAAACTGTTTAAGGTCTTTCAGAAAAGTAACAGATGACACTATCTCTCTTATATAAACATTTTAAATTATTTTGCGCTTGAAACGGTTTCGTCGCGATTAAAAATACCAGGGTCTTTTTGACTTTTGGATTCAGCCTTAAGGTCGGCATACCATTAAAAATCGCTTCACACTCATGTGGCCGGTCTCATGTCTCATGTACTAGAGTATGATAGTCGACTGTTCAAAGTGAAGTGATTCCTTCCAGAAGGCGTAGTGGCTCGAATTTCATTTCATATTACCTTGTGTAGGTAGTAACCCTTTTATGAAATCGTTGTTGAGTTGTAGCAGCGGGGTAGAGGTACGTTCAATTTTAATTGAGCAAAGAAATCCCATTATAAGTCTGTCACAAATTAAATGCATTTCCAAAATCGATTGTTTTTTTAATTTTTCGCTATAAATCACACAAATGCGCTCTCCATCGTGTCTGTAGAAATATCGGTCTAAAATACAAAGCAAACCTCGTTTGATCATATTAATCGATATTTTCTTATCAGGAAATTGCCTTTTGTTCATAAAACAATTGTTTCTTGGGCATAATTTTTTCAGAAGACAAAGTTATATAAATCGATAGATTCTGACATATTCGGTCACTTTGAGCTGTAAAAAAATAAGTTGCATCGTGTCAGTCCCATTTGCAATGTTTAGTTTTACGTATAACAAATTTTTCACCAATGGATAAAGTAAAACCGAGTGCTCTCAACACTGATTAACATCAACCTTTGATAAAAACTAGTTTAGTGAAATTAGCAGTGGGTTCTATATTCGAGTGAGCGGTGGGTTCTATATTCGAGTGAGCGGTGGGTTCTATATTCGATATTCAATAATAAAATATCGAACACAACTTAGTGTAGTAGTTTATGATGTAGCATACCTTGTGTCTTGAAAAATGTAAACACTTTACTATTTTATTGTTGTATTTTGCTACAATGATTGATATAGTTTAGTTATAGATTGTATGATCCAAAAATTCTAATATTTTTAAGATAAAAAGACATTTTGAAAATATACGTCATTATCTGCGCTTGTTACGAAGACATGATCAACTGTAATATTAGTCTGTAAGAAACTTGTCTGTCGAGAACTAGCTTAATATATTACTGTCATCCTAATAGTCCATTAATTCTGTTAATTAATTAGTACAAATAATAGTTTTGACTATGGAAAATCGACTCTAAACATCAGACAATATTTGTATGCTTGCGCCTTTATGTTGTCGGCATATAGTGTTAGATTTTCCCTCCGTCACTACGTCCCGCTTACGTTTCTCGTCTATAACTTGTCAAAGAGTTCAGAAAATTCGATGAAACTTGGTACATAAATGTATCTCTACTAGATAATGTGTCACGTAACAAACTAAAACCCTCGGTCAAGGTTACATGCAGGGTTCAACGGTCAATAAATGGATTTTCTTGTCAGGTCCCTATATTTTAAGTGAAACTTTGCACAAATGATAAAAAATTAGCCTTGTGTGGTACACACCAAAACATCTAGTAAATATACGAATATACACGTTATGGAGCGGACATAAAAAAATCCCAGATGTTGTGGTGTGTACCAAACAAAGGCTCAAGTTTCCAGTCTCAATATCAGAGACGAGGTTCAAAATCAACGTAGGGATTTTTATGTCCGCTCCATGACGTTTGAAAAACCTTAGGAATTTCGATGAAAAAACAATACGTGACTTACCACACACAAGGCCACTCGCACCAAGGTCAAAGTCACATACGGTGTTCAAAGGTCTGGAAAGGCGTTTTAGTGTCCGGTCTATAATGCTTGCATAAGTTGTGAGATTTTAATGAAACTTCGCATCTCTGACGCAGGCCCGTGTACCGTGTACCCAAAAGTTAAGATCATAGATGGAGCTCCAGGGTGAACATTGGTTATTTATGAAGCAAACAGACAGGCAACCGTGATAAAAAAAACCAAAACGTACGACTATAAATAAAACTGATACAGAAAACTCACTGAACGTTTAGACCACGGATGCGGGAGGTCGTGGGTTCGATCCCCGGCTGAGTCATATCAAAGACTTACAAAAATGGTACTAACAGCTGCCTCGCTTCGCGCTCAGCATTAGGACTGGTCGGCATGGTGTCAGGATAATGTGATTGGGTGGGACATGATGCTACATATCTGCGGCATGATGCCCCAGTGCTAGGCATCACTATTAACTGCCACATTGCAGACATCGTAGCGATATGACTGAAAATTGTTAAAGCTACGTTAAAAATCCAAATCACACACACACACACACACACACACACACACACACTAAAAGTTTTTAAATACGATATAGCTGATTTATTTAAATACAAAACCAAATATAAACTCTTGGAGTGTTGTAATACAGTGCGCATCTTCAATATAGACGAAAACAAAATGTTCGGAGGAAAAAAAGCAAAGTTTACGCCAGTGTGTTTGACAAGTTTACATCATTTATCCCTCCAAAAGGAAAAAGATCTCTGAAAAAAAATTATACAACATTAACAGCAATATTATCGAGTTAAAATTCTGGTTTAACACTGTAATGTCAACAAATATATATATTTTTTTTTTACCGGACTCGGAACGGCAACTAGGGCATATTTTCATTCATCCTGGGGCGCCCCAAGTGGCCGAATCACTGCCATCTCACCTCTGTCTGCGTGGATTCGAGTCTCGGATTCAGCCAGTGTGGGTATGTGAGAAAGCTTGCCAGTAGCTTTTGCGCGCTTTAGACCACTCGGACACTCGGGGCATAAAAGCTGGCTAGTGTATTCTGGAGTAATGGTAATATTAAATTGATGAAAGACGAATACCCCAGTATAATGCCAAATATAACATGATACGAAAACACAGACCGACCGCTAGTATCGGTAACAAATTTGTCACCCACACGGAAAAAGGGTATACAAAAATATAAGTATGGCTAGTTTGAAAATTTTTTTGTGTGCAAATATAGTGTCTGTAACATACGTTGCAATGTTTGTACGAGTCTTTAATTTCTATTAGAAATCATACAAACTGCGTTTATTGTATTTCGTAAAGCAGAATATGCCAGTAATGGGTATAGTTTTCGGAGCAATCCAATAGTACAGCAAAAGTTATCATACATCAAATTAACCATCAGAATTTCAAGACTGCCATTGTATAAAACCTGTCATTGTTTTTGAAGCAAGGATTTAACTGAAGATACCGTAAATATAAAAATATGTGCTGCTTTTTGGGGGTGGGTGACATGTAAGTCACTTTTTATGACTCCATTTGCACTCAGATATGATGTTTAGATTAAAATGTTTCCTCAAATTGAATAATATCACTTAATACATCGGCAACTGAAAATACTGTCACATTATCATTATTATTAATACTTAATATCTATAGAACATGTAACTTTCGGTTGCCAAGATTTATTTGTGTTAAATAATATTGCAGATCAAGAAACTGCTATAACAGGTTTCTTTAAAAAGTAATTACCAGAGATTAAAAAGAATATGCGTTGCTACCAGATGTTTGGATTATTGCACTATTATTTTCTAAATATTTATTATTACAAAATAATCAAGTGTGAAGTAATAAGATCTGGCCTGCGGAACAAAATTTGAAAGATTCTTTGGCTAGAGCTCAGTACCGATGGGAATTATATGTTCTTAAATTTACAGTTCCAACAATGAAATACCTGCATTTGCCATTAAAATAATCAAAATGTACGACTATCAATAAAACTAATACAGAAAACTCACTGAACGTTTAGATCGCGGATGAGGGAGATCGTGGGTTCGATCCCCGGCCGAGTCATACTATAGACTTACAAAACTGGTACTAACAGCTGCCTCGCTTGAAAGATTCTTTGGCTAGAAATCAGTACCGATGGGAATGATATGTTCTTAAATTTACAGTTCCAACAATGAAATACCTGCATTTGCCATAATTTTAATGTCCTTATTTGCATAACTATAATTTATACAAAATAAAAGTTCTCTTAACAATATTCAAAATTTATATGGTACAGGACCTGGGGTTGACTTCTCCCAGACTCCAAAATGGCCGCTGAATCAAATGGTTCTAGTGCATGCCTAACAACATCTGTTACAGGCGAATCGGCATTTGACTGGAAAATGAACCGCTTCAATTGTGGTGAAAACAAAATTTGCTACCTAAAACAACTGTCAACATGGTCGGTGGTGGAAAGTGCTGTTGGTGGTGTTGGAAAGTGCTATTGTGGTCATTCCAATAAACAAACCAAGTACGCTACAGTTCTTCATGCTGAAAAAAAGTATAACGCCATTCAAATAATTCTACATTCACGATGTGTCACCAGTGGGAACATGGTGTCAGTGTGGGCAAGGTACCACAGAAAGAAAAACCGTTACTCGATACATTAACCCAATAAATGCTGTAGCAGCTAACAAGACTCTGCAAAAGGAAAGTGAGTTTACAAAAGCGCCTGGTAAACTAATAAAATAACTCAGGTCTGATAATTTTCTTATACGGATCACTCTTCGCACATATTTCTGGAAACTTACAGAAGAAGCAGGATTGACGAACTACACTACATAGACTTCACAGCATCTGAAGCGACGGCTCATAAAAGAACGGATAACTGAACAGTTTTGTTGCACAAACGCGTGTCTCTGATCTTGTCTGTTCAAATGAAATATCCGTTGGTGAAGAGCTTGCCAAGGCCAATCACCTGCCAAAGAAATTGCTGCTGAGTTTGAATCAGAATATGAACCATGTGATGAGGATGTTCATCCGGTTTATTATACGTCATGTACTATGCATTTTCCACCAGCATATGTCTTTAATCCCAAAACTTGACTAAGAATACTTTCCATTCAGCGAGACAAATCTTGACCCACAGAAGACGTTTCTTGATTCATTACTGTACAGAGCTATTGGTTGGCTAATGGATGAAAAAAGTAATGAAATCAGGAAGACAGATTTAGATCCACGATGTTTGAGTATTGCCTGTGACATGGCAACATTGTCTACATCAGTCATGTCACCAAACATTTACGAATTGCTGTCGATCTTAACCACACCTTTGGAAAGCAGGGAATTGACAGATACACTCAATAGACTTGGTTGCTGCATGTCCTATACTGAATTCTCAACATTTATAACATCAGCTACCCTTTATGTAGATTCCATGCAGCAACCTTATGAAATAAGAATCATTCAATCCAGCAGAACTTGCACCAAGTGTTGAACGGGGAAAGGTCATATTTACAAAAGATGACAACTAGGATCACAGTGAACGCATATTTGATGTCAAGAAAACTACCATGCCATGACCAGCATTCTTGTACAGCCAAGACCACAGCTGAAATAAAACCAAGTCGATGAAGATGCAGCAAAAGAGCTCCGCAGCGGACATACGCTGCAGGTAGTCTTCGGGCTAGATTTTCGCATTATATTATTTATAATTACCTCTTTAATGCTCATGCATACCAATGTGAGACTTGTTGTCTTTTAGTGAATATATTTCTGTTATGCACCATTACATATTTATTTATGTATTTTCATCGTATGGTTGTTGTTGTTGTTGTTGTGGGGTTTAACGCCATTTTTCAGCACGATAGGCTATACATGGCGGCCAGTATTAATGGTGGAGGAAGAACCCGGAAAACCCCGGAAAGAACCACCGACCCACGAGAAGCTACTGGCAAGCTTTCTCACATGCCCACATTGGCTGAATCTTAGACTCGAACCGCCGCAGACAGAGGTGAGATGGCAGTGATCCGTAACGAAGAGCGCTTTAGACCACTCGGCCACTCGGGGCCCCCTCATCGTATGGTACCTGGTCAATACAGTTCGTTTTCACAAACCAGGTGAAAAATCTCAACCTTAAAACCCATCTCTGTCGACGAAATACAGCTACTTCCTGGCAGCAGTGATGTGGCAGCAACTTAATTGTACAACTTCTGTACAACATGGCTAGATGTGTATTTCATGGGGTTGTAGCAGCTATTCCCCCATAGGCAGCCTTTCATGCTAAATTATCGCCACGCCATGGGGAAAAATTGTGCCAGTCTCAAAGGTACCCTACGATTAAATTATTATGGCACCATCATCTAATTTATCTAATGTGTACACGCTGCTATAGCGATTGAAATAAGCAGCAAAATATTTTGGCCAAAGTTATCTGCTCGGACATGGGTCTCCTTACAAAGTCGTTAGAAATCGCATGGGCACATCCTAAAGAACTTGAGGGTATTTTCTGAAGGTGGAGTGCGTTTGCTAATGACAGTGATTGGTGGAGTATACTATCCCGTTGGAAATGCCGGTCTCGGTCGCCTGATACATGAATCTGCGTTGCAGTTCGAACGGTGGATCATGTACTCTCAGTATGCTATGGTATAGTGTGCTTTACACTATTCTTGCCCCGAGTGGCCGAGTGGTCTAAAGCGTTCTCCGTTACGGATGACTGCCATCTCACCTCTGTCTGCGCCGGTTCGAGTCGCAGATTCAGCCAATGTAGGTATGTGAGAAAGCATGCCAGTAGCTTCTCGTGGGTCGGTGGTTCTTTCTGGGGTTTTCCCGGGTTCTTCCTCCACCATTAATACTGGCCGCCATATATAGCCTATCGTGTGCTGAAAAATGGCGTTAAACCCCACAACAACAACAACACTATTCTTGTACGACGACAGACCCGAGTCTAAATATTCGTTCTACTTACGTTATGCGACAGTAGATTGATGTCTACGTTGTTCCTTCTATTTGCATCATGCTATGACATATTTGGATCTACATGGATCATAGGTGCAATTTATAATAATTTTGTTTGCCAGGCTGTTTTTTTCTTTCTTTTCTGTGATCGTATCTCCATGAAATGGTCGTCCTCTATAGAGGGCTATCAGTTCCACACACATGACTTTTTTTCTGTCTTACAGTACACAAGTATTTGTATATTTGGTGTGTGTGTGTGTTTCAGATTATTTATTCGATTCATTCTCTTGTATGTTTTTATTTGTATCAGGAACAAAATGCTCGATTTGGAAGTTTCTTACAGAGAATTAATTACATCGTTTTAAACCATAAAATATTTAAAACAATCAATCGATCGTCGATAGATGGATATATTAAATTATACTTCTCTGAATTTGAATCATTTGACAAGCGGTGCAAGAGCCGTGAGTCGCAAAGGCTTGGTTGATCGAGCGTAGAAGTAGTAATTCGATAGTTGCAGGTTCGATACCCGATGAGGCCAGGCTGGATAGGTAGCCTATCTATGCCCTTGAGAAAGTCTCATATCGCCAATTTCATCGTCAAGATATGGACCAGAAATGTATTAAAAGTGCTCTTAAAAACCATTCAACCAACAAATAAACCTTTTGGTATTTTGTCCATTCGTAGCTATCTATGCCTAAACAGTCTCCACCTCTCGATAAAAGCGCAGCGCTTTGCGCAACAAAAATCGATAAATTTGTCTCGCTTATTTATGTTGACAGGTGCTCGGTTGTCGGATGATCTCGGTCTTCATTATTCAGTCATTGACAGTAAACAGACTGCACAGTAGAAATGGCGATGAGACGGGTGGTCGTGTTTCACCTGCCGTTTTCTTTCATTCTAATTGCACGTTTTGTGACTGTCACTGTGTCATACATCGATATAGATATGGAGAAATGCTCTAACTGCACGGGAAGGGTAAGTAAAAATCTGCAATTTTATTAGAAAGGAGAGGTTTTTGAAATGAAGGATGATGGTTTAACGTATTGTTGCGCTTGTAACTTTTGAAACACAGGGCCTTGAATTCAAACGACACTGAGCGAAATGTTAAAATTTACGGTTTTGGGTGGATCAGTGAGGGTAAACCAGAATACTTCTATCATCTGTACCGAATGTTGAACTCTAATAGAATGGCTTGTTTCAGGTTGAGTAAAGTGTAACATTCTGGGGTAGAAAGAGATTTATATATGGGACACAGGATCAACAGTCTTGGTAGTAACACATTATTTAAAATGCAAGCACCACGGTGTCAACTGACTAATTAGAAAAATAAAATAAATTTAATAAAAACGCAAAAGAATACAAAATAAAGAACTAAACAAAATTGCCCCCCAAAATAGTTTGAAGTTGAACAGAATATTCTTACTTTTATTCATAAAAAAAGAAATTTATAAAAAGACAGCATCAATTCTATACATTTAAGTTTAAGAAAAAAAAACATGATGGAAAATCCTAATCCCCCTCCCCACCTAATTAAGCAGTTTGTTTCTAATATCATTAATTTTGTTTGTACTTTAATTTATTTAATACAATTTTAGTCTATAAAAACTTTAATAATTTCAATGCCCCCAGATCTTTGATACAGATAATTTATTTTAGTTTTTCATATTTAAGTTTTACAAATGTTAGGTAAGTAAGAAAATTAAAATTATTTTTTACTTTAATATTTGTATGCCTTGAAAAATAATAAAAGTTTATGAAAAATATTGCATCACAGTATTGAATATTTTTAAAATCATTTGCAGCTGCCAGTCATTGGCAATAGTCAGAAGGTTATTTTTCTAGAATGCAAATGGCTGTCTTTATAACCTTTATAGAGTAGTTTGAAAATGTGTTTTGTGGAACAGCAGCTTTCCTTTATGGAACCTATAAAACCTGCAATGCAATAAGACTATCTGTACTTGCTTGTAAGTTGAGTCAAACTGCCAAATGCACAGACCCAGATCTGCTGTTTCATAAATGTGCTGGCAGATCAGGGTATGTACAGTTTGTTAGGAGTAATCAGTATAAGGATACTGATCTCGAGGTGTATTATGCTGTGGCAGAGCAGGATCTTTGTTCTTTGCAGCTTGATTTTACTTATATGCGAGTGAAATTTGGTACAATGTTTAATATTTTAAACTAATAAACAATATAAAATCAAATGTAGCATCATCAGAGCAAGCCACAACAACATGGATAACAACATTTTTAATGAATGTAAATAATACATGTAGATATTTAGATGAAAAGTAAAGAAAGGTTAAAATGCATACATACTTAGAAAAAGCAAAGACAGATGCATGTATGCAAACAGATGATCAAATAAACAGATTAGGGCTTTCAGGAAATATCAAGTTTATTGAGAGGAGGGGAGAGAGGTGGAGAGATGTTTAGGTAAAGACCTTAATTTGAAAAATGAAACTGATTTTTGTCTGAAACAGATTAATTAAATTTGTTGTGGAAACTAATTAAATTTGTTGTGGAAACTTCATAATATTTGTTGGAGAAACTTAATCAAGTTTCCTTTGCAGCTTAGATACACTAGCATACATGTCTCTTCAGCTACATAATTTATACTCCTCTCAGCACTTTATCCATTTACTTAACAATTACCACCTGGCCATCTTTAAATCGGTGTCACGCATGAAAAATATCCTTGATTAGTCAACTAATGAGAATGATTTGAGAACATTTACTCGTATCCATTTAATATTTTGCCAAATAGTAAGTATTTAAGTATGAATAGGAGACATGAATTGGTCTCCTGTAATTATCATATAAACAATAGGTGATAAAAATTGCTTAGGAGTGCAAGAATTTGGGAATATCAATTGCGCTTTTCAAAAAATCTAGGTGGCTAATTATTTTAGAGATGTGTACTTTTCTTTGAAACACCCATTATCATGAATTATTTATAGTTAACCCCCCCCCTTTAAAATTTGAAAATTCGTTTTAAAAAAACTAATTGAAATTAATTTATGCATCTCATACAGTTGGTTTTACCCATTACCTGAAGTGCTTAGTATATTATATATACTAATCATGTTATATATGTGTGTGTTTAAAAAAAAGACCTATTTGTCCTACTTTTTTGCCTTATCATCTAGTTATTATGAAATTGACAAGCTTAGCACAGATCATATTCACAAAATGCCCATGGCTAGGTTAGGACATGGCTATGTTTGGACATGACTAGGTTAGGACATGGCTATGTTAGGACTTGGCTATGTTAGGACATAGCTATGTCAGGACTTGGCTATGTTAGGACATGGCTAGGTTAGGACATGGCTATGTTAGGACATGACTAGGTTAGGACATGGCTATGTTTGGACATGACTAGGTTAGGACTTGAATCCTGTATAGATACAGATATTGCAATGAAAATCTAACTCTAAAGTTCAAAACGAGTATTTATTCTATTTGTAAAAATTTGCTTTAAATAGCACATTTTGTTTTGTCATGTCTTTGTAAGAAAATGCAAGACTTGCCATGAAGTTGAGTACACAATGGAAATGACAAACGTTGTTAACAGTATGTGTAAAATAAAGGATAGATAAAATAAAGGGTAGAAAAATAACATAAAGGATGGATGAAATAAAGGATAGCTAGATAACATAAAGGGTAGATAGATAAAGTAAAGGGTAGATAGATAACATAAAGGATAGATAACATAAAGGAGAGAGATAAAATATAGGATAGATAGATAACAAGGATAGATAGATGGATAACATAAAGGGTAGATTAAAGCTAATGACGCCAGTTGTTTCATAAAGTATGGTGCATATAAACTAAGACCATAGGTGTTAATATATGTAATGTGGTTGGATTGCAGAGTAACTTGCTATATGTAATGTGGTTGGATTGCAGAGTAATTTGCTGTAGGTGATTTGGTTGGATTGCAGAGTAACTTGCTATATGTGACGTGGTTGGATTGCAGAATAACTTGCTACATGTGATGTGGTTGGTTTGCAGAGTAACTTGCAGAACACATTAAGCTTTATGAATAGAATTTGAACTTGTCTGTCTTCTATGGGCAAGGGAATTTGTTAAGCCCTGTTTAACAGAATTTGAACTTGTCTGGCATAGGGCAAGTGAATTTGTAAAGCACTGTTTAAGGCATTTCTTTTTTTTAATTTATGATTAACATTTACTGCACAGCTGGGGCCCCAAGCGGTCTAAAGTGCTCACCAATACAGATCACTGCAATCTCTCCTCTGTCTGCGTGGGTTCGAGTCTCGTGTTCGACCAGTGTGGTTATGTGAGAAAGCTTGCCAGTAGCTTCTCGTGGGTTGGTGGTTCTTTCTGGGGTTTTCTCGGGTTCTTCCTTCACCAGTGATAATGGCCACCATGTATAGCCTATATTGTGCTGAAAAATGGTGTTAAACCCTACAAGAACAACAACTGCATGGCTGAAAACAATGTGATCATTACATTATGATATAATTAATATGATGTTACTTTTTACCTTAATATATTATATAATTTTTATGCTCAGTGATAGATTAGACATAAAAATTACATACGTGTGACTACCCTCTCATTAAATACTGAAAATTGTAAGTTCTTATATATTTATAATAATTACAATAAGAGTTTGTCGAAAGAAAATGATGAAGTAGACTAAAAAGTATGAAAAATCTTTAGAAATCATCAGTGATTTATGACCTATCATAAATCATCAGCATTGGCATTTTGTTGTGGAAACCAATGTGTATCATTCACACCGGCTTTTTGTTGTGGAAACCGATATGGTATCATCTGCACAGACTTTCTGTTGTGGAAACCAATATGATATAATCTGCCCAGGCTTTCTTTTGTGGAAACCAATATGATATCATATGTACAGGCTTTCTGTTGTGGAAACCAATGTGATGTCATCTTCACAGGCTTTCTGCTGTGGAAACAAATGTGATGTCATCTGCACAGGCTTGTTGTCATAGAAACCAGTGTCATATCAATAAAATTGTGTCATACTGAAAAAAATAACTCACTATCCTACCTTTTTCTTGATGCATTTGATGACAATACATGTGTACATGATTTTCAGCCTGCAATGCTATGACTTTTTGTATTCATTCATTTAATCTTAAGTGGTCATTTCTTGACTTTGTACTTTTTCATCAACTTTTGTTTTGCTTTGACCCTTATTTGGGTGTGTATGTATAGAAAGGTTTTTGCTTTAGTTTTACGGCACAAACAAGACCAAGTTTGGGGAGGGTTTGTATGGAATTGGCGGATTGATGGGTTGGGTCCAGACGTTATCTTGGTGGTGAAATTTTGTTACAGGATAAGTTCCATGACCAAAAACTATATGGATTTCTGGCAGTTAGGCTAATAGAGAACTATAGATTCTGGGGTCTCAGGGTCAAAGGACATGGTTATGGTAAGTGGAATAAGAAAACACAAAACAATGGTTTTTGCAAAAGTTTAGCTCAAGGCCACGTGTCATTATCAAACATGCCAGTCATCGAGACCCATTGGTCAACATGGTACCATAAAATATGTGTTTCTGGTCAGCTGACCATCCCTCCTTTTCATTGCCAACCCTACCACTTTTTTCTTGCTGGGGTAAAAAAAAAAAAATTCTGAAATTGTATTGTGCATCTAATTGAGGTGGTTTAGCCTACTTGAAGTGTTTTGTATATTATTCATACTAATCATTATAATATATATCTAATGTTTAAGAAAAAACAGGAAAAAACCACCCCCAAAACTTCCTACCTACTCTATTTTTAAAACCAACCAATCCGGTGGCCTAGTGGTTAGAGCATCTGACTTGGATGTGGGAGGATGCAGGTTAGGACCACTGCCAAGTCATACCAAAGACATTAAAAAATGGTTCTTACATTAGCCTCACTGAGAATGCAGTATTGAGTGGTTTGCATTAGGACTGGTCAGCCTGGTGTCAGCATAATGTGACTGGGTGGGACGTGATGCTACATTGTCTGTGGGATGATGCTCCACTGGTAGCCATTACTATAACCTTCCACACTGCAGGCATCATAGTGATGTGGCTTAAGTTTTTTTTAAAGCTATGTTAAAAATCCAAATCACACACACACATTTTAAAACCAGTGCAATAGGAAACACAGATTTATTTTTGGCCTTGTTAGTGCCTATATAGAAGAGCAGTAAACAGTGAGAGTATAATGTGCCATCCACATTACCTTTAACTTTTTAGCAATTGAAACAGTATGTGATGGTGCTATGTGAACTATGTCATTTCATTTATAATATGTAGAAGTTTGATTTGAATAAGATCATGTGACTTCACAACAATTTAGTATCAGCAAGAAGTACCTGTGTGAAATTAATGCATAATTAAAGAATTTAATGTAAATAAGCAAGATCCCAAAGGAGTGATAATAGGTCCTTCTCCCTCAAATTCACCTCAAACAACTCTTTGAGATTCGGGGAGAACAGTAAAGTAGCACAGCTAAACCAGTTTTGAGAGCTTTCCACCCCCACCTCCTTTCTACCTATACAAAATGGTTTTTCATTAACAGTGGTAAAATTATATGACTTAATTGATTGTATGACAAGTAGGCGTGCTTGCATCATTTAAGTCAGGTTTTACTGTACTTTGTTTAAACAGGTATAGTTTGATTTACATACTGTGTCACAAATGTCAGTCACAGAGTAAAAAATGCAATATATGTTTTTTGGTATCACTTTTTGAAATTTATTGTGTTATGTGTATATGACATGGTCACACTTTTGCAACATGTCACTGACATGCAAGCTTTTTCACATGCCCAGCCAGAGACTTGAATCTATGCAGAGTGGAGATGTTATCTGTAAAGGTCTTTGACCATTCTGTCACCTGAGGCCCCACTGTTGGGGAGATGGTTTTGCAGGTGTCATAAATATTTGAAAAACAACCACTTAATATTCAGCAATGATTTTGTCACAAGGAAATTATAGTCCTCAAGATTCTGATCTGCGGGTGCATTATGCTATGGCAGATCGTGATCTTTGTTTGCAGTTTGACTTGACTTTTAAGTGAATATACATGGTACATGTACTTTTAGTTTATTACGTCATTGGCTTTTTGTACCTAAATGTGGATACATTCTGGTCTTACTGTAGAATCACAATAATACAAGATCTTTTATTTAGAGAAAGAGTAAATTTATTTAGAGAAATGACAGTGTCAAACCTTTGTCTTTTATTGTTATATTAATATAATACTGATGTAGTGATATCATTGCAAATTAGAGTGAAATTCTGCTTATCCGTGAGCAAATGGATTAGTGCCAACTCAGGAATTTTACATTTATTATCAACTTTTGGACTTAACTCTTTTCTCCATAATAAACTCTGTCTGTAAGCTTTTCATGAATCTAGTTCGCCTTTTACTTGTTTCTATTGCTATCATTTGGCTTGTAGGTGTGTCCGTAGATAATAATTTATTTTGGAATGACCATATTGATAAGCTTTGTAACACTGTCATCCAAAATTGCCCTTCTTAGCAGAATCAAGAAATATTTACCTATGGAAACTCAAAATCTATACTACAAGTCATATATTCTTCCAACAATGGATTATTGTTCTAATGTATGGGGAAACTGTGCTAAATCTGAGCTTGACAGGATTTATAAACTTCAGAAAGGAGCAGCACATGTAATTTTCGATGCATTTGTTGATCATCCCTCAAATGCATTATTTACAGAACTCAAATGGCTCACAATATATGACAGGATAGATTTTCACAATGCAGTTCTTTTATATAAATGTCTACATGGAACTGTACCAGAGTATCTTCAGGACTTATTCAGGCCTTTTTCAACACAATACCAGTTGAGATCAATATCACATGGAAACCTTCTAGTACCAAAACCAAGAACAGAGCAATTCAAAAAGAGTTTTCAATACTCTGGTACAGTTCTGTGGAATAAGCTTCCACTACATGTAAAATCTGCTGAAAATATTAGAGTATTTAAGAAAAGATATCATGAGCATGTATGTGTTTCTAATAGATAATGGAATTTAGTATTTTAATACTAAACATGTTCAAATAAACAGTAATTATTGCTATCTTCATATAATGTGCATTGTTATACTCTCCTTAAGAGGGCCTCAAGGGAAAATAGTCCTTGACTAATGAGTCACCCTCTATAAATAAAACATTATTATTATTATTATTATCATTGATTACTCTTGCAAGTGTGTGTGTGATTTGGATTTATTTTAGCTTTGACAATTTTTCAGTCATATAGCTATGATGTCTGCAGTGCGACAGTTTATAGTGATGTTTGACACTGGGGCATCATCCTGCAGACATGTGGCATGATGTCTCATCCAGTCACATTATCCTGACACCAGGCTGACCAGGCCTAGCACAAACCTCTTAATGTTGAGCGCCAAGTGAGGCAGCTGCTTGTACCATTTTTGGTATGACTCTGCCTGGGTTTGAAGCCATGACCTCTCACATCTGAGGCGGATGCTCAAACCACTAGGCCACCAGAGCAATGATTGCTCTTACAAATGAGTAAGATACTCTACTGTTTAATACTTTAATCATGTGGAGAGTCAATACAGAATTCTCAGTGTTCAAATAGTCGTTTGAAATGAGTTAAAGTAGGATTTGCATGTCTTTTAACGTTCTATTTTACCACCTTTACTTGATTTGATACTAAATAATTAATATGATAATACAGAGTAATTCAACTTTTAATTGATTTCAACAGCCATGTCTTCAGCAAGTTGGAGATCGAAATACAGTACTTAATTAGGAAATGCTTCCAGGCATTGCCCTGATGGTCACACCTCAATACATGAGGGCATATCACATTTATGATGATTACACTGAAACTGAATTAGAAGAGGAAACTGAAATACAAATTTTATTTGCTGAGACTTATTTCATTTTCTTATTTCTTAAAGTATTCCCAACAGTAGGTTTTGCCATCACTATTGCATCATATTTTATTATTTAGTGTACTAAGATTTTTTTAAACGAAAATTTAAGAAAATATTTGACTTTTTAAAAAAGGTTCCAATTTCTGGGTACTAACTGCAGTTTTTGACAATAAAATGAATGATTTATCAAATTATTATTTTTTACTGCAGTTTTATTTATATTCTGCAGATAGGCATTAATTTTTGAGATATTTTTTGGAAGAAAAATGGGAACTGCTTGTACTCCTCCATTATAAGTGGGTTCACATATTGTTATCCTGGCATGCAGTGTACAATCCAAAGTGGCTTAATAATACAAATTTAGGAGCTAATGCTACCCAAAGTGGTTAAATAACACATGGCATGCAGTGTTACACATAGTGGTTAAAAAACACATGTGACATGCAGTGCTGCCAAAAGTGGTTAAATAACACATGGCTTGCAGTGCTGCCGAAAGTGGCGTAATAACATAATTATTTATCTGTTAATACTTTGCAAAGCAAAGTGGCTTAATAACATAATTATTTATCTGTTAATACTTTGCAAAGCAGAGTGGCTTAATAATATAATATCTGTAGTTAATACATTGAAAAACACAGTGTCTTAATGACAAGACTGCTCCGGTGGCCTGGTGGTTATTACGTCCGACTTGTTTGCATGATAGCACTGCATGATGCCCAGTGCTAGACATAACTATAAACTGTCACACTGCAGCGATATGACTGAAAATTTTTTAAAAGCTATGTTAAAAATCCAAATCACACACACTCACATGCTTAATGACATAATATCTGTAGTTAATACAATGCAGAGTGGCTTAATGACTTAAGATTAGGAACTAGTGATATTCAAAGTGGCTGAATAACACAGCTTTGGAGCTAATTGCTACACAAAATGGCTTCACAACACAATCTAGTGCAGTCCAAAGGGGCTTAATACACAAGTTCAGGAGTTGTTTTTTTTGTTGTAGGGTTTAATGCCATTTTTCAGCACAAGATAGGCTGTACATGGCGGCCATTATAACTGGTGGAGAAGAACCCTGGAAAACCCTGGGAAGAACCAATGACCCATGAGAAGCTACTGGCAGACTTTCTCATGTACCCACATTAGCTGAGCCTGAGAGTTGAACCCATGCAGACAGAGGTGAGATGGCAGTGATCCAGAATGGTAAGCACTTTAGACCACTTTGGCTACTCGGGGCCCCAGTTCAGTCAGGAGTTCGATAATAGTATAGCAAGAGTTGCTTCATAACATAATCTCTAGAGCTAGAACTACACAGAGTGGCATAAGAACAAAAGCTTTGGAGCTTCCCTAATTGGCTTAATAAGACAGGCCCTGGAGCTAGTACTACCAAAATGGCTTAATAAGACAGGCCCTGGAGCTAGTACTACCAAAATGGCTTACTAAGACAGACTTTGGAGATAGTACTACCAAAAATGGCTTAATAAGACAGACCCTGGAGCTAGTACTACCAAAATAGCTTAATAAGACAGGCCCTGGAGCTAGTACTACCAAAATGGCTTAATAAAACAGGCTCTGGAGATAGTACTACCAAAATGGCTTAATAAGACAGGTTCTGAAACTGGAACTGCGGCTAAAAATGGTGCAACAAACAGGCATTGGAGTATGTGTTACATAAAGTGGCATTCTATCAGGGTTGATTCTGAAATGCATGATTGTGCCATTCCATCAGGGTTGATTCTGAAATGCATGATTGTGCCATTCCAGCTGATCAGTCAACAAAATGAATGAAAAGCTCAAATTATAATTTCAGGTCCTACCTTTATGTCATCATTAAGCCTCTCCTGCATTCAGAAAATTCCCTCTTTTTAAAAAAATAGTTGGTGGAGTGTTTTTTCTTCATTTTTAGTTCAGAATAGACCTACTCCAGTGCTACCCAAAGTGGATTAATCATACAGCTGTCAGGGATTTTTCTGGGCCAGTTTTGGTGTCAAAAATTGTCCTCATTGCCAAAATCTAAATTTTCCTGAATTTGAGTGTTAAACATTTCCAATCAGAACTTTTAAAACATGTAATACAGTTTGCCTATAGAATGGCAATAACAAGGTGTCAAAGTAACCTAGACCATTTAATTATATGTTCAAAAATTGCAGTTTTACCTTTTTATGCATAAAACTTCCCAATTCCATTGACTTGGGAGTCCTGTTTTTAGGGAGCAAGTGCTATCCAAAAAGTGGCACTCTAGTTCTACACAATGAGGCTTCATAGCACAAGTCCTAAAGCTAATGCTATGCAAACTGGCTTAATAACAAGCTCAGGAGCTTTTTCCTATCCCGAGTGGCTAAATAACCTTAACTCCAGAGTTAATGGTACCCAAAGTGGCATGATAAGCTAGTATTACCCAGAGATGCCTAAAAAGACAAGGCCAAAGTACATGGCTTAATAACATAGTTCTGGAGATACTACTACTGCTACTCAACATGATAACACAACTCTGAAGTTAGTGCTACCAAAGGTGACTTGATAACACAAGTGTAGACGATAGTACTGTCCAGAGTGGATTAGTAACAAGTACTGTGGAACTAGTCTTACCTAAAATGGCACTACAGTGCTACGCAAATTGGTATTATAACATAAGCTCTGGACCTAGTGCTACCCACGATGGCTTAATAACATGGCTCTGTGGGTAGTGTTATCTATAGTGGCTTGCCAGTTTTATCAAAAGTGGCTTAATAACTAAAGTTATGGAGCTTGTCTTCCCAAAATGGTGCCACCCAAAGTGCTGTCCAAAGTGGCTTCATAATGCAAGCTTTGGAGTTTGTATTATCAAAAGTGGTGCTCCAGTGCTACCCATAGTGGTGGTCCAGTGCCACCCAAAAGGACTTTGAACACAAGCTCTGTGGGTAGTGCTTCCCAAAGTGGCATGATTACAAGTTCTTGAACAAGTGCTCCCCAAGGTGGCTTAATACTGCAGTTCTTGAAGTGATGTTGTGCAAAGTGTCCATATACCATAAGCTCTGGAGCTAGTGATACCCAAAGTGTCCATATAACATAAGCTCTGGAGCTGGTGATACCCAAAGTGTCCATATAACATAAGCTCTGGAGCTAGTGATACCCAAAGTGTCCATATAACATAAGCTCTGGAGCTAGTGATACCCAAAGTGTCCATATAACATAAGCTCTGGAGCTAGTGATACCCAAAGTGTCCATATAACATAAGCTCTGGAGCTAGTGATACCCAAAGTGATTTAAAAACACAAGCTTTGGACTTGGTGCTACTCCATGTGACTTAATATTACAAGCTCAGGAGTTGGGGATACGAAAGATGGCTCGATAACACAAGCTTTGGTGGTAGTGCTACCCAAAATGACTTCAAAACACAATTTCTAGAGATAGGCTACTCCAGGTGACTTAATAACACAAGTTCTAGAGATAGGCTACTCCAGGTGACTTAATAACACAAGTTCTTGAGCTATTGCTACCCAATATGACGTAATAACATAAGCCTAGGGGCTAGATCTTAACCATCTTGGTTGGTGTGCCAAGGGTCGTATGTTCACTTTGTTCCATATCAACCTTTGACATATGAAGCTAGCTCAAACAAATTTTCCACCAGTGCCCTCTTACAGCTGAAAGAGTTGATGTCCATTGTAATGAACTTAAGAGAGCACTTGTTGCATAATCTGTAATGGTATTCAGTGTGGTGACTTCCATAATGTCCACATGCCTTGGCTTGAAAAAGGTGTGTGAATGGTTTACATTGGAGAAGAAGTGTCACTGTGCATTGAAAAGTGTCACTGCATTGAAAAGTGTCACTGTGCATTGAGAAGTGTCACTGTGCATTGAAAAGTGTCACTGTGCATTGAGGTCTGTGTGATTATTCCCATCTATACTGCTAGGTAAGTTTCATTTGCATAACAGAGTGGTTGATACGATTTTTTTTATAGCTAAGTACACATGCCAATGGTCAATGTGCAACACTTTGGATCACTAGCCCTTTGGTTAGTGAAGATTGTGTTTTACTTGACACAACTATTTGAATTGGGATTTGGATTTGTTTTTTTAAATGTAGCTTTAACAATTGTTCAGTCATATTGCTAAGATGTTTGCAGTGTGACAGTTGAGAGTGATGTCTAGCACTGGGGCATCATGCTAGACATGTAACATCATGTCCCACACAGTCACATTATCCTGACACCAGGCCAACCAGTCCTAACACTAACCTCTTAATGCGAAGTGAAGCAGCTGCTTCTACCATTTTTATCAGTCTTTGGTATGACTCTGCCAGGGTCCGAACCCACGACCTCCCACATCTGAGGCAGATGCTCAAACCACTAGGCCACCGGAGCAGTCGACACAACCATTAAAATGGTATGTAGAGTGTATCACATATTGCAACATTTCATATGGATGACAATATCGATGACAATATGGATGACATTGATCTGGTGATTATCATGTCACTAGTAATCTTAAATTACTAAAAATAATAGACACCAGCAGCAGTATGGGGATACCCGACCATCAAGTCAGGAGTTAGAATACTGAGAATAAATAAAGATGAAGCAAAGAAGGTTTTTTCTATGTTATGGGGTTCTTTCAGAACTCATGTTTCAAGGGATGTGAAATGAATAAATTAATGGTGTTAATAAGGAAAAAGTAGATAAATTAGGCAATAATTTTGGGCAATACAACACCGTACATCTACAGGAGACTCACAATATTAAGAAAGAAGTATTTAGAGGAAAAATTAAATGTGATAGTGATAACAACAGTAACCTCATTGACTTATGCTCAGGGGTTCACAATGGGGAATACAAAATCAGGGGGTCACAATGGGGAATAAAGTGCTAACTTGGGAAACTTTCAGTATTGGAGAATTTTTGAAGGGGAGTGTTATACATATAAAAATTGATGGGTGGCACATTGTCAGTGTGTACATATTGTCCAAATATAATACCGCAAAGGTGGATTTTATGAACAAATTAAATGATTATATTTTAAAATACTTCATAGACTAATTGATCATTATGGAGGATTGTAATTGGGTCATAGCTGATATTGTCTGCAGTACTCAGATGGGCTCTAGGGGAAAGACAGACTACTTAAAGAGACAAACCCAGAATCTATAAATAATAAACTAACAGATGTATACAGGAACTAGAATCTTATTAGAAGGGAGTTCACTGTTTTATATGAAAGTGAAGGTAGTAGAATAGACCATTTTTGTGTATTGGAAGTAGGAATACACAGTACCATATACAAAGCTGTAGAAGGCTTGAGGATAAACTCATATCATGCAATTGTTGTTAACATAAAAACTAAAATTGGTGAAAATTGGAATGGAGGGATCTGGAAATTAAACAATGAAGTATGATCTGAAAAATAATATCAGGGAATAATTAAGGAAATACTCAGTGATTTTATGAAGGAAATAAATTTTTATGTGTGGGGGCAACAGGAATTAATATAAATAAAAAATATAAATAAAAACCAATCTGTGAAGAAAAATGAATGAAATAAAATTATGAATAGTAATAATAGTAAAGAACAAATAAGAGACAACTATAGAACAGAATTAAAATACTTAAGATTGAGGAAAATGAAGGGTAAAAATAAGGGCAGGGAAATTTGAGGATTTTTCACTAGAGCAAGGGGATATATAGATGGCAGGAGTTAAGAAAGGGACAGAAAGATCAATAAATTAAATAAAATATCGATAATATTGTATGTAAGGATAAATACAGTATATTAGACCATAATTCAGCAATATTACCAAAAACTATACATGTCACAAAATATAAAGGATGAGGAATCAGACTAAAGGGGTAGATTTTAAACAGATAAGTCAAACAAAAATGCATTTGATGTATTAATTACAGGCAAGGAAATAGAGAAGGCATGAAACATTGCCATGGCTCAGATGGGATTACAGCAGAATTCTGAGACATTTGTTAAATATTTTAGAGTCACTGTACAAATTTAATTAAAGGGGGAGATGTCACAAACAGTGAAGGAGGGCATTATTACTAATATTATATAAAGGTAATGGGGAACAAACAGATTTGAAGAATTGGAGGTATATATCCCAGCCTAACTGATTACAAAATTTTAAGCCACATACAATATTAGAAGGGTGCTAATACTAACCTCATGATGCTAAGTGTCTAGCATGGCAGCTGTTAGTACTGTACCATTTTTATAAGTCTTTGGTATGACTCAGCTGGGGTTCGAACCCACAACCTCCCGCATTCGAGGTGGATGCTCTAACCACTAGACCACTGAAGTGGTCAATTGAATTGAAAGTATAGTCCTATAGAACTGAAACAAACCATTACGAATGTGCACAATATACTGAATATTGCCTACTTTAATAAATAAGATAGAGCTGAAAACTAACATATTTTTGAATTATGAACTTCAATTTTGGAAGACAACTACATAATCAAAATTGAAAGAGTCCTGGTAACCAGTGTGATCCAGAAAGGACCACTATGGGAGAAGGGTCTGGCATGTGCTGGATTCGTAGCTCACCATATGTGCTGAACAAGGATCTAAGGAAGGATCTGAAAAATTCATAAAATATCTTAAAATATATAATACTGGTTTCAGCTGTATACAATTGTAAAAATTTTTTATGTTTACTATAAAATAGTTTATTATGAATAAATAGACAAATTAGAAAGGAATACAGAAAATAGCAATGATATAGTCAATAAACTACAACTGAAACATTTAAAGAATTTTATTTTTAACTTCGGGAACAATGGTATGTTGAAATTTAAGAATTGCAATGACTAGGAAAACCAAAGGATCTCTATAGGAGAAGGGGACCAGAAAGTTGCCTATATATACGGTTTGGGGAACCAAGGATCTGTAAGGGATAATGAAGTAAAATGAAAAATAACTAACATTTACTTTAATATGCCTTTGTTTCACTTGTGTTGACTTTATATATATATATATATATATATATATATATATATATATATATATATATATATATATATATATATATATATATATATAATTTAGACTGTATTAAATTTTTTTAGATACTAACAAAATTGGAATCACTAGATAATATTGACTGACTGTGTAACAATATACAAAAGATATCCAGAAGCTATTTTATAAAATAGACTACGCTAACTCTTGGCATAATATTCACTCTTGCCTGTACGAAATGAAATGATTCACTGGGACTGGGATCCCTGTCTTTTTTGGGAAATAGGAGGTGCTGATCCTGCAGGGCTATACTACAAGGCATTAAGTGAGGTAGAAAGACCTGCTGTGGGAAGTCAATAAAAACTACAGGTGCAGAACATAGTCAGACAGCACATAAACATCACACGAACACAACTCTTCTCTCTAATTATTACTGTAAAATAATTATCAAAATAATACAAAACCTTCATACTTGACAATCCTTATGTTTTTGTTTTTTTTTACCTATTTATTGTGGATTTTGACCATTTATTCTATTTTGGCTTAAGCTCTACACAATAAAGAGATGCATTTGTATTACTTATTCACTACATACAGACAACATACAAAAAGATAAATTTTGCTTTAGTAATTATTTTTTTAAAATTTTCCTTCAGACCCTACAACAAATGCATTTCTGTTCCAAAAATGATCTCAAATTAAAATAGAGAAAAAAAAAACAAGATTTCAGAAACAGTGGTTTAAATCCAGTCACCCCTCTTAAAAATTACTCTAAGGGGATAAGATTGGATAAATTATGTATCTATCCAAGGAAATAAAACATTGCAATGATGTATGTTTATATATACCTCCAATCTTGCAACATCTTGAAAAGAATTACTAATGGCAGATATCAGAGAACAAAAACAAAACATAATTCTGTTAACTTTAACTAAACTATTGTTCTGTAATATATAAACTTCAAAAATAACCAAAGCCGAATATGGCTAAACAAAGGCTGGTTCTGACATGAACCTCGTGTAGGAATACCACAGCATTATTGCATACACATAATAGCACACACATTACAATAGGATGGGATCTTTGCAAATTTGGGAAGCAGTAGAGGATGTGTTACCTCCACCAATGCCAAAATTTGCCATATACATGAATTTATTACTACAGTGTGACCCAGGTATAACACGTTAGTTGGGAGCCATAAAACCCAACTGCGTTATATACTGAACCGTGTTATATGCAACTTAGTCAGTTTGCTGTAGAAATTGTACCCCCCACCAAAAAAAATTGGGGGGAAGGGTGTGGGTAATAAATACCGGCAGTAAAATACGTGCTTTGTTGGCACAGCTACCATCTTAAATGAGAAATACACCTGTAGTGAAAACAGAGAAGACAATATAATAGTTTACTTTATTTAGAGAACCATGAATTGATACATACACGTGTCTAGTTTATATATAAATGTCTAATGTATAGCATGAAAAGAGTATCAACACCATGTACTCACCTGCAAACCTCATCATATACATTGAATCCACAATACAAGTGATTCCATCAAAAGTATGCACACACGCAACTTTAAAATATTCAATAATTTTGTAACTGGTCATATTGGTCTGAATTCAGTGGAAAAACATAGCATAATCACATGACGAATAACAAAACACATTTACTTTAAAGTACAGGCCAAGTCGGTAAAAGTTAGTTTGCGTTTTAAGCCGCCGCTGGTAGCGTTCATAAGCATAAACTTTTTCCCTACAAAAAGGAAACTTTCACAGCACAGTTAACGTGTTCCAGTCACGTTGGAAAAAGCAAAAATCCATCAGATTCCATCACTTTTATTTAAGTTTGGTAGAACCAAACAAATGCCCATTTCTTATTGTGGTGGCAACATCAAATAATTGTATTGCATGGTTGAGGCTGGTATTTTTTCCATTTGCTGAGTACGTTTTCATAACAGTTGGTGCTTCAAAGGTAATATGTTTACTTTGAAATTTCAGCAAACTATTTTATCTGGGTACATTTTTAAAAAGGAATTGGCCGCTGTTTAGACTATTCTAGTTACTGTCCCTCTATGCCTACTGGGGCCCCGAGTGGCTGAGTGGTCTAAAGCGCTGACCATTCCGGATCACTGCCATCTCACCTTTGTCTGCGTGGGTTTGAGTCCAAGGCTCGGCTAGTGTTTGTACGTGGGAAAGCCTGCCAGTAGCTTCTCGTGGGTCGGTGGTTCTTCCCTGGGTTTTCCAGGGTTCTTACTCCACCATTTATACTGGTATAAAGTTTAAACAGCCAACAATGTTGCCAATAAATAAAAAGCCACATGGTATGTTTTGCAGCCAATAAGGAAAATCAATCCAAGTTTGCGACATTGGCGAAGACCTATGCGATCCCAGAATAAACTTTTTATGCATTTTTTCTTCTTCTTCTTACCTTTAAGAAGAAAATACTTTTTCGCGTGCGAGAAAAATGCATATAAAATTTCAGGAGCCAAGCTACGACCATCTTGTATTATTCATACGCAATCTCTTCCCCAAAATGATAAGCAACTTTTTATATTAAAAATACATGTATGTGAAATTTCGTGAGCCACACTACAACCACTTTATATCAGAATTCATGTTATAATGGAGTGCGTTATAGCGGGGTCACACCTGTATTTTCTTAAAGGTTCAGTTCTATTTTGCATGAAAACAGGGTACAATAGAATGATTTGTATTGCCTTCTGCATCTTTTATAATTGTCATAGACATGTGGTATGAATGCTGTATTTAGAATATTTTTTTTAAAGCAAATGAGAGAATGATGGACAGGGAAGGATGTTATGCTGGTTTTCAAATGCTCAAACAGGGCCTTCAACATTAAATGTAAAGTTGGATTGTGAGTTGACAAAGTAGGCAGGGGTCATTGAGGATACCGTTTAATTTTGGTAAAGTGGCTGAGTGTAAAGTAAAAGTAGCCAGGTAAATCTCCCAGCTTCCAGCTGATAAGGAAGACCCTGCTCACAGAGTTGACTTGCCGGGACACTTGTGAAGTAGAGGAGATCTACTGGACTCTACCCCCCATCATATCAGTATCAGTCAATATCAAAGCATACTCATACATGTATGTATAACCTTTCTTCTCAGCTATTCTGCCTAGGTCCAGTGCAAGTTTTGGGTGGATGTTTTTGTACCGACCCCCTGAGGAGGAGACTTGGGGCTATGGTGGTGGTGGTGGCACTTTTTATTACATGTATATTAGTTGCACATTCTTGGTTAAGTTTTTTTAGCTCAGGTTTTTTTCATATGGTACACATACTGTTTTACATGGAATCATGAAACATGGTGAGGAGATGCATCCATGTTTAGTATTGGTCTCCGCTGTTGTATTTTGTCTGCCTCCTTCACATTCCAGAAAACTAATGATGTATTCCTTGGCTTTTGTTTCTTACATTGTACCTGTTTTCCTGATGTAATCATTCTCACAATCATTACATCAGATATAATAAACCACACATTTTGGTGAAGGTGCCCTCAACCCCCTGCACTAAACAAGGATGAGGGGCTTGAATTACCACCCATCTGTCTCATCCTATCACATGAACATTTTATGTCACATGATCAACATTAGTCACTGATGAAGGCAGTCTGATATTGTTGAAAATTTCAAATTCTTAAGATATTTATTTATGCACAGAGTACAGGAAATTACTAATGATCATGAAGTATCCAGGGCAAGGAAGCAACCGTTTCAGTTGTATTTTTTTTTCTTTTGTCCATGTCCATTGGTTTTAGCAAGGGCCAAAAGGTGATACAGATTTGATTGTATCACCTAATTTTCAAACAAGAACAGTGATTTTGACATTTAACATTCAAGGTTTGTTGTAGTTTATCAGTTTACAAATTCAGAGTCATAGATGGCAAATAGTGACACATATTTATGAGATTGAATTAATGACTAATTAATTAATGGGTAAAGAAAACTTAAGGAAATACACATTTTGATATTTGTAATGTCGCCTTCTTAGTAAGAGGGGTAGTTAATTTGTTTTGGCCGACATTATCTAGAGGATGACCTCCCTAGATTTTATAACCAGAATGTAGATTTTACATACAACCCTATTTGGACTACTGTAGTACAGTATGGGGTAATTCAAATGATAAAAACATAGCAAAGCAGGCACATCTTCAAAAAAGAGCATTTGGGCTAATATCAATCCAGAAAGAAAGCAATAAAAATTTAGCTGGTAAGTTAAAAATATTACATATTAAAGACTGAATCTGTTTGAGAAAAGCCAAATTAATGTACAGGATATCCCATAATAGTGCTCCTGAATATTTACAATCACTATACCAGTAAAGGCTACCTGGTAATACTCCCCACCTGTGATCCATGTCTACCAAACAGTATAAAATTCCCAAACCAAATAAGGACCCGTACAGAAAAATCTCACCAGTTCACATGAGCTGCTCATAAGCTGCACATGAGAACCTTGTTAGAAATGTATGCAAATTGGGTAGATTTTGCAGGCTCATGTGTGCAGTTTGTTAGATCTTGTGAGCCAAGGAAAAACTAACCCGATTCTCACGTGAGCAGATTTTGCTCATGTGAGAATCTAAATTTTCACATGAGAAAGTAGAACTTAGAAAACATTCTTTTCCATTACATACAACCATGTTTGAAAATAAGGCAGAGTTCTGATTTCTCACGTGAGTTATCACGTGAGAAACTTGGACTTTGATTCTGATTAAACACTTATTTCAAATTTATTCAAAGTTGGATTTTCTCATGTGAGTTATCACATGAGCAATTTGGACTTAAATATTTTGTGTAAATGTTGAATGTCAAGCATCTCAGTTATTGTCAAATAGACATAATTTCTATTTTGCACTTGTTCATGTTGCTTTGTTGTATTTTTTAAATTTTAAAACATCTTCAGCTTATTTTCTTACAGTGAGTTTTAATCTTATTTTGACCCATCAGGCTCTTTGTATTTGAACACATTAAGGTTCATTTCACTGTTCATAAAACGAAACAATTCACAATTAAGGTCTCGTATAACCAGACTACCCATTAAACTTTAACAGCTGTCAAAGAATAGAGTTAATAACTTGCATACTGATCGTGGTTAATGTTTAATAAAGTAATCCGTAAAAAGGTGAAATGTTTCTCTCCCCAAAATACACAGTTTACAAATATAAAAAGGAAATAAAACTTTTGCCCTAAAATGAATCCTATGTTCCATAAACATATGATGCAGCTCCTTTATTCACAAACTTCTAAAACCCCACTATAAAATTGTAAAACAAATACACAGCCACATTTCTGGAAAAAAAAAAACCACTGATGCACAGTCCTTTTGGCCTAATAAACTCTCAAGTCATTTTCCAGAAAAATTGGAGAATTACATAAACTACGTCGTTTTCTTCCACGCCTAACATTCGCACAAAAAGTCAATACAATCTTATATTTACTGAATTGTGTAATTCGGCTTAGGGGTCATCCATTTAGTACGTACGCAAAAATCTGGCAAAGCTTGACCCCCCCCCCCCAACGCATGCATACTTTTTTTACGCCCCCCCCCCCCTCCGCGTACGTACGCTTGACGCCCCCCTCCTCATATTCTATAAAACGGACTATGTTTATTCACGCAGAAACCATACATGATTAATAATATTAACGTGTTTAATAAAACATTGTCCACCGACGTTGAATGTCTGGCATCAAAGAAATACGTGGGGTAACATTAAACATTTTGTCTAGTGTCCGCCAAAATTCAAATGCCAACTGAGCAGTCGAACAGGTTACGTATTAGACAAATTATTATCGAGGTTTCACCCCAACCCCGTTTCCTATGCATATGTACATTATCAGTATAAAATAAACAAACATGTACTGTACATAAAATTTAATAAATCCGTAAGAAACTGCCTAATCCAGTCGTGTTTGGTTGTGTAGCCGTTTCGCACTGTTTTACACGTGCATATTCTTGGCAATGGAAAATTTTGCTTATTTGCAGCCTTTTAAATGTTCTGATCGTGTCATTTCAAAGTTTATAAAAGAAATTTCCAATTGAAATAATCACAAAACAAATCACTGACGTTTCCGTTAACTTTTATGTGACCCAGGTTATAAGAGTACACGGTGGAAGAATCGGCTTGTTAGAACCATTAGAGTGTCCTATGGGGCATGGCTCGGCACAAGCTACTGTAAAAACATCAAAATTAACTTGGTCTATATTAATTAACTTATTAATGATATGAATTCACTTATACCTCAGTTTTTATGAAACAACAGATAATAAAATAGCATTTATTTGATAAATAAAATATAACATTAAGAAATACCCGAGTACATGTGTACAAAGGAGTGTAAAACCAGAAGGGCTCGCATCGTTGCTTACAATTTAAATGTCAGTCATACAGTAGTATACAATAATAAAAGTATTATTTTTATACTAAATGTATGACTGACTTTTATATTGTAATCAATGATACAAGCCCCTATGCGTACAACAACGTGTTTACTAATAATTTACCCTTTATGGCGCCTCAGATAAACCCAACAGATGCTGGATGTTGACCTACAGTGTACATGTAGAACAGCACTTTTAAACCAAACAGAGAAATTTACGCGCGGGCCATGTTCTCTTAGCAAGGGCCACGCTGTTTATGAAGAAAGTCATTTAATATTCTCCTGCAACATGTTTGCTCTTAAAACATTCTGACAGCAAGAGTGTGGACATTATTAAAATATAGAAACCAACACCAACGTCTAAAGATGTCCACGTCGGTACTGATGTTAATGTCCAGTACGAAACAGAAGACGCTGACGTGCTGTTAGGGAAGATTCAAGGATTATGAAAGACTGGTTCTTTGCCGAGAAAGAGGTAAGTTACTTTTTCTCATTTCTTTTTACAATTTTCGCATATAGAATGATCAAAGTGGATAGCCTGAATCATCAACATTATAAGCATAAGCATAAATTCGCATGGTCGTTTAAAATTGAGCCAAGGGTTTGTTTCAGATTTTACTTAAAGATAATAATTCAGCCTCCTGTTTCCAAAAATGATATCTACACCACACTATCATCGAATATTTAAGCCTTCCACAATTCAACTGTGCAACCATGTCTGGCTCTTACCCCCACCCTCAATAATAATGCGGGCGCCTCAGTGAGGAGCACTTGCGTTACCGATTGAAACAGTATGTACAAACATAAATGTTCTTCGTATTATTTTATTGCTGATTGGGTGGATCAAGATAAGCATACACGATTGAGAACCAAATGCAGTAGCTTAATTCATGATTTTATTCCTAAAAGACATTTGCCCTGTCTGTCAAATATTTTGATTGGTAAATTTAAAATAGAGATTTAATTGGATAAGGATTACAGCTTTTCTTAATGCTTATATACACTTATAGACTAGGACTCTTTTGCCAACCAAATCGTTTTATCATTTCAGTGCATTCTTTCTGTTCTGCATAGATTTTAAAAAAAGATCAATTATACTAATTTTTATCTTTTTACAGATTAAATTTGATGAAGGTCACAAAATTTAATGAACACAACAAAGTTAGCAATCATTTGAAAGAAGTGCAAAACATTGACAGCAACAGGAAGAAGTCAGACAAAACTGCATTGCCATGCTAGAGGAAATTCCAACTCCAGTAAAGGGTATGTATAAGACGCTTCAAATCTTTTGATGTATTTAATACACATGATAACATATGCATTTCAGACTCTAAAATTTGACCCCCAATACATTTTTGTTTTTAAATACAAAAATTGGAAACCAGATTTTGAATTTCTTTATATATTGCAAATGTACATATTTTGGAAAAATGTATCCTAAAAGTTTTGGAGAAATCTTCCAGAGGACTGTTCCAGAAGTAGAGATGTCAATTTTTTGGAAATTTCTAATGTGTACCCATCATTCCTAATGATTAGTTACCAGAGTATACAATCAAAAGGAAATTGTATTAAATGTGAAGCTGAACTGCTTTGTTGTAGGTTCACATGTTCCAACCCCAAAAAGAGCTGTAAGCATAATTATTACTAACATAAGTGGCAAAAATCATAATCTGAGCACGAGTATAAATTACATGCCATTATTACAGAAAACTGTATGAAAAATGTATATGCAGTTATAATTTTTGTCACAAATCAGCTGAACTCGTGTGGATTAGTAGTATGGATGAGAATAGACACAAAAGAAATTGATAAATTATTTGTGCATAACAGTCATTTCGACTAGTGTACATGTCTACAGTAACTTTCGTGAATCGTCATAAAGTCCATAAATGTTGATTGTTGTATTATCCTCAACCTGCCATGGTTCATCCCATAATGACAGTCCAGTGCAACATGTTTTTAAGTTTAACAAAATCTCTTTTCTCTAACATTTTCCAGTTACATAACATCCATCAGTTGCATTGATACATCCCGGGTTATTTTTGTTGTTGTTTTTTCTTCTTTTTTTAAAAATGATATCTGGTGCCATTTATTTTCTATTTAAGCTGGACTGCTATGTGTGTAGTATCATAATAGAATGAATCTAGAGCAAATGGTTTCACATTCAAGAACCTGTCTATTTTCTCGGAACTGTTTGATGTAAAATTCTTGCAGAAGTTACAAATGCATCAATTTTTATTTGATTTTTTCAAAACTGTTATTAAGTAGCAAACTTTTTTTATCTTTATATTTCAGTCAGTTGGCTCCTATTTTCACATTGTGATAAAGTGCCATCTAATCCAAACTACAGTTATGTATTTTGCCTTTACCTTGTAAAACGAATCTTTAAAAATCAACCTTACATAATGTCTCAAATGCTGTGATCAGAAGAAAAAAAAATTCTACCAACTTTTCATTTCCATTTCAGGTTTCATTTTTCAACAGTTAAAACTGAGCCTGCTAACTTAAATTCAGTGGTCAACAGGAAGTGCATTGATTCAAAGAGAACAATCTCCAAGTGAAAATATTGTTGCAGACTGGCAAATAATGAAATTCAGAAGCAGGAATGTCAATTACACGTTTTGTTTGCTTCGAATTTTCTGGAACAGTGAAGAATGGTCTTCATGTGAAGCAAATTTCCAGCAGTATCTTTCATTATGACCTTAAAGTGTTTAGAATAAATGTGATGTATTAATATAACAGATACATACATACATACATACATACTCTAGTTGTCTTACCTTATTAAAAGATCACTAATCGAACTCAAATTATATGCTTATGATTACTAGATTTGAATATTGATCTTACTCTGTTTAATTCTTGTATTCAATAAAAACTAAATACTATGGTTGTTTTTTGTTGTTTTTGCTCATGTGAGCAAGATGCTGCCCACGTGAGCAAAATCTTGCTCACATGAGCGAGGTGTGGCTCACGTGAGCAGATCTTGCTCATGTGAGCGAGGTGTGGCTCACGTGAGCAAGGTGTGGTTCACGTGAGCAAGATATTGCTCTTGTTAACAATTCCTGCACATGTGATTTTCTTATTAGAATCTATTTGCTCACGTGAGTTCTACCTAATTTGCATGTTAAATTGCACATGAGACTAACCTGAGTTAGATCTCACGTGAGAATCTCATGTGCAGAAGGGTAGGCAGTTTTGGTGTGGGGAGTTATTTAAAAAAAGTTTCCAATACTCTGGAACTCTTATGTGGACTAGTATTCCAGTTGAGATTAGAAATGCCCACTCTTATTTCCTTCTTCCAAACCCAAAATATCCAGTGGCTTCAGAGATGCAGCTAAAGTAAATAAATTCCTTTGTATGAGGGCCTCAAGGTAGATTAGTTTTTAGCTAATTGTGTTACCCTGTTTAAATAAGTTCATTATAGGTATTTTATAGCTGGACCCAGAACGGCATGACTACTCATTGGTATGTCCCATCTGGTGTTGCAATGGCACATTTTGGACAGTCTTCCCTACGAACTGGAATTCGCCAATATCCCTTGGACAAGCCTATTTTATAAAAATATTTGGCGTTGGTTACTCCGCCAAATATGGACCCAGGATCCAGTAACATTTTGAACTGAAATTCTGTGATCCTGTTTAATTTCCGATAGTCGACACAAAAGCGGTGATCACCATCCTTCTTCTGGACCAAAACAACTGGTGAACTATATGCAGATTCAGAGCCCAGAGTCAAGCATAGTTCTAATTTCGTCAAGTTGCAAACTTCCTCCAGCTTGTTACGGAGATCAACAACATACTGATACATTGTTCATACTTCCTCAGATGCCTTTTCATCCATCCATAACTGTTTCAATACAGCCATGGTCTCACTGTCCTCCCATAAACTAGTTTGAAAGGTGAAAATCCTAGACTAGCTAAGGGTGCTTCACGATATGCGAAATGTATCGCTGTAAGGTATCGATCTTCACACAACTTATTCAGACCTTGCTTTAAAGTCCCACTGAAACTCTTTACCTGACCATTGCACTGTGGGTGATACAGAGTAGTAGTCAGGTGCCTAATGGAAAGTAACCGGTTCACTTCTTGCATCACCTGGCTAACAAACTGTGTCCCTTGGTCGGTTAGTATCTCTTAGGAACACAAACTCTGAACCAGACTCCTAACAAAGGATCAGCCACTGTAACTGAATCAATGTTTTTCAACACAATGACCTCTAGGTATCGGGTAGCGTAATCAACAACCATTAACACATAACGATTACCACTTTCTGATGCAGGCTTTATTGGATCTATCAAGTCCATCGCCACCCTCGAGAAAGAATCAGAGAAGTGGTTCCTAGTGGCACTGGGCGATGTGAGGTCTTCGGTGCCACCCGCTGACACTTGTCACATGACAGACAAAACCTTCTTAAATCCCCATACACACCTGGCCAGTAGAGTTTCCTCACTAACCTATCTCTCGTCTTTGCCACGCCCATGTGGCTGCCAAGTAGACTCTCATGTGCTAGCCTAAGCACATCTTCTCTCTTGGATCGAGGTACAATCACTTGCTTATAACTCTTAGTTCCTTTCCGGGCATATTGATACAAGATAGCCCATTTCAATACAAACTCTACCTCACCGTCTAGCAAGAACCGCACAGACTCCTCCTTTGCATACCTGCATATCCTGCTGTGGCTGGAATCTTTTTCTTGAAGTCTCCTTAATTCACCAGGTAGCAGATTGTCTATGGGCGAAGTTGAGGGTTTCAGCAGCTTCGACCCTGACCATTGTTTCTTAGACCTCGTTTCTATGGACCCCACGTGTACAGGTTGTACATGTCATAGGATTAGGCTGTGGCAATAAATTCCTGCATCTTAAAATTACATTGTGCGACAATCCTGACAAGCAAGCTGCTTGAATTCATCCTTTCACTTATGGCAAATCAAGGTCGATGTAAACAACCGAGAGAGAATCTGTAGTCCTATTAGCAAAATTGACTTTCACTGTCTCACCTGTGTAATCAGCAAATTTGACAATTTTGCTATCCACCAAGGTTGGATAACTACAGCTGGTTTCATACAGCAAGGTAGCCTTCTCTTCATTTACCGTAACTGTTGCTGTATTAGACCATTCTACTGGTTTGCACCTTCTACCAGTGCCTGATGTCACTGCATTTATTGTGGGATGATATTTCCTGCAGTCTTTGAGAATATGGTCAGGTTTGTTGCAGCCATAGCATGCAACATCATCTTTCTTACCAGGGGTACCCTTATCTATCCCTTGGGTCTTCTGGGCCATGGAACTGATCATTGCTGGGATTATCAGCCCCTAGCTTCCCACCATTTTGACCATTCTGCCTGTGAGGTGCCAAACTGTTAGCTCTTCTAAAGTCAGTGATGCTGGGTCAATCCCTGTCACTCCAGGTGGTTGGATGAGAGTGTGCACTCATATTGCTCAGCCATTACGCTGATATCTTCTAAGGTCGCAAAATCATGCTTAGGTAAATATATGATCAGGTCTTTCCAACATATACTGAGGACATGTTCTTTCATGATCTCTTCCCATGTGCCTTCATAAGTGAGCGTGGTGACTGTCATTTAAATCCATTTGTTGAAAAGCACTTAAACAAGTATGAAATTGCACGTGTCTCCATTGTTTGCTTAGACGACTCTCTGAAAAGTTTGTGAAAAGTTTCGTAGTGCCGTAACAGTGCTTTCTCGAGAGCATCGTAATCATCTACTTCAGTCGGTGCAATATTATGATAGACATCCTTGGCAGCTCCTTGCAATAATGCAGAGATATTAATGGCCCACTGGTCTTTGGGTATATGATGGATTAAAGCTAACTTTTCAAACTGAGGCAAAAAGTTATCAATAATTTAATCTGTCATTAAACATCAGCGTTGTTATCTGGATGATAATTGTCTATCCTCAGATCTTTTGCTTGTGGGTGCTGAATGTTCATTCAGTTCTTGGCCCCTCCTAGATTCCACTTCAATCCTTATTCTTTCCATGGTTAACGTATGTTCTCTCTCCCGGCTCTTTCTTCATCATGCAATCTGGCTAACTCAATTTCTCTTTCTCTTTCTTTTTCCTTGGCTTGTCTAATTCTTTCTTTCTCTTCCTCGGCTTGTCTAATTCTTTCTTTCTCTGCCACCTGCTGTTCTCTGTATTCCTTGATACTCCGCTCTACAAACTCCGCTAATTGGGTCCCTTCATAACCTAATTCGTCTTCTCCAATAGACTTAAACTCTTTGACCAACTGCCTGTCAGTTGCCATTCTAGTCTACTCGACTGTATTACCAACCAGTTTACTTTGCTTAAGTATTTACTAACTTCTTAATGCTACAGAGGAAACAGCTTGCGTAAGAGTACTTAACCATATTCTATTCCAGTAAAGTCTTAATCTAGGGACTTACTTAAATCACTCTAAAGCAACCTAACAGCGTTTGGCAGTTCAAAATTATGAATTTCTCTCCAAATTCAGCTTGCGTGCACCAACAATGTGCAATTACTCCTTCGGGAATTCCTTAATTATCTCTTCTCGCAATAGTAAATAAAGGCAATATTTCTTTCTGAATTACTTTAATTCAGACAATGACCACACTATCAAAGCAGTTCAGGTAAGGAATCTTAATTTCTTACAATGTTATAACATACATTAAAGAAATATAAAACAATGGCATGCACCAACTACAGAATGCATAGATATTGACTTGATTCACTCTTGTAATTCCTTGCTTAAACAATAACTAATTTATCACTCTACTTTGTATTCAATATCTTACTCAGCCTCCGTCACTCACACTGTTCAAAATATCCCGGATGATAGACCCCATTTTGTAACGTCACCCTCTTAGTATCGGGAGTGGTTAATTGGTTTTGGCTGGCATTATCTGGAGGATGACCTCCCTTGATTTTATGACCTGGTGGGAGTGGAGAGATAGAATATCAACAGAGAACTGAGCAAGACTATTGGGAAGAAATAATGTAATGTGACCCCCCTTAGACAAGAAAAATAACAAAATTTAATGAATAACAATAGCGGCAACTCCAATTCAGTCAAAGTTATGTCAAGAGAATTTAATAGCAGTGTCTAATTTGGATTTATTTCATCATAATAACAAGTGGTGAAAAGAGTGCAATGTCCAGGACTGATCACATCATCTTCCTGTTGTGACCCGTGTATCACGTCTTCTTATTCTCTAGTATTCCTGTTCTGAATGCCTTATCTGCTCCTGGACTTTCTAGTCTTTTATTCTGAACATGTCATCTATTTCTAGACTTCCAACTTCCGTCTTCGAACTGTCCTGTTTCTATCAGAAATCTGTTCTTTAAAGGACAACATTACCCTTAAATCTCTATATGTACCACTTTCTACATGTACATAAAATCCCTCACTTAGTTACTCAGAAGCATACTAGCTATCCACACTGCATAAATTCCGACTTACTTTGACAGGACAGCATTGCAATGTTCTGGTCAAATCACAATGAGTCATAGAAGTTAGCCTTTCAAGTTTAATACTGACATGGGGGGAAAAGATGAATGGTCGAAGTGACCCTTCACAAAGACTTTTCTGGCTTAAATGTGATAAAATTTTAATGTTCAATGCATTCAACTTTAAAGTTCAATACTTGTTCAAAATTCAATGCTTTACAGTGTTTAATCGATGATTAGTAGTTTTGAAAGGAACAGTAATTCTGAAAAATTCAATTATTGTATGCAGGTATGTAATAAGCGAATAAAGTTGCAATTTTATTAAATGTAAATGATGACTTTGTTTAGTTTATAGCCTGGAAATGTTTACAAAATTGGTAATGAACATACATGTGACTCTCAGTGTTGCAGGAACTGTCAGTGATTCAACAGAAACTGTATATTTCCTCATCTAATCTTAACATGCATGTTGAATAGATTTTTCTCATAATTATTTTTTTCTTCACATCAAATATGTTATCGCTAAAAAGTAGAAGTTGGTGAGATTTGGTTGTAGCATACGTCATTATGTAACCCAACACATCAGATTGATTTACTAATAATGCTGATACAAAAATTCTTTAAACTCTATCCTTTATCTTAAGTACATATTTGTTAACAGAATGTTTGAATATGACATTTCATTTTAAAGAAACATCATTTCAAATTTATTAATCATATTTGGTGATAGCTTCACTTGCTGTTGATTTACAAATATTTGTCTTCATTTGTTGAAATTTCATACTTTGGTTCCATTTAGGAACTATATATTTTTAAATATCCAATTGTTGAACTTCGTGCACTTATTTTGTTATATCTACAGTTGCACTTTACGTACTCTTGCTGTGAGATTACTTCATCATGCAGTAGTGTTTTCACTAGATCCAATTTCACCACACCAGGCTTCACTAGGAATACCTTATGTGCATGGGAATAAGCTGAGTCCAATGGCAAACTGTGCAGATCCAGATCTGCTGTTGCATAAATGCACTGACAGATCTGGGTCCATGCAGTTTGTTAGGAGTGATCCTTAGAACAAACAACATAGACCCTACTATGTAGGCACATTATGCTATGGCAGATCAGGATATTTGTTGATTGCAGCTTGACTCAACTTATAAGTGAGTATATAGAGTTTATATTAATGATAAAGTAGCTTTGAGTCATCGGATAGATCAGGTCTGTAACATTATAAACTAAAACTGCTGCAAAACTTGGAGAAACATCTGCCAACAAATACAATGAAACTGCATAATTGTGTTCAACTTACATAATATCTATTATAGACTACAGTTCCTCATTTTGGCTTTTATGCACACAAACTAATATTAACCATGGTATCAACTTCAGAAGCAAGCAGCTGCAGTTTTCTTAGATGTTGATCCAATGAGGCTAGAGAAAGAATTTATGTGATTCTAGTAATATTATCTGCCTTCTGGCCATTTTTTCAACTACTACTATTTTTATTATGTAAGAAAGACCTGCAAGTGATATTACTGAGTTTTTCACTTCCATTATTCGGTAACTTTATATTGGAGACCCTTGCATGAACTAATACAAACTGGATAAAAAAATCGACACAAAAAATAAATACCGACCTTCATTCCATATATTTTAATACCATTATTGAAACCATGGATATGTTTAGCTATTTAGGTCAAATCCAGAAGAGTTTTTGGGATGATCTGATGTCTGTTGGGCTTGTTATTGCTGCACTGTCTACTTAGAGCATTGATGTGAAGCTTTATACATGTATTCATCGTATGAACTAGTGCATCTTAACACATTAACCCCAGGAGATTTTTGTTGTTTTCGTCTGAATATCAAGTAGGAAACTCATTTTTAAAGCTATTTCTGAACACATCCTAAAACACCAACTTCCAGGAGATTTTCCAATTACATTCTCCCTAGTTGTATTAGAAACGTTGCTTTTCATTGGTTATTTGGCTCACACACAAGCAGAAGGGTAAAAGTTGGTGTTCTTTTTTTCTTTTTCTTTTGGCTTAATTTTAATGGACCTATTATTTTTGTATTGAGACCACTCTTTATTCCAAATGCCTATCTTATCCTACTTTTTGCAAAGGTTCATCTGTCTGTTTGCAGTTCATACTGGTCTGCCTTAGATCTGAGACCAAAAAGTCTAGAATCCGGACACAAAATCGGATTCTGACCACAGGCAAATTCTGGGTAGAAAAAATTCAGGTCCAAAAAATGAGGTTTTTCCCTCTGTATTTTGTAGTACAACTAGAAATTCCAGACTATTTGGTATCATTGTAGAGCTACATCTGTCTACCTTTCAATAATACCACCCACTTTAGTGCATTATACATGACCTTGATGCTATAGAGCTCGGCAGTAGGCTACTACCTCCTGCCATGTAAAATCATCACCAGGGGTTAATGTGTTAAATGAAAATGGTGCCACTTAGACATACATTATGTCCACCACATTTCTGTGTTTCAGAATCTTGTTGTTTTGCATAGGGTTAGAATTTTAAAGAAAAAGAATCCCCCTCCCCCCGGTTTCATGTACAATTTCCAGAAGTACATTATCCAAAGAAATGTAAATCAAATTACATCAAAGTAGCATGGAGGTATGCCAATATTCTCTCCATTGTGCATGTTTTAAATGCAAACGACCTCACCTTACATACGTCACTCTTTAAAAAGTACATAATAACTGGTGAGCATCCCATATTGCAACTCCTTTTAAATGGATGATCAGATCAGCATGGGGTTTGTACAAAATGATTTCTTTTGGTGTCTAGTTGGTCCTAAATGAAACTATATCTGCTTTAAGGCAGCCAGTGGCCATCCTGAAACTCTTGCTATCACTATTTCTCAATGAATTGTCTTATCAGCATGGGAATTTCACTGAAATACTTCTTATGATGTCTATTTGGTTGTAAACGGAAATGGTGTCAATCTGACTGTCAATATGTCTACCATTTTGAAAATATTGATATAGCTAGCTGTCCTAGATGACTGGTCATGTGATTTCACCAGAAATACATCTTATGTTGTCTGGCAGTCCTAAAATGAAATGGTGCCAATATGATATCCGGTATGGCTACCATGCCAGCCAGCTTGTTATTGTTACTTCTCCAAAACATAAAGCCATATCAACATAGGGTTTTCATCAAAAGACTTCTTTTGGGGCCAAAAAGAAGAGATGTGCTTTCTATTGTACTGGTTTTAAAATTAGGGTAGATGGGTTGTATTTTTTTTATTTAAAAAAACATTTTTTTTAAAAAAATTGTGATTTTTGAATTTTTAAGCAAATTTTTCTCATGGGGAAAAAAGTTACAGGGCTAACAATGAGAAACAGGGACTGTCAGCTAACCCAAGACACATTTTTTTGGCATGGTGTCTTGTTGGTCCTAAATGATGTCTTGTCAGTCCTAAATAAAAATGGTGACAATCTATCAGCCACAAATTTGAAATCTTGTTATTGCCTGAAGAATATAATAGATGGTTTCAACACTTAACAGTTAAAAGGAAGAAATGGTCTTCTCTTGAATTCCTGGAAATTCTTGTTGGCCAGTAGATCATATATCCTTTTCAGGGACTCTTGCTCTATTTTTGTTCTCACCAGATGCCATCTGCTGACTTGTTTCAATCTGTATCTGGCTTTCTTTTGACAAAAGAATATCATATAATAGATGTATTTTGTTTCATAAGGCCCTTTATAATTTGACAGCTTTTTAACTGAATGATATGTTTGTCCAAACCAACGGTACTAATGATCTATGCATATTAATGTGAGCCTCATTATGACCTCTCAAGATAGAATTCTTGGTGTATTCGTGGATAACAATCTTACTTGGTCTAGTCATATTTCAGAAAAGGTTAATTCTTATCTTTGGCTACTGAGGAAAATCAAAACATACATTCCTTTTCAGTCTAGGGTCATCTTTTATAAAAGTTATATTCAGCCATATCTGGACTACTGTAATGTAATTTGGGGTAATACCTCTAATTCAAACATAACAACACTTTTAAGACTCCAAAAAGGGCTTGCCATTTTATTCTAGATCAATGTATAGACAGTGTTCAGGATGCACTGAATAATATAAAGGTTTTAACAATACATGAAAGAATATTTCTTAGAAAGGCCAAATTGATGTATAAAGTATCCAGAAAAGACATTCCTGTCTTTCTAAGCAATATCTTTCACCAAAGAGATGTTGATGGCACTCCAAATTTAAGGTCCATAGGAAGAAAAAATTACATTATACCAAGGCCAGAGAAGGAATTGTTTAAAAAGAGTTTTCAATATACTGGTCCACTGATATGAAACAACATTCCCAGTGACATAAGGCAGGCACCTAGCATTTCATCTTTTCACAATCAGTATCTTAAATGGATGAAATATTTAGAAATTGAACAGTTCTAGTACAAAAAATCCTCCCTGCTTTTCTGTAATTTTGCATCATTTTCATTGCTGAATTTTTCAATGCAGGATTATATTTTATGTTTTATATATGTTTATGTTTTCACTGATGCCTGTGCATGTGTTCCAGGCCTGATACTTTGAATTTTAAAATCACTTAATTATTTAGTGTCAAGCCAGACTCTTCACATCATGTTGTATATACTGTATATATTTTACATAACAGATAGAAGGCCTCAAGGTAGATTAGTTATGTAACTAATTGAGCTACTTTCCCTAAATAAAGTCTTTATTATTATTATTATTTTTATTATTATATAAAGTTATCATCAAATATAGAAGCTGTTACTAAAAAGTGCAAAGAAAGTTATGATTCTAATTTAAACTAATTTGTCAGAAACCATGCTGGCATTAAGGCAGTTAATTTTTTTCGGAAGTGATGTTCATCCATAAGTCAGCATCATCATTGTTACTAAAAACAGCAAAGCCTTTAAACTAATTCTCAAGAACTGGTGAAAATAAGCTGGCCAGATTTCACAGAAGACATTGTAGATGAAAAAAGATTCTTCAAGTTTGCACATGGTGCTAATCTGTCATTAATTATGGCTATTGTTATTAAAGAACATAAATAGCTTTAAAAACCAGTAAACATATAATTACTCAATTCTGGGTCCACCTGCTCTTGGATTTGCATTTTGTTGAGCTGATCTTGGCAGAATCTTGAGTTAGGGATTGCTTTGGTGTCTGTGTGCATGTCCATTTGTCTGTATCCGATCTCTAGATTAAGGATAGTGCAGAATTAGTTATTAAAAATAAGCTCAGTATTACAGTTGTTTAATTTCTAGCTACAGAGAAAATTGGAATCACCTGTTACGTAGATGTCAGCTCGATGGCTGAGTCTTTGGTATCAATGGGCTTCTTGTTAGAATGTTTTTAATCAATGAAATAAATTATTTAGTTCAGCCATTATATTTTATTTGTTTTTTCATTCCATGTATAATACAGCAGATGCCAAATTTGTTTTGTCATTTCAGGCAGATGTTCCATGCATAGTACAGCATATGTCACACTGGTGTCAGCATCCAAGTAAGAATATTTAAATATCATTTCTTACTTTTTTAAGGGCAAGATTGTTTTTTCTGCACCTTAATGTGTATCCAGCACTGTGAAATTATGAAGGGTATCAGTCACCATGGTTTTGCAGAAAGGAATATTTTTGTCAGAACTTCATTGTAGCAAAGGATGGATCATTATTTGCAGGATCTTTAAATCTCAACAGAATCAACAGAAATTGGCATCCCCCATTCCCCAGTGGATTCATCATGAGACAAGATTTTGATCTTTGAGAGTCAGTAGCATCAGGGTGAATTAATAATATAACCAGAAAAGCTTTTACGATAGCCTCTTGTCATTTATCAGTAGTTTATCCAGTCAACTGGCATCTATCTGTGCTTTAGCTTCATTCAGTCGTCTACTCCAGAATTAATGGTAGAATTGCCATGAAATGTAATACACATTCAACCCTGGGTCTAATTGGTCCTAATGAAAATGATCCCTCTTGGCCTTCCAATATGGCTGCCATCTTCAGAAAATGCTTGTACATTTGGTCACCTTTTGCAATATTTATTTTCCGTATGCTTCTGAACACTGAAAATTAGCTGCTTGGAATATGCTCTCACAATAACTCACAATCTGTTCAATAAATTCAGTGTAATTTTATTGTGCACAGATTTCATTCATGGTTGTTCCAGAAAATGGCAGCTAGAAGAATAGAAAAGACACCTAAAAAGGACAACACAGCTGTTTCAGGCATTTTGTGCTGGGTTTGTGCTGTTGCCCCAAAATCATTCGTAGCAGGGGGCCCTGGATGGCCGAGTAGTCTGGATACTTGCCTCCACAGATCATTCAAACATCTCACTTCTGTCTGTTTGAGTTTGCTTTTTTGGTTTGATCAGTGTGGGCATATGAGAATGTTTGCCAGTGGCTAATCCCATTGATTGGTGGTTCTTTCCTGGTTCTTCTTCCACCAAAATATACTGGCTGCCATATATAGACCATTTATGTGTTGTTAAACCCCACAGGGGCAAAGCATTAGTCACAGTGTCAGTAGACTATTCTAGTCATTCAGTATTAATCAGAACCCGCTTGTGTCTATCCACCAGTGATCAGAAGAACCAAGAAAATACTACTGTAGCCACCCTTGCTTTAAACGTGTACAGTAATTCCCAGATAATGTTGCATTACCATCATGTTATTAAAGAGTCATTATAGTGACTTACTGATTAAGATGACTTATTCTTGCCACAACATTCTAAAGTTATTATATCAATTATTATTAGAGAACTTTCTTTTCCTGCATACAGTACATTTTGTGGTTGAATTCTTTGCCAGGTTCTGGTGATTATTCCATTTTAATGCTGTCAAAGGTGGAATTTTGGTAGAAACAACATGGTGTATTGCAACTGTTTACATGTCATAGCCTGACATGTCACACGAAAAACACAATTTCTGTACTTCCACCTCCACCCACAACATTGTCACGTTTCAGTAATCTTAGGGAGAAAAAAATTAATACAGTTTTAACCACCACATTACATGTCTGAAGCATGTAGTCTGTATAAACTGTGACTTATAGTCCTCCTTAAAACTATTCTTGTGGCAGTTTATACAGCTGATTTTCATGTAGTCAGTTAAAAGTGAGGGATAAGTAACCATCATTTCACAGATTACCTAACTGACTGATGAAAGTTAGGATGATGAAGTGAAGTCCTTTGAACACTGCTGGGAGAGTCCATATGCTAATTTGCATAGGTAAAGTACATTAAGTGGAACAACTGACTGGTACAGTCATAGAGATGTGTGTTGAACAGCAAAAATTATTGCACGCCACTGTCTTGAATGAAAACTTTTTAGCCATCATTCTTATAGACTTTTGGCAAGTTTCTGATCAGCAGAAACATTTGTTTTGAAGGTGGTTTTTACTCTATATATAAACATGGCGAAACACTTTTTGGTGCTTGGAATATAAGTGTGGTTCATATTTTAAGACAAAACGTTGCAATGCAGGTGTGATGTAGGAAAGGCTGAGCCATTTGGAAAATGAACAAAGCCGATCAAAACTTAAAGTTCTGAGCTTCTGGATGGAGTTCGTAATGCAGCAGCAAGGAGGTGGGTCTTTGTGTTTTGACACTAGTAGCACCATACTGACACTTTCTCAACCCCCTAAAATTGACAACACTGTCTGGGAATATGGCATGTATGTAAATTGATTCAATATGGGATGGCTGTTATCAGAGTCTTTGTTACTTTTATGCTGTTACAGTTGAGATATGGATAAAAACTGTAGTGCCTGGAGGTTTGTGACATTTTAAGATGTGCTCAACTTAGCACCTGCATAAGAATTATGACATGTGCATGCATATCATTGTTAGGTATTGGTGGTGGCATTCTTGTCATCACTGTTAAGATATCTGTTAAAGTCAAGTTCTGAGTTTGTGGAAGTCTTATAGGGGGTGGGGAATACATCACTGCATTGGTCAAAAGTGTCATGACACATTTTATTGGACCTTTATCAAAAACCCATCCCTTCCTTGAATCTTGCCTTTTTTATTCCTTGTTTAGGAATCTAGCTGACACCACCCTTTATGCAATAAAATCATTTTGTTTTTCTACTGCCATAAATGTGCTAAAATTAAAATAGGTCTGGTTTGCAGTCAGTTTAGTCTGGAGCCAGCCAGATTGGATCAAGTAGTGACTGATGTAGCTGGATCCTGCTTGACAGATTCAGCAATAATTGGCTGACATTCAACACAATCTAGTGTCTTGTCTTGGTTTAATGCAGGATAAATGAGATTAAGAGCAGGTTTCTTATGTCTGCTTGTTGCATGTCTCCAGCTTCACAGAAAATGGCTCAAGTTATTACAGACAATTTTCACTGTAGAATATTGTTGCTGAGCAACGATCCATCATGAATTTGACTTTGTGCACTGTATTTTGTTAGATATATTAGAAGTTAAACATTAAACTGAGATGATGCTATTATGATGTATAGTTATACTATATTACCCCTATGACCTATCATTGATCTGTCTGGAATCTTTGTTTAGAGACCAACCATTTAAATAAGGGGTTGAATTTGGTTGAGTTTGCCTTCAGTGCTAAATATTATACAAGTTCCTTAAAAGGTATTCCACTTTTTCCCCATAAAAGTATAGACTGTATAAATATACAATGAATACACATAAAATGAAATGGATTTTCATCACACTTTGTACTTGGTTTGAATCATCATAAAGCTAAGACCATAATTTATTTAGTGTCATGGATGCTTGTCCCTTTGACCTTGGGTCGAGGCTAAAGTCGTAGAAAATGTGCATTAAGGTTATGATTTTTCATTTGCTTTCCTATATTTCCTCAACTTCTGGATGGATTTTTTTATTACATGGAATGAAGCATATGAAACTTGAAGTCAATTCATTGTGACATGCTTTTGCCCCATTCTTGAGGTCAAGGTCAGTCATAGAAAATGTCTTATGGTTGTATTTATCATTTGCTTATCTTTCCAAGATAAGCTGATGCAATATTTTCTTCATACATTGGATGAATAATTATGAAGCTTAGGTAATTAATTCTGTTGACCTTCGTGTCAAGGTTGCTTATTTTACAGCCATCTTTAACTGTGTGCACATGAGGTGCAAGCCACTTTTCAGCACAAGATAGGCTATACATGGCGGCCAGTATAACTGGTGGAGGAAGAACCCTGGAAAACCCTGGGGAGAACCACCAACCCATGAGAAGCTACTGGCAGGCTTTCCCACGTACCCACGCTAGCTGAGCCTTGGTGAATGAGCCTGTGGAATGTTATTGTATCACACCACCACTGTTTTTTCTATAGATCTATTCAATCTAAGAATCTGCTGCAGCTTTTCAAAAAATTATTCAGTCATTATGATTGATTGGTTTGAAATTATTACCTTCATTTGAAATTTACACAACACCGTAAGGATAGCTCAGATAGTTATCTCTGCATATTTAATGGTCTGCTAGGCTTGTTAGAAAGGTTCTCTGCACACATTTTATAAACATGAATCCTACTGTTGGTTGTCAAGCAGCAAAGTCAAGGTGAACCATTTTGGCAAGATCACAAGGGGCATTTTTCAGATACATGTACACAGTCACTGATAATTACAACTGTAAAATACACTTACACAGCAACCGCAAATTACAACCATGTCTAAAATACATGTACACAGTCACTGATAATTACAACTGTAAAATACTCTTACACAGCAACTGCTAATTATAACCATATCTAAAATACATGTACATATAGTCACTGATAATTACAACTGGTGACTTACACAGCAACTGCTAATTACATCCATATCTAAAATACATGTACACAGTCACTGATAATTACAATTATATATAAAATACAGTCAACTCACATTTTGATATTATTTTCAAGAAATATTTGCTTAATGATGCCAAATTAGTCAGAACCAACACACATGCTATTAAATTTGTACTGTTATAATTAAGTAATTGACTTATGACAATGATGTTTATTGTTTCATGTGTATGTATGTATGTATGTATGTATGTATGTATGTAGCACAGCCTCCAATTTCTTTGTACCCCCCATACCAATTTAAAAATCATCAAAGATATATAAAAATCAGTGAATGAAATGTTTTTTGCATTTTTTATATCCTTGATGTTTTCTGTTTTTCAAAGCGGTAGGAGGAGATACAAACAAATTGGATGGTGTGGGAATACTATTGTAATGTTTTACTGCATCTCAACACAACGGTGGCTTTATTTTGCCAACTAAAAGTAAAATTCTGACAATTTAAAATTAAAGAATTGGACAGAAATAAGACTCAATACATAGGCTCAGTATAAACTTTATTGTAAATATAAATAATCTTTAGCAAAATGGCGGCAAATCCTGTCACAGCACAATCTGCACCAGCTGAGCTCTGAATTTTGTTATAGGAATAGCTCAGGAAGAGAGACTTGAGGCTGTTTGTAGGGTTGTGAAGAGTGTCTGACACGTATATGTCAGAAGACTGTACATGTATAATTATTAAATAATTAATTTCTTCCTTCCTCTTGTTTCTTTCATATCAGTTCTCATGATATAGTATTACTGTACTGTCTTTTCTTTTTCCTCTCCTGCAGCCTCTCTTTTTTTTTTATGAAATTGTTGTTGTGGTGGTGGTGAGATTTAAATGCCATACTTCAGCACTTGATAGGCATTATATGGCAGCCATTATATCTGGTGGAGGAAGAACCCAGGAAAATTCTTGGAAAAATGACTGACCCATGGGAAGCTACTAGTGAGCTTTCAGACTCCCATGTTGGTTAAGCCATGAGACTCGAACCCATGAAGACAGAGGTCGGGTGTGAATTGTGAGTGATCAGTAAGGGCTAGTGCAATAGAAAACACATCCATCCAGGGCTAATAATCAATTGGAATAATAAGCAAAACATTGAAAATATCATTGGACTTAACTCAGATTTTAAAATTAGGTGAATAATTTTGTTGAAAACAAAAAGTCCCTACAATTTTACTCTATCTGTACAATGATTGAAGATGAACCTGAGCAAATTGAAGTGGGCAGAAGAAATACTAATCAAATTCTGCAATCTGTAGCAGATGACCTAGCACAGTGATATTGAACGCATTATTAATGTTAAGTCCTGGAAAATAAGTCTTTCAAAACAGTGAACCAGTCAGTTTTGTTTTTAAGATATGGGTTTTCTTTTCATGTTGTAAGAACTTTTTTACACCTAAGAAGCCAGTGAATCTCTATAACGTCTATCTGTGTATATGATTTAAGTTATTGCTTAATCTCCTTTAATCCAAATTGGTTTATAATATCACAATCACTGCCTGAAAAGGGGCCTGGTAACTTACAAGTTGTTTACATTCATTGTTCCTTATATTGTTGGTCCTATTTAAATATTTAGCAATGATAGTGACTGTACAAAATCTTCTGGACGTGTTTACTTAAGAAGAACACCCAATATAAAAATAACTCATGTTCTTATTTGCATTTGAATTTCAAAGATCTGAAAGATGAAGGGTTTGTTCTTTTGGGTGTAACACATGTCACAGGAAAAAACAAAATTTTGGACTCTCGAAGCTCTCACATGTTTGTGTTTAAAAAACTCAATTTACAGTACTTTTAGTACAGAAAAAAGGAAAAATTAGAAGATAGATATTTCTTTAATTCAATGATATTATATGACCTTCTGTTTGTACAAAACTGTAAATAGTCCCGCTTAGTCCTCATGTAACACTATCATATGGACCGTTTGTAGAGTTGATTGCTATTGCGGCAATATATATGGTCAGAAATACCGTTTCAACAATGACTTGACAATTGCTAGTGTAAAGTCTTTTTAGCATTGATGTGGAAGAGTCGACCATTACGGTAGTCTAATTTGCATAGTTTAATTACACTAAGTGGAACAACCGGCATTTCATCTGAAATTAAGTTAATCAAAGAGATGCATGTTGAAAACAAAAGTTATTATGCATGATTCCTTTGAATAATAGTGTTTAAGCCATCTTTATTAAAGATTACTGGCGAGTTTGAGATCAATGGAAGCATTTCTTTGAAGTCTGGCTTTACTCCATATATAAAATACAAAACATGACGTTTTTTGTACTGGGAATATTGTACAAGTGTGATTAAGTTTTGAAGGAAAAAATATTGAAAATCAGGATGAGTCGTTCATGTGTTAAGTGAGCAAAATAAAGCAAAACTAAATTTCAAAACTCCCATGTGACGGAGTATGACTTGGCGATGTACAAGAGCATTGTTTTCACAGAATTGGGTTTTAGTCTCAAGCACTGTTTATACTAAAATCAAATTAATTGTAATCGTCTCTATTAGTACCATACTCTTTCAACAAAAGAAGGTCATTGTGATATACATTTTAATTGGCTCGTGTAATGATTTTATGCTTAGCTGATAAAACTTGGTGAGTGGATGAATTTTGGTAAGTAATCAACATCCAATTGTCAAAGAGATCTCTCTGACCAGTATTCCATTCTTCAGTTAAAATTTTGTGTTAAAAGTTATTTTATATGGTGCAGTTCATGTTTCGATCAAGAGACTTGTTAAATGGATGCATCTCTGTTGCTACTACACCGTTACAACCAAAGAAAGTCACTATGATCTCTATGTATACTTTACTAAGAAGGACACATTATGTTGATGAAACCATAGATTCATCCATGCCAGACCTACATACATCTTAGCCTGCTCCTTTCTAACCAGTGCAGTTGGAGGCAGGAAGTGCTTTACTTACCATATTATTGTCTATACATGATTAGGCTCCAGGTTTACTGTGTATTGTACTGTGAATATTATAGGAATTATATGAGTGGCATGCATGCTGGTGTTTTATTCGAGGCCTCACCTGTAGTGGCTAATCAATGTAAATACTGATGCATGAACTAAAGTTGTACTCCAGGCTGTTATTCAAAGACTGTGACTGACTTTTGCACATTAAAATGAGAATTCTGGGAATGGACTAGGATAATGCTGAGGCTCAAGTAGATTTTAAGTTCAAGGGAAGAAAAAAATTACCAGAACAATATTGATCTGTTGTTTTCATCAGCTCTTTACAGCTTCTTTGACATTATACAAAATGTGTGTGTCTGTGATTTTGATTTTTAACGTAGCTTTAACAATTTTTCAGTTATATTGCTACGATGTTTGCAGTGTGACAGTGATGTCTAGCACTTGGGCATCATGTTACAGACATGTAGCATGATGTCCTACCCAGTCACATTATCCTGACACCAGGCCGACCAGTCCTAACACTAACCTCTTAATGCTGAGCACCAAGCAAGGCAGCTGTTAGTACCGTTTTTTAAAGTCTTTGGTATGACTTGGCTAGGGATCAAACCCATGACCTTCAGCTTCCGAGGCGGATGCTCTAACTTCTAGGCCACTGGAGCGATCATTGTAGAAAAAACTGTTTACATGTTATGCCTTGTAACACAGTTAGTAGGTGGTAGGTACATTTAGGAAGGTGGGTGGCTCTGGGGTTGTGTGGTGGGTGGATGGATAGGTAGGTGGTTTCACCATATGTCAGCACAATACTGGCTAAAATGTAAATGATCGATTGATTCTGACCTTATTTTCTGCATGAAAATAATCGATTGATTCTGGACTTATTTTCTACATCAAAATAATCCCTAGATTCTGGCCTTATTGTCTGCATGAGAACATTATCCCTAAATTCTGTCCTTATTTTCTGCATGAAAATGACCACTTGATTCTGGCCTTATTTTCTGTATGAAAACAATCCCTAGATTCTGGCCTTATTTTCTGCATGAAAACAATCCCTAGATTCTGGCCTTTTTTTCTGTATGAAAACAATCCCTAGATTCTGGCCTTATTTTCTGCATGAAAACAATCCCTAGATTCTGGCCTTATTTTCTGTATGAAAACAATCCCTAGATTCTGGCCTTATTTTCTGTATGAAAACAATCCCTAGATTCTGGTCTTATTTTCTGCATGAAAATGACCACTTGATTCTGACCTTATTTTCTGTATGAAAATGACCACTTGATTTTATCCTTATTTTCTGTATGAAAATGATCCATTGATTTTGACCTTTTTTTCTGCATGAAAATGTTTACAGTGGTTACTGGAGACTTATAAAGTGAAACGAGCTATGCAGTCATGCATTACAGGCAGTTTAAGTTTTGATCTTGCTCCTTTTTTACTTTTTTACCTGTTAAATGCATTACATAGTCTAATATATGTACTGATGTGTTATTGAACAGGTATCCATTCAGTTTCATACAAGTTGGTAGATTATTCAACAATGAACTGCAGTCACATAATGCACCAACAGATCAAGGTTGATATGGTTTGTTGTAATTTCAAGGTCCTGAACTTTTTAGCACACCATTTAATGGCAGATACGGTCCCAGATGCAGCTTGGAGTGTTAAATACAGGTGATACGGTAGCAAGGGGAAATTGATAACCAGGTTGAAGTAATGCTATACTGGCTTCAGTGCAGAGAATATCTTCTGGCTTGAGAGGATAAATACTATTGTTACAGTTTGTCATGTTCACTTGAGTAGATTTTTTTATGTCAGGAGTCTCGATTGGGTCGAATGCCATAACCACATATATTAGTTTACAGGGTTCTTTAAGCCCCAATAATTTAGCTACTTTAGTACCTTTATTTTCATATCCAGGTAAATACCATTTGTCCTTTTGACCAAGATCTAGTTCTCTGCCATAAACAGGTAGAACTAATTCAAGTACACATAAATCAATGTTTAATTTCTTTTAAGATACCCAAATGGTCATCATTTATTCGTTTATGACAACTTTAACTCTGTTTGAAATGCAGTATAAATGATACGATTTACATCTGGAATTTAAGTCCATTTTAATAGCAGCAATATACAGTCCTTCACTATATTGTAGTGACTCTTTTTTGTGAAGTCTGCGTGGGTTCGAGTCTAGGATTCGGCTAATGTGGGTATGTGAGAAAGCTTGCCAGTAGCTTCTTGTGGGTTGGTGGTTCTTCCCGGGGTTTTCATGGGTTGTTCCTCCACCATTAATACTGGCCACCATGCATAGCCTATCGTGTGCTGAAAAATGGCGTTAAACCCCACAACAACAAAAATCTTTTTTGTGAATGAAAACCCCATCTTACTGATGTGATTATAGTACATGCTTCATGTTTTTATGGATTGCCCACTCATTCTGGTGGATGCAGACGTAAGGTCAAGGGATTAAGTGCCCACTATCAGTAGTGAAGTCCAAACACAGTTAAGGTGCATTTTCATCCATTCTATTGGAAATCCACTCAATCTGGTGGAAGTCCATCACAGATTTTGTTGCAGCTGTTGTGGGTTTTATGGACCCTTGCTGATCAATGCATTCTCTCCACAAGTCGACATACTAAACAAACAGATGGGAAAAATAATGATGGTGTAAACCCGACCATGACAGATGTCAATTTCATACTTTGTACAGGTAGAGACTATACATTTCTTGTTATATTAATCAGTGGCCAAACTAGGGGTACATAAGACGAATGCACGTAATGTAGAAAAAAGGAGGTTCTAAATTTCATCAGTAACTTCCCACCCTGTCCATAATGTAGCGTATATCACGAGAAATTGTGTAGCTACAGTTTACATGTACATACTGTTAGGCATCAGGCGGTAACTTAGGTGTTCTTTCTCAGTAAATGGAATTTCATAAAAGTGTTTTTTGGGCTGGTTAATAATTAGTCATTGTAGTTTCCCTTTTATTTCAATACTATTTCCAATACCCACTTTGAAGAAATTTAATGAATGCAGAAATACATATAAAATTCAAAATGGGATTACAAACAAACACCATACTATTTATATCAGACATGTACAATCAAAAGCACTGGAACATTATGACACACATGTCACAATTCTTTTCAGAGTTTATTTTACAAGAATAACATGGCATCGTTAATATTAAAATAAGAGAGATACACAAGCTAAACTATAATGGAAAGGTTTTTTTGCTCTTTTACCTGTAAACTTTGAAAATAGCATTGATTATGAGAGAGTATGTCATTTATTTTAAAGACACAAAATTGTGTACACTGTATTGACTGTTTCACTGTAGCAGTGGCCATTTATGTTGTGAACAAAGTGATTTCAATGAAGAATCCCAATACTCTCCATTTTCAGAATATTGTTAGGGGGGTTACCACACAGTATTCCACCCTTATATAATTACGGTACACACATACTCAATATCAAATATTACAACTAATTACAACTAAGATGTTTGTGCTAAGGCAGAGCAGAGACCGCACCATAACATAGTAGATATTACGTATTCCTCTCTCTAATTAACTATCTAAACACTAAATTCAGCGTTTTTCATCAATGAATATGTGATATTTGGCTTTTTGTTATGTGTGGTTGTTTGCAACATGCCCTTTTAATAAAGTTCAACAATTAAATGTATTAAGTAGGAAAGGAAAGAGGGGTTTTGGAGTGGTCTAAGGTGCATGCCTTCACAGATCACCAACATCTCACCTCTGCATGGGTTTGAATATAGGCTTGGCCAGTGTGAGTTTGTGAGAAAGCCTGCCAGTAGCTTTCCATGGGTTGGTGGTTCCTTCTGGGGTTTTCAAGGCTTCTTCTTCCACCAATATAGGCTTCTTCCTCCACCAGATATTATCAGCTTAGCATATGCTGAAAAATCATGTATTGAACCCACGATTATAACAACAAAAGCAAAACGAAAGACAAGTAGGGGTGTATATAGCACTGGGGTGTGTATAGCACCCATATAACAGGTGAGTTCACATGTGACAATGTATACATTTTGTTACAGTTCATTGATTTCTTTAAAGAAATGTTGTATCAGAGAACAGTGTCTTGGGGAACGTGTGGTGTCACATTTTCTCAATCCCATTCATAAGTCATGTATAAACTAAGGTATTATTATTGCAAGCTATGTTTGATGTCTGAACATGCTGCAGGCTAGAGTTAATCTCTTACGCAAGGTTACTGTGACCAGAGAGATGATCTGACACTTGGATCAGCATAGGTGTTAGATCGAGCAACTTCCCACTTAGGTGTTACAGCTTTGTCCAAGATCAGAGGAACCATGAGGGAACTGGGGTATGTTCTAAATCCATCCCCAAGTGGACAGACCGCGAGAAGGACATTGTTCGCTAAGTTGATTGGAATGAATCAAAGTGACATCCAATCAGAATTGAGACGAAGGGTGTGGTAACAATTTTGATCTGCATTATAACTTCTAACTAGCAAGTGAAAATTTAGTTCTCCTGGGAAGATTGCTGAGCAAATAGGATTACTCCGAGAAAGCCACTCATAATTTGGCAGGAAAACTTAGAGAGGAGATTCGAAGGAAAGACAAAGCTTCATAAAGGTCAGTAAGTTGTTTGCTTGATTTTTCAGAACATTGTGATTGTAATGATGTGTAGTATGTATACATAATTACTAGGATTGTTTAGTATGTATAATTACCTTTGTAGTGTTTAATTTACATGCATATTTGAGAAATGAATTTGAGTATTTCATTGTAGAGAATTATGTAGATTGTTAGCTTGTGGTCAGAATTAATTTTGTAATTCGCTTTTAGGTTACTTTGTAGTAAACTAGTGCATTTATTCATGTGATATGCTAGAATTTACACATGCTTGAATTGTGAATTTGGAAAATGGTTGAAGTAAGATTAGTTAATATAGATGTATGGGTATATCAGAGCACTTATATTTGAATACTTGTGTACTTTGTATGAGTTGTAATGTAAAGAAATGCGTCTGATTGTTGTGATATTGTTTAGGATAATAGGATTAGGAATATATACTGATGCGACGCAATTTATTGATGTATGTATGAGGGGTAATTGTTACTGTGCTTTTATTACACCATAGTTTTACTATACAAGAACGTATGAGTATTTCTATGTGAATGAATACGTGACTGAAGAAATTTAATGGCCTTTATATGATGATAGGCTGGGTGTAGCGTGAGATGAGAGTTGCTTAGGGAAATATTGTACCGTCCTTGTGTTTTCACAGGAAGCTTTTTGGGGGACAGCTTCCGGTTCAGCGAGTCCTGAGTCTCTAAGAGAGGAGACAGAAGTGCAACTAGCAGAGCAGTCGTAGTCAACAAGTATAGTCTGTATAGAGTTGAGGAAGAGGAGGAAAAGGAGTCAATGAGGAAAAAGTGGAGGAGGAGGAGGAGTAACAAGGTGTTGGTGAAGAGAAGGAATTTGGAGAAAGTTGGAAGGAAGAGGAGAAGGAATTGGGGGAATAGGAGAGTAGAATACAAGGACAGGTGGAAAGCTATCTCATGCTACAAATCAAATGATGCAAAAGGCTATCACAGGGTTGAGTGGAAGGAGAGTACTTGGGAGATTTTAATTATTTGATTATTGAATTGTCATTAAATTGTTATTAGTTTAATTTCACTTCTTTGTATATTCAATCATTTAACCGTTGGTATTGCTGACTGGGGGCTCAGAGCTTTACATCTATCTTTCACTAATTTAACTTCCAACCAAAATCGAGCTTGGGTGGGACTTCTGTAATAATTTAAATAAATATCGGAAGCACCCCAGACCACACCTATCACAGTGTTGGTATAACACCCCCCCATGCCACATGTGGCCACAAGAAGGGCCCATAAGATTCTCACCCAGACTACCTCATATGTTCATAGTTCACATGGAGAAACTGCTGTGCATTTTACAATTTATGATTAACTGAAATCTGAAATCTAGCTTTTTCTAGATGCACACACAATATAGAGTTTGTAGAAATGTCCCTCCCCTCTTCTTCATAGTTCTCTGGTTCTTCTCTTGCAGAGCCACTAGGGCAAGATGATTAACTCTTCAGGTCTGAAGAGTACTTTTGTCTCCCAGGAGATAATGGGACCAGTATGTTTGGAGACATGTGAGGCCCCTCCTAGAGAAAGGACTGAACATTAGAGGATTGCATTATCTCCATATACAAGGGAGGAGTAGCTGAACACCAGTGATATTCAGATCATGTTGCCCCCTCCCAAGAGGTATGAGTTGCACTGCATTCATACTTCCTGGGTCATCCCCTCGTGACTGAGAGGAGCAACACTGCACCCATGATAGTGGATCGTATGAACAAGGTTATGACATGTGTCGCCTGACCGATAACAGAACAGTGACCGGTCTGGGTACAAGTCAACATTTGGCGTCCAGTCATCCCATTGTCTGGTCAATGTCTGGCATCCGTTCACAGGTCACTGGTAAGTTTGGTAAAGATGTCTGGTCCAGACTCAACCAAATCTACTACTTCGTTTATCCATGATTTAGGAAAGCTCTCAGAGGTTTATTTCAGGTCAGGATATTGTTTGCAATAAGAGATAATGGTCTGATCCTCCCTCTGTGTTGAGATGTAATGGTGTCTGCCTCAAGCTACCTGGTACATTCCCCTAAGTAACCTATTAAATCTCCTCAGTTGGATGCCAAATCATCTCAAGTGGGTGTTTCTGCTGGAGCATGGGCTTACCTTCCAATCAAACAATTGTAGTTGTAGTTGTAGTAGTTGTAGGGTTTAACACCATTTTTCAGCACATGATAGGCTGTACATGGCAGCCAGTATTAATGGTGGAGGAAAGAACCACCGACCCACGAGAAGCTACTGGCAAGCTTTCTCACATACCCACGTTGGCTGAATCTGAGACTCAAACCCACGCAGATAGAGGTGAGATGGCAGTGATCCGTAACGGAGAGCACTTTAGACCACTCGGCCACTCGGGGCCCCCTCAAACAATTGAAGTTACTGAACAGAAAGACTGGTTGTTGGTTACTATAGCTTTTCATGCAGACCTCTTCTCAGTCACTTCATTTAGCATGCTGATGTAGGCCTCACTAAACCCAGCCTCTCTGCAGTGTGTGTTGGAAGCAGTGGCCAAAACCACCTGACAAGTATTTGTTGTGTCAGTGCCTTTAATGTCAGAACTTCTGCACATATGCTGTGATTTTGCTTTGAACTCCTTGAAGGTCTTACTCAGCCCTCTTAGGAGGACTTATTCCTGACTCTTTGTGGTGTTCAAAGATGTTATGGACCATCAGCCCAAATTCTTTACAACCGCCCCTAGCCCATCACAATAGCCCAGGAAGCATGGTAATGTGAATTGCCCCCAGGTCAAAGGCAGGGTTGCCAAAGACCCCCAAGTGTGAAGTTCATTAATTATCCTTCCTTTCATAAGGATGGGGTGGTGGGAAACAGCCCTAGGGGCTCTACCACTCTTCTGCTGTGTGTCTTTCTTCCAAATGTCCACATAGGTGCTTATATAGACCTATTTTCCAAGCATTGGTCAACCAATTCACATACAATGTGTGGTTCCTTTCAATTGTGAGCAAGAGTTACCAACCACAATTTCAGAAACAAGCCCATATATCAAGAACCTCCATATTTTTTTCACCAAACCAATCTGCTGAAATTAAAGGAAGAAATGCACACCCTTTTACAGAAAGGGGCAGCTGAGAGGGCTCAGAACAGTCAGTCTCCCACATTCTACATATGAATATTTATGGCCACCAAGAAAAGTGAGAAATTTCATCTCATTGATTTCTCCTCTTCAAACCATTTTTTTCTTGAGGAATCTTTCAAGATGGAGACATCATCAATCTGGAGTGCATTGTGTCCATCACATTGGATGGTCTTCATAGATCTTCAGGATCCTTATTCACACATACCAATATATCATCCACATCGAAAATACCTCTAGTTTTGCTTGGACAAAGAAATCTTCCAGTTCTGGGTTCTGCAGTTTAGAATTTCACCCAGGGATTTTTCCCCCCCAAGTCATGCAAGCAGTAGCAGCATATTTCTGATTACTGGAAATTCTGATTATCCAGCACTTTGACAAATATCTGATATACAGTATTCAGGGACAGTCTATACATCAAGATATGTTCTGTTGCTGGTTGACACTAATTTGGTTGGGTCTTTTAACCAGCCACAATAAGTCGGGGATAATTCCATCTCAGGACTTTCTTTATGTGGGGATGGATCTTCTCACAAACAAGAACTTAGTCTAGGTCCCATGGAACCAAAGAGAATGAATTTTGACACTTCTAGAGATGCTGCAAGCCCATACATTTAACTGCTGAGACTTTTGAATGCCACTGCAGATCTGGTTCTCTTGAGACATCTTACATGTCCTCTACAGTTTCTTCTTCTCATAAATTAGAAACCACTGAAAAATTCTTTGTGAGCTCTGATTCTACTAGGACCTGACTTTGAACCACACTGATGTTGGTAGATGAATTGTGACTCCTGACATGTTCCAGTGCATGCACCAAACCCCTACTCAAGCCTGTTCTGATTGGAATGATCATTTAGAACCAGAAGGCTTCATCCTCTAGGATCCTTGGACTCAGAATAAATAATTCCTCCACATCAGCAGTCTAGAAATTAAGACCATATTTCTTTTTTGCAATGGTGCATCAACAGAGCAAGTTGTCAGTGTGTCGTGGTCTCCTCCAAGAACACATTAGTCATAGGATATCTCCAATGTCAATGGAGGTAGATAATTGCTCCTTCTCTTTGCATGGAGGTCTGGAACGTCCTCCACTGGACAGTGTTGGAGAACATTGCCTTCTTAGGTCATGAAATTCTGGACAAGAAGAATGTACTTTTGGACACACTGTCCAGGACAGGCAAAACAGACATTACAAAAAGATCTCTGTACCCTTTGTAATAGAGTCCCTTTTTACCTTAAGAGAAAAACCTTTGGTGGACTTGTATGCAACCATGCTTGGCAGAAAATTCGCCTTTTACATTCCTTCAGTCCAAGACCAGAGAAAATGGGTATTAGTTGTATTGAGCTTTTTGATGGGATTGTTCATTTGTATACACCTTCCTATCAATATAAGTACAACCTCAGGTTGAAAAAATTCATAACTTCCACTGCTCAGCTGAAAAGGTTGCTTTCTTGCTCTGGACGTTATTCATTGATCATTAGAAATTTCCCATACTCAGAGCATAACTTCCACTGATCATATCATTTTTATATCTGTGCTGTGGTGCCAGTTTAAATAATATTCTGTTGATAAATCAATCCAGGTCTCTACCTCATAGATGGGATCATATGTCACAAAATAGGTTTTTAAAGCTAGGCATAAGTGAGTTGACTTTATATAGGGTGGTATGGAGTTCCATAATTTGTCTGCTTTTTAAACTCCCAGTTTGGTTTAGGAAGGTATAAATTGTTGTTTGAGATGGATCTTAGTTCATACATATGTACATTTTTAACAAGTTTAAAGTTACATTTAAGATAATCAGGAGCCAATCCATGTAAAGATTTATAGGCTAATAAACCCTTTGGAAACTGAGTTATCTGCTAAAATGGAAGCCACTTTAGGGTTTTAATTTGTTGATGGTGTATCTAAATCAGCATCAAGAATAACTGGCTGCTCATTTTTGAAAGTTCAGCAACCTTTCTTGATTTTTTGTGTTGCTATTACCCTAGATATAACAACAATATTCTAGCTTTGGCATTATACATGCATTGTAGTATATCTTCATTGGTTGTTGAGAGAGCCAATATTTTATTATATTCGAGAGATAAAGATAAAGATTTCATCTTGCATTTTCCAGCACAAGATATTGTCTAAGTATTTTTTTTAAATTTTCAGACTGTTGTATATCCACTCTTTTTATCATTACTTTGAAGTCATCTTTCTCAGCTTTTACTCCTGCTTGACTACCTGTGATCATGGCTTTTCATTTGGCTGCATTTATCTTCATACCATTGTGCTCACACCAGTTAATTATTTTTACCATAAGAGAAGGAGAGGAAATTTTTTATCTTAAGAAGCCATGGATATCAGTTTCAGCAGCAAATGGTAAACCAGTTTTTATGGCTTGGACACCAAATATTGAATGCTATGTTTTGTGAGTTATGTTAAGAGGACCAGTTTAAAATTTTTGAAGGGCAGCACTTGTCAAAATGTGGGATGTGCAATGAATATATACATTTTTCACAAGCTGAAAGTGGGGGGAAAAAGCAACACTGTTGCTACTATGTTTGACATGTGTCAGACAATGGCAGATGTCTTCAAGCTATGACAATGATATTTTGAAATGTTTGTCAGTATATTTACCTTTTGTGCAGTAGGTTTTACTTCTAAACCACTTTTAGTATTGGATGGCATGAGCTTAGCATTCCAGATTGAAAATTTATGTTACACAGATGCAGCACAGGAATTTGATGTTTTATACTAAAAATAAACAGATATCTGGATCAGTACCATAAATCCATGCATATGTATATTATACATGAAGGTATCTAATTTTTTTAAAGTACTTTTCATTCCTTTTTATGTAAGAAACCAAACCGTTATTGATGCAGTGCTGTCATCTTCTGTTTTTCCCATAATAATATTATCTTGCTGCTTTATTTTTGTAATTTGTTTCAATATGGACTGAATATGTATGTATGTATGTATGTATGTATGTATGTATGAATGTATGTGTGTGTTTGTGTATGTATGTATGTGTTTATATGTATGCATGTATGTATGTATGTATGTATGTATGTATGTATGTATGTATGTGTGTGTGTGTGTGTGTATGTATGTATGTGTTTGTATGTATGTATGCATGCATGTGTGAGTGTGTGCGTGTGTTTGTGTGTGTGTATGTGTGTATATATGAATGTATAATAATAATAATAATAAAAATTTTATTTAGAGAAGGTAACTCAATTAGTTACAGAACTAATCTACCTTGAGGCCTTCTATCTGTTATGTACAATATATACAGTATTGTTGTTGTTGTAGGGTTTAACGCCATTTTTCAGCACAAGATAGGCTATACATGGCAGCCAGTATAATTGGTGGAGGAAGAACCCTGGAAAACCCCAGGAAGAACCACCAACCCAGGAGAAGCTACTGGCAGGATTTCTCACGTACCAATGTTAGCCGAGCATGAGACTCGAACTCACGCAGACAGGGGTGAGATGGCAGTGATCCTTAATGTTGAGCGCTTTAGACCACTTGGCCACTCGGGGCCCCTATATACAGTATATACAACATGATGTGAAGAGTCTGGCTTGACACTAAATGATTAAGTGATTTTAAAATTCAAAGTATCAAGCCTGGAACATATGCACAGGCATCTGTGAACACATAAACATATATAAAACATAAAATATCATCCTGCATTGAAAAATTCAACTATGAAAATGATTCAAAATTACAGAAAAGCATGCAGTATATTTGTACTAGAACTGTTAAATTTTCTAAGGATTTCATCTATTTAAGACATTATGTGTGATTTGGATTTTTAATGTAGCTTAAACAGTTTTCAGCCAGATCACTATGATGTCTGCATTGTGGCAGTTTATAGTGATGTCTAGCACTGAGGCATAATGTGCCACTGGAGCAGTCTTACCTCCATGGATTTTAATTTGAGGTCTCATTTTGGGTCACTTCCATTAGCAGCTCTTCTCCCCTATTGGCATGCTGGTATTGGTACCTAACCTCTTTGGAGCTTGTAGAGATGAGACTGATATCAAGGGTGGGATGGAATTGAAAAGTGTATTTTGAGGTTCCATGTGTGAGGGGGTCAGTGCACATGACCTAAAAAATAACCTTCAGTTGAGAATAAGTTGTGTTTTCATATAAGCCTCAAATAATTCTAACAACTATATCTGGTCAGTAAGTATTTTAAATGCTTCAAAGAAAACATGTTATTTTCTTTTTTATTAATCAAACCTGAATTTTCTCTGCATGTGACAGTAATTAGGTTGACAAAGTCCGTAAAACTAAGCACATTGTAGTCATCGGACAGAACTAAAATATACACCATGTTTACATGACAATAAGACCTATACATGTACATTAAAATACAATACAGTGGCAACTTAACCTGTTATATAGGATAGAAGATAAATTATTATCTAGGAAATAAATTACACCAACTTTAAGAGTCAAATTGTAGCAGCTTTATGTTCAAAACTTTTCTTTCCAACCATAATTCAGTATGTGTGTGAATTTGAACGTTACAAATTAGGCAGATGTTATATCATGACCTCATGATTAAAAATAACCCTACTCGGTCATTGTCTTAAACCCTATGGACAAACATTTTAGCATGGATGCTAAGTTTCAGTAAATAGAGCTAACTGAAGAAAATGTTTTCATGGTGAAATCACTGTACAGCTTTTTTGTACACATTGATATGAGCAGATTAATATAGGATACAGATTATGTATAAAGACAGCATGTATAAAGACAGTAATGTATAAAAACAGTAATGCGTAAAGACAGTAATGTATAATGACAGTATGTATAAAGACAGCATGTATAAAGACAGTAATGTATAAAGACATTATGTATAAATACAGTATGTATAAAGACAGCATGTATAAAGACAGCAATGCATAAAGACAGTATGCATAAAGACAGTAATCTATAAAGACAGTATGTATAAAGACAGCATGTATAAAGACAGTAATGTATAAAGAAAGTAATGTATAAATACAGTATGTATAAAGACAGCATGTTTAAAGACAGCATGTATAAATACAGTATGTATAAAGACAGTGATGCATAAAGACAGTAATGTGTAAAGACAGTATGTATAAAGACTAATGTATGAAGACAGTAATGTATAAAGGCAGTATGTATAAAGACAGTAATGTATAAAGACATTAATGCATAAAGACAGTATGTATAAAGACGGTATGTTTAAAGACAGTGTATAAAGACAATATGTATAAAGACAGTATGTATAATGACAGCATGTATAAATACAGTATGTATAAAGAGAGTAATGTATAAAGACAGTATGTATAAAGACAGTAACATATAAAGACAGTAATCATAAAGACAGTATGTATAAAGACAGCAATGTATAAAGATGGTATCTATAAAGACAGTATGTATAAAGACAGTAATGTATAAAGACAGTATGTATAAAGATAGCATGTATAAAGAAAGCAATGTATAAAGACACTAATGTATAAAGACTAATGTATAAAGACAGTAATGTATAAAGACAGTATGTATAAAGGCATTATGTTTAATGATGGTATGTATAAAGATAATATGTATAAGGACAGTATGTATACAGTAATGCATAAAGACAGTATGTATAAAGACGGTGTGTTTAAAGACAGTGTATAAAGGCAATATGTATAAAGATGGTATGTTTAATGATGGTGTGTGTAAAGATAATATGTATAAAGACGGTAATGCATAGTCAGTATGTATAAAGACGGTATGTTTAAAGACAGTGTATAAAGGCAATATGTATAAAGATGGTATGTTTAATGATGGCATGTATAAAGACGGTATGTATAAAGACAGTATGTATAAAGACAGTATGTATACAGTAATACATAAAGACAGTAATGTATAAAGACAGTATGTATAAAGACAATATGTATAAAGGCATTATGTTTAATGATGTTATGTATAAAGATAATATATATAAGGACAGTATGTATACAGTAATGCATAAAGACAGTATGTATAAAGACGGTGTGTTTAAAGACAGTGTATAAAGGCAATATGTATAAAGATGGTATGTTTAATGATGGTGTGTGTAAAGATAATATGTATAAAGACGGTAATGCATAGTCAGTATGTATAAAGACGGTATGTTTAAAGACAGTGTATAAAGGCAATATGTATAAAGATGGTATGTTTAATGATGGCATGTATAAAGACGGTATGTATAAAGACAGTATGTATAAAGACAGTAATGCATAAAGACAGTATGTATAAAGATGGTATGTTTAAAGACAGTATGTATTAAGACAATATGTATAAAGGCATTTTGTTTAACGATGGTATGTATAAAGACAGTATGTATAAAGACAGTAATGTATAAAGACAGTATGTATAAAGATGGTATGTTTAAAGGCAGTATGTATAAAGACAATACGTATAAAGGCATTATGTTTAATGATGGTATGTAAAAAGCAGTTATGTATAAAGATGGTATGTATAAAAACAGTATGTATAAAGACAATCTGTATAAAGGCATTATGTTTAACAATGGTATGTATAAAGACAGTAATGTATAAAGACAGTAATGCATAAAGACAGTATGTACAAAGACAATATGTATAAAGGCATTATGTTTAACGATGGTATGTATAAAGATAATATGTTTAAAGACAGTATGTACAAAGACAATATGTATAAAGGCAACATGTATAAAGACAGTATGTATAAAGACAGTAATGTATAAAGACAGTATGCATAAAGACAGTAATATATAAAGACTGTATGAAGATGGTATGTATAAAGACAGTATGTATAAAGACGGTATGTATAAAGACGGTAATGTATAAAGACAGTAATGTATAAAGACAGTATGTATAAAGATGGTATGTTTAAAGACAGTATGTATAAAGACGGTATGTTTAAAGACAGTAATGTATAAAGAAGGTATGTTTAAAGTCAGTAATGTATAAAGATGGTATGTTTAAAGACAGTATGTATAAAGGCATTATGTTTAATGATGGTATGTATAAAAATAATATGTATAAAGACAGTAATGTATAACGATAGTAATGTATAAAGACAGTATGTATAAAGACAGTAATATATAAAGACTGTATAAAGATGGTATGTATAAAGACAGTATGTATAAAGACGGTAATGTATAAAGACGGTATGTTTAAAGACAGTAATGTATAAAGACGGTATGTTTAAAGACAGTAATGTATAAAGACAGTATGTATAAAGGCATTATGTTTAATGATGGTATGTATAAAAATAATATGTATAAAGACAGTAATGTATAATGACAGTAATGTTTAAAGACACTAATGCATAAAGGCAGTATGTATAAAGATAGTATGTTTAAAGACAGTATGTATAAAGACAATATGTATAAAGGCATTATGTTTAATGATGGTATGTATAAAAACAGTATGTATAAAGATGGTATGTTTAAAGACAATATGTATAAAGGCAATATGTATAAAGACAGTATGTATAAAGACGGTATGTATAAAGACATTATTTATAAAGATAGTATGTATAAAGACAATATGTATAAAGACGGTATGTTTAATGATGGTATGTATAAAGATGGTATGTATAAAGATAATATGTATAAAGGCAGTAATGTATAAAGATAGTATGTATAAAGATGGTATGTATAAAAGCAGTATGTATAAAGACAGTATGTATAAAGGCAGTATGTATAAAGACGGTATGTTTAAAGACAATATGTATAAAGGCAGTATGTATAAAGGCAGTGTGTATAAAGATGGTATGTATAAAAACAGTATTATAAAGATAGTATGCATAAATGCAGTATGTATAAAGACAGTATGTATAAAGACAATATGTATAAAGACAGTATGTATAAAGATGGTATGTATAAAGATGGTATGTATAAAGAAAGTATGTATAAAGATGGTATGTATAAAGAAAGTATGTATAAAGGCAGTATGTATAAAGACAGTATGTGTAAAGGCAGTATGTATAAAGATGGTATCTATAAAGACAGTATGTATAAAGATGGTATCTATAAAGACAGTATGTATAAAGATGGTATCTATAAAGACAGTATGTATAAAGATGGTATCTATAAAGACAGTATGTATAAAGATGGTATGTATAAAGACAGTATGTATAAGGTACATATCAGCATAAGCATCACATTATGTGTACACTCCAGTTTTTTTTATGTTAGTCCATGAGCAGCAAGGCAGTGCAATTGGTAAATTCTATTTATAGCAATAGTGTGTGTGATTTAGATTTTTAATATAGCTTTAACAATTTTTCAGTCATATTGCTACGATGTCTGCAGTGTGACAGTTTATAGTGATGTCCAGCACTGGGGCATCATGCTGCAGACATGTAGCATGATGTCCCACCCAGTCACATTATCCTTACACCAGGCTGACCAGTCCTAACACTAACATGTTAATGCTGAGTGTCAAGCGAGGCAGCTGCTAGTACCATTTGTTTAAATAAGTCTTTGGTATGACGCAGCCAGGGATTGACCCCATGACCTCCTGCATCTGAGGCGGACGCTCTCAACCAGGAGGCCACCGGAGCGGTCTCAGGTCCCATTGAGCATATTGTTGTATTGCATTTTGGATAGAATTATGTCCCTTGTCAATCAGCTTTATATTTTTATATGGGTTCTTGTGTGTGTGTGTGTGTGTATATATATATATATATATATATATATATATTGATTGGTATTGCCTACAATATAATGAGTCGGAGAAGTTTGATTTCAAGCATTATACATCATCTCAAGATTTATGGTTCCTGACAGTATATCTTCAACTTGGGTTTCCCTAATACAAGGTCCTCTGTTTAAGATACTCAAGAGCAAATTGTAGTTAATGGGGCCATGTGTGATGCTCATGTCACAAATAGCTCTACTTAATATTTGGTGAAACCAGGTGTAGAGCAAGTGCTTTCATTTTGTTACTGTCAGACATTTGTGGCAGACCTAAAAGTGCAGTAGACCCAATCATAAATTAAAACAATGTTTCATCTGAAAAGCTGGTTTGGGTTTGTCACAGTTTAATCAATTCTATTTAAAGTTGGTAACAACAGGATTTTTGAAAGTATAAACTGATTGGACTAGACAATCTAGGTGGAGTTTTGAAACTATAAACTGATTGGACTAGACAATCTGGGTGGAGTTTTGAAACTATAAACTGAATAGACTAGACAGTCTGGGTGGAGTTTTGTGATTTTATAGTTTGTAAATTTATCAGCTGCTACAAAGAACATGTTTGTCATAAAGTTTAAAACTGGTTATTGGAGAAAATGAAGCTTTAAAGCTGTATTTCTGATTATTTTGTCCAAGGAAAATAACTGACTGTAGATAAACAAATATAGTGATGAAGAAAATAGGAATTAAACCCATTGTAAAAGAGAGGTTGTATGGAAATGGATTATGGCTGTCCTTGCCTTGTCCTGTCAATGTTGAGCTGCAAGTGGGTCCTCATGGCAATCATTAGATGTCCTCAAACTTGTAAATACTCTTTATAGGATGAAAAGTGGTTTTTTAAGGAAACCATATTCTTTGATCAGATGACAAGGAATCCTTGTAATAGTGGTATTAAGTGCTTGTAATATATCTGCAGTTACTGCATCTACTGCGAATACAGGAAATAATTAGTTCACATCAGCATATTAACATTAAGGGTTTGAATTTTTTTGTAATAGATTATGGATGAAAATTTGCCAAAAAGCCTGATGACTTCAGGCTAAACCTAATGGCAGATACAGCTACTTGCTTTTTAGAAGTTGTCTCTGAGGTAAAAGCCTCGTGACAGAATCCTATAAACAATGGTTTCAGAATTGTTTGTTATCATCTATACTTGGTTATAAGTCGAGTCAAACTGCAAACAACAAGGATCCTGATCTACTGTAGCATAACGCACCTGCAGATCAGGGTGTATGTTGTTGGTCCTACTGATTACTCCTAATAAACTGCATAGACCCAGATCTGCCAGTGCATTATGCGACAGCAGTTCTTAGTGTGTGCAGTTTGCATTTGAACTCATAAGCGAGTATACATGGTAACAAGTCTTAATTCATGCTGAAACGCAAGCAGTGCTTCAGTAGAGAAGATATGATGTTGGTAGACTTATTAATATCAGGCAGAGGCGGTCAAGTCTTCTTCGTCTGAAAGGATCATTCCTACTTTCCTTTGTGTGTGCAATTTCAGTTTAATACAGTTATTTACATTCTCTTATAGTTGCATAAGCTGGTTAGACAAGGTCACACACACATTATAGTGTAGATTACATTATTACAGTAATTGAATACACTGTGTGGAAGAGAGGTTTTATTTTCTACAATAGACAGAGTACAAAAAATTTGTTTTGTTATTGTGACTTTAGCAGATTTACATTCTCCAGGTCTTAATAGGAATAAAACAGATTGAAAAGTAATGATCAAGATTTATTAGGTTTGTGCAGTATAATGGAAATAGCTTTCATGATCATCTACCTCAGGCATCACTTTCAGAATGTTCTTATTTTTGCTTTTAATGTTTCATGGCAGAGAAACATTGTTAAGGTTAGTTGTTAATGTTGAATGCTGATTCAAGCAAATAGAGCAAAGTGCTTACAGTTTGATGGACACAACATAGTAACCAGTGGGGCTTACAGTTTGATGGACACAACATAGTAACCAGTGGGGCTTACAGTTTGATGGACACAACATAGTAACAAATGGGGCTTACAGTTTGATGGACACAGCATGGTAACCAGTTGGGCTTACAGTTTGATGGACACAACATGGTAACCAGTCGGGCTTACAGTTTGATGGACACAGCATGGTAACCAGTCGGGCTTACAGTTTGATGGACACAACATGGTAACCAATGGGGCTTACAGTTTGATGGACGCAGCATGGTAACCAGTCGGGCTTACAGTTTGATGGACACAACATGGTAACCAATGGGGCTTACAGTTTGATGGACACAACATGGTAACCAATGGGGCTTACAGTTTGATGGACACAACATGGTAACCAGTCGGGCTTACAGTTTGATGGACACAACATGGTAACCAGTCGGGCTTACAGTTTGATGGACACAACATGGTAACCAGTCGGGCTTACAGTTTGATGGACACAACATGGTAACCAATGGGGCTTACAGTTTGATGGACACAACATGGTAACCAGTCGGGCTTACAGTTTGATGGACACAACATGGTAACCAATGGGGCTTACAGTTTGATGGACACAACATGGTAACCAATGGGGCTTACAGTTTGATGGACACAGCATGGTAACCAATGGGGCTTACAGTTTGATGGACACAACATAGTAACCAATGGGGCTTACAGTTTGATGGACACAGCATGGTAACCAGTCGGGCTTACAGTTTGATGGACACAACATGGTAACCAGTCGGGCTTACAGTTTGATGGACACAACATGGTAACCAGTCGGGCTTACAGTTTGATGGACACAACATGGTAACCAATGGGGCTTACAGTTTGATGGACACAACATGGTAACCAATGGGGCTTACAGTTTGATGGAAACAACATGGTAACCAATGGGGCTTACAGTTTGATGAACACAACATAGTAACCAATGGGGCTTACAGTTTGATGGACACAGCATGGTAACCAGTTGGGCTTACAGTTTGATGGACACAACATGGTAACCAGTCGGGCTTACAGTTTGATGGACACAACATGGTAACCAGTCGGGCTTACAGTTTGATGGACACAACATGGTAACCAATGGGGCTTACAGTTTGATGGACACAACATGGTAACCAGTCGGGCTTACAGTTTGATGGACACAACATGGTAACCAATGGGGCTTACAGTTTGATGGACACAACATGGTAACCAGTCGGGCTTACAGTTTGATGGACACAACATGGTAACCAATGGGGCTTACAGTTTGATGGACACAACATGGTAACCAATGGGGCTTACAGTTTGATGGACACAACATGGTAACCAGTCGGGCTTACAGTTTGATGGACACAACATGGTAACCAGTCGGGCTTACAGTTTGATGGACACAACATGGTAACCAATGGGGCTTACAGTTTGATGGACACAACATGGTAACCAATGGGGCTTACAGTTTGATGGACACAGCATGGTAACCAATGGGGCTTACAGTTTGATGGACACAACATGGTAACCAATGGGGCTTACAGTTTGATGGACACAACATGGTAACCAATGGGGCTTACAGTTTGACGGACACAACATGGTAGCCAATGGGGCTTACAGTTTGATGGACACAACATGGTAACCAATGGGGCTTACAGTTTGATGGACACAACATGGTAACCAGTCGGGCTTACAGTTTGATGGACACAACATGGTAACCAGTCGGGCTTACAGTTTGATGGACACAACATGGTAACCAGTCGGGCTTACAGTTTGATGGACACAACATGGTAACCAATCGGGCTGATATAAAGGTGGAAATTGAAACCACAAGTCCAATGCCACAACCTATAGGAGCCACCATGGCTCATCGCTTTTTTTAACTTCAGGGCCTGAAAAGTTTGCTTTTGACTCACTGGTTCACTCGGAGGACCAGTAGGACTCTAAATTTTCCAATGAGCCAAGGACTGGTCAAAGTCTGACATGCAAATATTTTCTACAGTGCATTGACACAAACGAAAGACAGGAAAAATAATGCCAACTAAAAATTCAGACAACTGCTTGATTGCTTATTCAGTCATATAAATATTTTACTTACCATAACGTTTAAAGTTTTCAGATCAAGTGGTCATACCTTCTGTTGGGGGATCCTCTTTGAATCTCAGTGCTGTACCATATACATTTGCGCAATAAGTTGAGACAAACTGCATATTTCAAAGATCCTGATCTGCTGTAGAACATTAGGCCTGCTGATCTGGGTCTATGTTGTTTGTTCTACTGATTACTCTTAACAAACTGCATAGACCCTGATATGCTGGCACATAATGCACTGGCAAATCTGGGTCAGTGTGGTTTGCAGTTGAACTTGTCATGTAAGTGAGTATATACAGTCAGCTTAATCTTAAAGTCTAAATGTTCTCAAAATAAAAGATATCAATCCTCAAATAAAATAGAACACATTTGTGACCCAAAGGTTTTTTAATGAAACATATGGAAAAACTCATAAATAGTCGATTTACATGCAGTCAGAAGCTCCAAAAGTAATTATTAATTTGATAAGAGTCCAGGGTTCCTCTTACCATTCCTACCCCATTTTAGATATTTTGATATTTTTGTTGTCAAAATATTGAAAATGGGATGAGAAAGGTCAGAGAAAATTCATACTGCTGTTACTTGATTAATCTCTCAACCTCAGATGAACTTTTCCTTGGTACTAGAAAAAAAACTATCAGGTGCCATGCTTTCTCAAAAAAAGCAGCCAGTGAGCAGTGATCTCACATGACATAAATCAACTAGTTTTGGTCCCTCAAACAGGGTGAATAACTAACTGGTCATACATTCAGCTTTATAAATTAGGCTCAGGGAACCAGGGTCTTGATGATTGAGAGGGTGTTTATTTACTATCATAACCTTTCCAATACAAGTAATATGGCCTTTGTTTGTTTCATGTACTATCAAAGGGTCATTTATAAAATTTGATGTGCCTTTGAAGAATGAATGGCTTACTCTGGGTACATGCTGAACAACACAACCTCTTATCATCCTACTGATCTCATGGCCAATCAGGCGCTTGAGTCTATCAGTTGAAAAGGGGAAACTAATGATAACACCCTCTCCTATTCCAAATGAACAGAGGTTGCAGGTTCGAATCCCAGCCAAGTCATACAAAGACTTATAAAAATGGTACTAACAGCTGCCTTACTAGGTGCTCAGCATTAAGAGGTTAGTGTTAGGACTGGTCAGCCTGGTGTCAGGATAATGTGACCTGGTGGGACATTATGCTACATGGATGTGGCATGATGCCTCTGTGCTAGACATCACTATAAACTGTCACACTGCAACCATCGTAGCAATATGACTGAAAAATTGTTAAATTACATTAAAAAATCCAAGATCACACACACACACACACACACTCCAAATGAACACAAAAGGAACTAACTCTTGCAGTTCATAGACTTGATGACTCTGTTCTAACTTTTCTCTGCTATTTGCACATTTAGTCATCCATAACTTAATACCACTGTGAAAAAGACATTCCACACCTTTCCCATATATACAATTTAAGTAACTTACTGATTTTAAATGGCTATTTTTATGCAAAGTTTATCTGTTGCGTCTTGTCTTTTCTTCTATGGCATGCTCAGGCTACACCTCTAGTCGTAATTGTGTCTTTCAAACATCAGTACCACTTGGTAGTATTCAAGATATTATGACCTCTAAGATACGTGTACAATATAGTAAGTGAATAGATTAGTTAAAAAATGTACAAAATTTTAATTTTATTTTCCATATGATCCTGAAAGTAAATAAACTTCATTTTAATTTTAATTTCAACTGTTCTTATTTCTGAGTATTGTTTGATTGTTTATATACATAATGCCCAACAGTCCCATTCATTCTGATGAAGGTAAGGTTATGTATCGATGCTGCTGGACTGCTTTGTTATTCAAGTTCAAATCCACGTTGCTGAAGAATGAATGCATGAAATTGTTGACAGGAGCTACTCATGGATCAACCCCAGGATTGCAAATGTCTGTTTTGAGAACTTCGACTTTCAGATTCATGTAATCTTGATGTCTTTCTTTTGATTTAAAATTTTATTTGGGCTGAGGTCATAAAACAAAATTTATCCATCTGGATTTTTGCATAATTGGTTGGAATTTTAATATCAGTAATACAAGATCTTAGTTGCTATTGCACAGCTGGTATGTTTGTGGGCAGAAAATTACACCAACTGTATGATGAGAATTTGTCCTCCTGTTAGGGTGAACCAGAAAATTCTGGAACATGAGATCACCCCTGGTCCAACAAGCAGACATCTTGCCCATGCACACTGTCATTCATTTTTTTTTGTGCTGTTGCTGCCATTACAGGCTGCTTAAGTTCTGTGTCATATTGAAATTGTGTTTGCTTCATTTTTATGCAGTGATTTTGAGTTTTCTCTTGATGTGCATAAGTTTTAATGTGATGGAATTACCCTTGATCAAGTGTTTTTTCTGCTTGAATTGCGCTCTCTCTTTCTCCCGAGCTTTATAGTTCTTGATCTCGTTATTTTTGGATGAATGAGTTTAGGTTATTAACCCATTGTTAATTGTTGATGGTTGATTTCTAGCTCAGTTATTTAGTAAATATGCCTGTCTTTGCAGAATTTGGTCTGCAGGCTCATATTGATTCTCTTTATTGTTTTATTACAGAAGCAGTTAAAATCTTCATATTTCACATTTCCTTTTATGTGAATTAGTATTCCTTTTCATCATACTTTTTATTTACAAATTGTTTTTTTTGTGCAAAAGTAGTCCTCACCAATTCTTGAATATTGAAGGCTGGTTGACATCATTTTCATTAATTATCCTCAGTATTATTTGGTGGTTTCATTGCCTTATCTTAAGTAAATTTGGTCTGTGTACTTGTATTGATTCTGTTCAGTGTTTTATTACAGTAATGAATCTTCATGTTGCACACATTCTTTTAATAACCTGTGCTATTTTTTTCTTGGATAGGCAGGTTGCACACCAGATTTCCTTTCATTTTGTGTGCTTAGTTATCGAACACCAGATTTCCTCTTATGTTGTGTGTTTAGTAATTGACTGCCATTCATTTTCAGCTTTGAACATCAGGAATTGTTTTGATTCGGAGACAACATCTAGGAAAGGTGACTTGCGGTTATACATTAGTGTAGTCTTTGTCCATGCAAGTACATCTACATTTGTACATTACTTACTATGTTTAAATAAATCTCCATTACAGTATTCTTTTTAAGCAATGGCTAAAAAAAGATGTGGGTGGGTGATACCACCCCACCTGCTTGTCTCAGGTCAGTGAGGTTTGAGACCGAACTTAGTCATACATAAGGAAGGACGAGAGGCCATTCCTAATGACTTCATTAGAATTGATTCAGAGTTTTCCTTCCCTGGGTCCATCCCACACCAAAACTGCCTACCCTTCTGCACATGAGATTCTCACGTGAGATCTAACTCAAGTTAGTCTCATGTGCAATTTAACATGCAAATTAGGTAGAACTCACGTGAGCAAATAGATTCTAATAAAAAAATCACATGTGCAGGAATTAAACAAAAGAAATATATTGCTCACGTGAGCCACACCTTGCTCACATGAGCCACACCTCGCTCATGTGAGCAAGATTTTGCTCACGTGAGCAAGATTTTGCTCACGTGAGCAGCATCTTGCTCACATGAGCAAAAACAACAAAAAACAACTATAATATTTAGTTTTTATTGAATACAAGAATTAAACAGAGTAAGATCAATATTCAAATCTAGTAATCATAAGCATATAATTTGAGTTCGATTAGTGATCTTTGAATAAGGTAAGACAACTAGAGTATGTATGTATGTATGTATGTACCTGTTATATTAATACATCACATTTATTCTAAACACTTTAAGGTTATAATGAAAGATACTGCTGGAAATTTGCTTCACATGAAGACCATTCTTCACTGTTCCAGAAAATTTGAAGCAAACAAAACGTGTAATTGACATTCCTGCTTCTGAATTTCATTATTTGCCAGTCTGCAACAATATTTTCACTTGGAGATTGTTCTCTTTGAATCAATGCACTTCCTGTTGACCACTGAATTTAAGTTAGCAGGCTCAGTTTTGAACTGTTGAAAAATGAAATCTGAAATGGAAATGAAAAAGTTGGTAGAAGTTATTTTTCTTCTGATCACAGCATTTGAGACATGTAAGGTTGATTTTTAAAGATTCGTTTTACAAGGTAAAGGCAAAATACATAATTCTAGTTTGGATTAGATGGCACTTTATCACAATGTGAAAACAGGAGCCAACTGTTTTCCCAAGGACATACTTATGCAGCCAACCCAGTCTGAAAATTCATCCTTTGGACTATGAGTCAAATAGCTCTACCAACAGAATTACCATAGTTCAGTAGCAAACATATAAACTGCACTGTTGATGAGATACCTGCAAGTCATGTTGCATATTCCAAATTTGACTACTTCTGGATAAAGATGTCAATGTGTACCCGGGTATTCTCCCATAGATAATAACCTGGGTAATAAAACGAACAATTGGGTACCCGTTAAAAAAAAAGTGTTCACAGGGGCTCATATGGTTGCTTACAATTTACTTGTCATACGTGGTCTGTATAACAATACAATCCTTTCTCAAGTGACCTATTTAAGAATCAACGCTGACATTTCAAGCCTGACCATCCTAACTTCATGCCTGTCCATGGTTCATGTGCCAATTTTCTCATGACTTAAAACACTCTTGTTTTCAGATCCTGGTGACATTATCTGGGTCAAATAAAATTAAGCACAATATGAAGGTCTGGTTTAACTTAGCTACTGTAACATGCACTTCTTATACCACCATGTTAGGACAAAAAATGAATGAAATGGACAGCTATATAGACTGAAATATAAAGATAAAAAAAGTTTGCTACTTAATAACAGTTTTGAAAAAAACAAATAAAAATTAATGCATTTGTAACTTCTGCATGAATTTTACATCAAACTGTTCCAAGAAAACAGACAGGTTCTTGAATGTGAAACCATTTGCCCTAGATTCATTCTATTACGATACTACACACATAGCAGTCCAGCTTAAATAGAAAATAAATGGCACCAGATATCATTTTTAAAAAAAGAAGAAAAAACAACAACAAAAATAACCCGGGATGTATCAATGCAACTGATGGATGTTATGTAACTGAAAAATGTTAGAGAAAAGAGATTTTGTTAAACTTAAAAACATGTTGCACAGGACCGTCGTTATGGGATGAACCATGGCAGGTTGAGGATAATACAACAATCAGCATTTATGGACTTTATGACGATTCGCGAAAGTTACTGTAGACATGTACACTAGTCGAAATGACTGTTATGCACAAATAATTTATCAATTTCTTTTGTGTCTATTCTCATCCATACTACTAATCCACACAAGTTCAGCTGATTTGTGACAAAAATTATAACTGCATATACATTTTTCATACAGTTTTCTGTAATAATGGCATGTAATTTATACTTGTTGTGCTCAGATTATGATTTTTGCCACTTATATCAGTAATAATTATGCTTACAGCTCTTTTTTGGATTGGAACATGTGAACCTACAACAAAGCAGTTCAGCTTCACATTTAATACAATTTCCTTTTGATTGTATACTCTGGTAACCAATCATTAGGAATGATGGGTACACATTAGAAATTTCCAAAAAACTGACATCTCTACTTCTGGAACAGTCCTCTGGAAGATTTCTCCAAAACTTTTAGGAAACATTTTTCCAAAATATGTACATTTGCAATATATAAAGAAATTCAAAATCTGGTTTCCAATTTTTATATTTAAAAAAAAAATGTATTGGGGGTCAAATTTTAGAGTCTGAAATGCATTGTTGTTGTTGTTGTTGTGGGGTTTAACGCCATTTTTCAGCACGATAGGCTATACATGGCGGCCAGTATTAATGGTGGAGGAAGAACCCGGAAAACCCCGGAAAGAACCACCGACCCACGAGAAGCTACTGGCAAGCTTTCTCACATGCCCACATTGGCTGAATCTTTGACTCGAACCGCCGCAGACAGAGGTGAGATGGCAGTGATCCGTAACGAAGAGCGCTTTAGACCACTCGGCCACTCGGGGCCCCCTGAAATGCATATGTTATCATGTGTATTACATCAAAAGATTTGAAGCGTCTTATACATACCCTTTACTGGAGTTGGAATTTCCTCTAGCATGGCAATGGGGTTTTGTCTGACTTCTTCCTGTTGCTGTCAATGTTTTGCACTTCTTTTAAATGATTGCTAACTTTGTTGTGTTCATTAAATTTTGTGACCTTCATCAAATTTAATCTGTAAAAAAAAGATAAAAATTAGTATAATTGATCCTTTTAAATCTATGCAGAACAGAAAGAATGCACTGAAATGAGAAAACGATTTGGTTGGCAAAAGAGTCCTAGTCTATAAGTGTATATAAGCATTAAGAAAAGCTGTAATCCTTATCCAATTAAATCTCTATTTTAAATTTACCAATCAAAATATTTGACAGACAGGGCAAATGTCTTTAGGAATAAAATCATGAATCAAGCTACTGCATTTGGTTCTCAATCGTGTATGCTTATCTTGATCCACCCAATCAGCAATAAAATAATACGAAGAACATTTATGTTTGTACATATTGTTTCAATCGGTAATGCAAGTGCTCCTCACTGAGACGCCCGCATTATTATTGGGGGTGGGGGTAAGAGCCAGACATGGTTGCACAGTTGAATTGTGGAAGGCTTAAATATTCGATGATAGTGTGGTGTAGATATCATTTTTAGAAACAGGAGGTTTAATTATTATCTTTAAGTAAAATCTGAAACAAACCCTTGACTCAATTTTAAACGACCATGCGAATTTATGCTTATGCTTATAATGTCGATGATTCAGGCTATCCACTTTGATCATTCTATATGCGAAAATTGTAAAAAAAGAAATGAGAAAAAGTAACTTACCTCTTTCTCGGCAAAGACCAGTCTTTCATAATCTTTGAATCTTCCCTAACAGCACGTCGACGTCTTCTGTTTCGTACTGGACATTAACATCAGTACCGACGTGGACATTTTTAGATGTTGGTGTTTTTTTCTATATTTTAATAATGTCCACACTCTTGCTGTCAGAATGTCTTAAGAACAAACATGTTGCAGGAGAATATTAAATAACTTTCTTCATAAACAGCGTGGCCCTTGCTAAGAGAACATGGCCCGCGCGTAAATTTCTGTCTGTTCGGTTTAAAAGTGCTATTCTACATGTACACAGTAGGTCAACATCCAGCATCTGTCGAGTTTATCTGAGGCGCCATAAAGGGTAAATTATTAGTAAACACGTTGTTGTACGCATAGGGGCTTGTATCATTGATTACAATATAAAAGTCAGTCATACATTTAGCATAAAAATAATACTTTTATTATTTTATACTATTGTATGACTGACATTTAAATTGTAGGCAACGATGCGAGCCCTTCTGGTTTTACACTCCTTTGTACACATGTACTCGGGTATTTCTTAATGTTATATTTTATATATCAAATAAATGCTATTTTATTATCTGATGTTTCATAAAAACTGAGCTATAAGTGAATTCATATCATTAATAAGTTAATTAATATGGACCAAGTTAATTTTGATGTTTTTACAGTAGCTTGTGCCGAGCCATGCCCCATAGGACACTCTAATGGTTCTAACAAGCCGATTCTTCCACCTTGTACTCTGATAACCTGGGTCACAGAAAAATTAACGGAAACGTCAGTGATTTGTTTTGTGATTATTTCAATAGGAAATTTCTTTTATAAACTTTGAAATGACACGATCAGAACATTTAAATGGCTGCAAATAAGCAAAATTTTCCATTGCCAAGAATATACACGTGTAAAACAGTGCGAAACAGCTACACAACCAAACACGACTGGATTAGGCAGTTTCTTACGGATTTATTAAATTTTATGTACAGTACATGTTTTTTTTTATACTGATAATGTACATATGCATAGGAAACGGGGTTGGGGTGAAACCTCGATAATAATTTGTTTAATACGTAACCTGTTCGACTGTTCAGTTGGCGTTTGAATTTTGGCGGACACTAGACAAAATGTTTAATGATACCCCGCGTATTTCTTTGATGCCAGACATTCAACGTCGGTGGACAATGTTTTATTAAACACGTTAATATTATTAATCCATTATGGTTTCTGCTTGGATTAAACATAGGCCGTTTTATAGAATATGGGGAGGGGGGCGTCAAGCGTACGTACGCAGGGGGGGGGGGTGCGTAAAAAAAGTATGCATGCGTGGGGGAGGGGGGGGGGTCAAGCTTTGCCAGATTTTTGCGTACGTACTAAATGGATGACCCCAAAGTCGAATTACGCAATTCAGTAAGTATAAGATTGTATTGACTTTTTGAGCGAATGTTAGGCATGGAAGAAAATGACGTAGTTTATGTAATTCTCTAATTTTTTTGGAAAATGACTTGAGAGTTTATTAGGCCAAAAGGTCTGTGCATCAGTGTTTATTTTTTTTTCCAGATATGTGGCTATGTATTTGTTTTACAATTTTATAGTGGGGTTTTAGAAGTTTGTGAATAAATGAGTTGCATCATATGTTTATGGAACATAGGATTCATTTTAGGGCAAAAGTTTTATTTCCTTTTTATATTTGTAAACTGTGTATTTTGGGGAGAGAAACATTTCACCTTTTTACGGATTACTTTATTAAACATTAACCACGATCAGTATGCAAGTTATTAACTCTATTCTTTGACAGCTGTTAAAGTTTAATGGGTAGTCTGGTTATACGAGACCTTAATTCTGAATTGTTTCGTTTTATGAACAGTGAAATGAACCTTAATATGTTCAAATACATGGAGCCTGTTGGGTCAAAATAAGATTAAAACTCACTGTGAGAAAATAAGTTGAAGATGTTTTAAAATTTAAAAAATACAACAAAGCAACATGAACAAGTGCAAAGTAGAAATGATGTCTATTTGACAATAATGGAGATGCTTGACATTCAACATTTACACAAAATATTTAAGTCCAAATTGCTCATGTGATAACTCACATGAGAAAATCCAACTTTGAATAAATTTGAAATAAGTGTTTAATCAGAATCAAAGTCCAAGTTTCTAACGTGATAACTCACGTGAGAAATTAGAACTCTGCCTTATTTTCAGACATAGTTGTATGTAATGGAAAAGAATGTTTTCTAAGTTCTACATTCTCATGTGAAAATTTAGATTCTCACGTGAGCAAAATCTGCTCACGTGAGAATCAGGTTAGTTTTTCCTTGGCTCACAAGAACTAACAAACTGCACACATGAGCCTGCAAAATCTACCCAATTTGCATACATTTCTAACAAGGTTCTCATGTGCAGCTTTTGAGCAGCTCATGTGAACTGGTGAGATTTTTCTGTACGGGATTGGGTCACAGGGAAAGATTACCATAATCTCATAGGAGACTCATAGAGTTAGTGGGCCCACTCTTAATGCAGGTTATAAATGGGTGCTGAGTGAGTTGTCCCCTGCCAAGAGGGGGGAGCAGTACCCTCTCTTTTCCACTAGGACAGAGAGTAACTCATGCACACCCCTCAGGGAGGAGCAGCACCATTTCATCAAAAGGGCAAAGATTGATTCACTTCCCTCTCTCCAGGAGGTTGGAGCAATACCCCTCTATTTCCCTACAGTTCATTGTCAGATGAAAGTGAGTCACAACCCCCTTTAAGTGAGGTGTGTGTCATCTATTAGACTTTTTATACTTAAATTTGTAATTATGGATTATGCTATTTGGTACATTAAAGGAAGTTTTTAAAAATTAATACAAACCTGTCTTTGTCATTTTTATTGTCATCTGTTGTAAATCCCACACATCATTGAAATTGGAGAAAATTCCAAAAAATGAATACTGCTGAATAAGAAGAGCATAAGAGCATATAGGTAATTTCCTTATTTTCTGTTTATAGCACTTGTACATGACACATTTCCAAGAATACAAATGTTTGGTTTTTTCCCAACTTAAAACCATGTCTCACAGATTCATTATATTTTGTTGATATTCTTTGGTAGTGGAAAAATGCTGAAGGAGTGTGATCTTTTTGGACTTAATAATGTGTCAGATCAGAAAAAGGATAAATTTGAAAAGAAGAACATGAGTGTGATGTAATATGGCAGTCAGACTGAGTACATGGTCATGCTCATTGCAAAATTTGTGGACAACTTAAAAGATCATTCAGCAAAAGTTAAACATGTAGATTAGGGAAAGTGAGTGTTGTAGATAAATAATTTTTTGGTATTTTATGTCATGGTATTTACCCACTAGAATTTCACCCTTTTGTGACAGTTGCTAACCCAGAGTAGCAGCAAAAATAAATGTATATTTTTTAAAATGTTTTTTCTGTAATTATGAATACAATATATAGATGACACTCTTTATGCTTTTTTGCCACTTATATTAGTAATAATTACATTTAAACCGCTGTAGAGGTTAGTGAGTACTGCCCTTTCAGCCACCAGGACCCTAAGGCTCATTGATGGAGATGGGATCAAGCCAACCAATAAGGGGAGAGCTCAGATCCAAATCTGTCAGATCTGGGGAAGGGTCTTCCTAAAGATCTGAGTCTTTGACCGGATACTGGGCACCTTTCATCGACTGGCCACGGGTTACTGGTCATTAGCCTGGCACCGGTCACTGGTTGTTAGAGTCTCTTGGCACGGGGATATGGATTGGTTCAGGTCCCAAATTTACTGCATTTTCAGCCAATTGGTGTTTAAGAATCTGTGTACAGACGATAGGCTAGGAAGGGGGTTCAGATCAAAGCATGCTCCATTATCCTTTAATCCCTCAAAATTTCTATGGGATGTGAGGCCTTCCACCACAAGGAAGTGATTGGCCCTTTTCTTGCATGCAGCTGTAGCCTTCATAACTTTGGCTACATGGTATAGAGATTGGTGATGGACCTCCTTCTTCGTCTTATGATCTTCGGTCTAAAAAGTAGGAGGCAGACTCTCTTCACACAAATGCTCTAGGAAGGTGGAGAGTGCCTTGTTGTTAGTAAGCCACATTGTTAATAATCAACAACTTTACCTCAGTAGTGCAAGCCTGTAGGAGTCAGGATATTAAACATGCAGAGGAGTAATGATATATGTAACCATTTTGAGTTCCAGGTCCTGTTGTCAGATCCAGGTTAACAGTCAGTTTCACAAGTGTAGGAAATCATGTATGCAAGTTCATTCAATATAAAGACTCCTCAGAAATACATGTACTTAACTGACCTTGTCACATTTATAAGAGTGCTTACCATAAGTCAAGTAATTCCCTATTGCTCTTTGAGAATTATAGAGATGCAGTATACTCCATTTTTGTACTTAATTAAGCAATCCTATACAGTGGATAATATATTGCAGGTAGAGAGCTGCATAAAAAAATAACAGCAATACAACTACCTGCAGTGCTGATCTGCAGTAAACTAATATAGAGGCACCCCATGGAAATTTCACAAGGGGCCCACGTAGATTACAATTCCTGATGTATGTCTGTGCAGAATTCCTCAGTGGGAGTCATGAGGATTATCAAAGAAGTTCAGAGATAGGGAACCATGATCAGTCAGCTTATCTCAAACATCTTTGATGCTATTGCTGGAATCGATGTCTTTCAGGCCCTCACCCAAAAAAACATGTTTCTCCTATTGCACTGGTTTTGAAATTAGGGTAGGCAGGTCTTCTTTTTAAAAAATTATATATATTTAATGTGATTTTTTGTGCTTTGTTTTTTACCCATTGTCAAATAAAACCTGGAGTTTGTTGCTATCTAGCCTTGTTCATTTTTGTTGCATTGTAACTAGTAGGGCTTTTTTCCCCCCTTATTTATGATCATACTGTTTCCTTGCACCTTACTTGCAGTCTGTTGAGAGCATTTTGTAAGTTATTCTCAAGTACCATTTTGATTTTACCCATCTCAGAAAGTGTAGTATTATCTGCATAGAAGTCACTGGAAGAAACTAAAGTTCCAATCTTAAGAGGTAAGTCATTCATAAATAGAATGAATAACAGAGGTCCAAGGATAAAGCCCTGTGGTACTCCACAATTAATATTTTTACTGTGAGAAAGTTGACCATAAAGATACTTTTTGCACTCTATTGGTTATGTAAGAAGTAAACCAGTTTAGGGAGTTTTCATTGCATTGATAGATTTTTAGTTTTTCAATCAAAATTTCATGGTCTACAAGATCAAAAGCTTTACAAAAATCAATGATAATTAATGCCTACCATTTCTCCTTGTTCTAATGCTTTCGGCCATTTATCAATCAAAGATACAAATGCAGTTTCACAGGAGTAATTCTGTCAAAAGCCAGACTGATGAATAAGATCATAAGTGTTCAAATAGTTGAGAAAAATGATTCAGGAGTTTTGTTAGGAAATGCTGCCATAAAACTGTCACTTTGTAATGTTAAAAAAAATTGCTTATTCATAGTTCTATGATTTTGTTCTCTGAGGAGTCACTAGATGTCAAAGGATGATTTTCCAAAGAGGGTTCTAGAATGAGTCCAACTGCAAACTGCACAGACCTAGATCTGCCGGCACATTATGCGCTAGCTAGCAGATCTGGGACTGTGCAGTTTGTAAAAAGTAGGCAGTAGGGAAAAAAAAAACATAACCCTTATCTACAGGTGCATTATGCAACAAGAAATCAGGATCTATTTGCAGTTTGACTTGACGTATAAGCAAGTATATTCATTTACAGATGGTCCATTATATGTCTAGGTTCACCTATTTGTCAGGTAGTTTCAAATGTTTAATAGCCAATCTGGTCATAGAACAAATTTTCTGATGAAAGTAATGCTTTAACCTGCTGTCCCTTTTGTTGTGTGTTCATGGCCAATGTAAGGAATAGACTTTGAAAAGAAGAAGCATCAAATGAGTGCTTTTGCTTTACAACAATAAATATGATTCTAGAACACAGCAACATGTGGTCTTTTGGTGAGGCATCTGTTGAAAAAAGATGCAGAGAAAATTTTACATTATTTTTTTCCCCTTTGTTTCAGTGTATAGTACCAGTTGGCCAGGGGCACCTCGTGATTTGACAGCCAAGTCTTTGAAACGGAATGGAAAATGGTTTGCCAACTTCTCCTGGAAGCCACCCTATGACTGTAAGTATTGCTTTCTTCATTTTCAAAAGATTCCTTCCATTTATTTCAAATTAACACTGTTACGAAGTTGTTCATTGATTCTGGATGTTTTTTAACTCACTCTGGCCATGTTAGGCCTTAAAAATATTTTTAAAATGATTTTGATCTACAGTCTAATATAGCCCGCATTACTAAAAACTGAAAAGCTTGGAAATGATTTCTCAGAAACTGCTCAACAAAATTTAACAGTGTTTGACATAAAAGCCTGTAAGTTTTATTCAGATGTGACAGTCATATATAACAAGTTAAAAAACCATTTGATGACTTCTCAGAAACTGCTTAAGAGAATTTGACCATCTTTTTAGCATTATTGCCTTTCATGTTTATACAAATGAAGCCTGTTGCAGACCATCAAATGTAACAGCAATTAAGAATCTTTAGATGAATTCTCAGACACTTTTTAACAGAATGTGACCAAATTTGATAAAAAATATTCTGGCATGAAGGCCTTTCTATTTAATACATAATGTTGCTGATTTCAAATATGACTGCCATTACTTAGATTGACTAAGAAAGAGAATATACGTGAAATGATTCTCCTGTAAACCTCTGAAAAGAATTTGACTAATTTTAACACATAGCATTATGTCATAAAAGCAGTTTCAGATTATCCAGTGTGGCCATTAATACTAAATGTAGCATGAAACATTTTTACAATTTTCTTTTATAAAAACTGCTGAGCAGAAAATGTAACCAGATTTGACAGAAAACATCCTGGCATAAGAAGTGTTTCATTGTTGAACAAATTGGTGCTGCTCTGCTGTGAAGTGGAGAAAGTTTTGAACAACTGTAATAATATCAGCCCTACATTTCTCAGTGTTATTGTGTAGCTTTTTCTTTTCCTGTGTACGATGTCCATCGAAATAGTAGCATGAAACATATTCAACATATGGAACATTTAGACTAGTTCTCTTTCTTATTATCTGTATGCATTTAGGACATAATTTGTAATAATGTTTCAACTCAGTCTTGTCTAGCCAGATAGGTCAGGTGAAATTCTGGTAATTGGCCCCATTAAGGGTGTGCATTGTCAGTCACAAGGTAACAGTGCTTCAGTGTAATGATGTATCCATGTTTTCCATAATAATAATAATAATTATAATGAAGACTTTATTTAGAGAAGGTAACTCAATTAGTTACAGAACTAATCTATCTTGAGGCCTTCTATCTGTTATGTACAATATATACAGTATATACAACATGATGTGAAGAGTCTGGGTTGACACTAAATAATTAAGTAATTTTAAAATTCAAAGTATCAAGCCTGGAACACATTCACAGGCATCAGTGAAAACATAAACATATATAAAACATAAAATATAATCCTGCATTGAAAAATTCAGCTATGAAAATGATGTAAAATTACAGAAAAGCAGGCGGTATTTTTTGTACTAGAACTGTTCAATTTTCTAAAGATTTCATCCATTTAAGACATTGATTGTGAAAAGATTAATTGCTTGGAGCCTGCCTTATGTCACTGGGAATGTTGTTCCATACCAGTGGACCAGTATATTGAAAACTTTTTTTAAACAATTCCTTCTTTGGCCTTGGTATAATGTAATTTTTTCTTCTTATGGACCTTAAATTTGGAGTGCCATCAGCATCTCTTTGGTGAAAGATATTGCTTAGATAGACAGGAATGTCTTTTCTGGATACTTTATACATCAATTTGGCCTTTCTAAGAAATGTTCTTTCATGTATTGTTAAAACCTTTATTTTATTCATTGCATCCTGAAAATTGTCTATACATTGATCTAGAATTAAATGGCAAGCCCTTTTTGGAGTTCTTAAAAGTGTTGTTATGTTTGAATTAGAGGTATTTCCCCAAATTACATTACAGTAGTCCAGATATGGCTGAATATAACTTTTATAAAAGATGACGCTATACTGAAGAAGAATGTATGTTTTGATTTTCCTCAGTAGCCAAAGATAAGAGTTAACCTTTTTTGAAATATGTTTAATGTGAATAGACCAAGTAAGATTGTTATCCATGAATACACCAAGAATTCTATCTTGAGAGGTCATATTGAGGCTCACATTGTCAAATAGAACCTGGAGTTTGTCGCTATCTAGCCTTGCTCGTTTTTGTTGTGTTGTAACTAGTAGGGCTTTCGTTTTTTCTGTATTTATGATCATACTGTTTTCCTTGCACCATACTTGAAGTCTTTTGAGAGCATCTTGTAAGTTATTTTCAAGTACTGTTTTAGTTTTACCAATGTCAGACAGTGTAGTATCATCTGCATCAACAGTCAGTATTTTCACCTTATTCTGAACAACCTTTGGACTAACAATTTGTGAGAAAAGGGCACCAAGGCTTTTGCATCAGATCTGGTTGCAAGTACTTAAGAGTTCAAAATGTGTAAATGCAGGGGCTGAAAATATTGGGGTCTGTATATAATAAATCAGATAATTTTACCTCGCAGTTTATCCAGTCTGTAGTTGTCAGACCAGCAAATTGACAATTTCTGTCATAAAATCATTGCATGGATTCTAATCCCAAAATGTTATGGCTTAGACTTTAAGATTTTAAGATTTCCAATAAATTTATCACTTTTTCAACAGCATGTACACTGTTGCTTGTTAAAATAGATGAACTGTAGACACACAGAATTTTAGTTGTTTAAAGACGTGCCACATTAATTCCAGGACTTGCCATTAACCATGATCTACTGGTCCTGATACTATAGGTTCTGGGCCTTAGTTTCAGCCTTAGGTAAATGACTTCTCAAAACATGCTCAAGAAAATTTGACTAAAGTTGAGGAAAAGCGTCTTTGCATTGTATGAATCTTCAGCAAATTATGAACTTCTCATCGATGGTATGGATTGATTTGCAGATGTAACAGTTGGGTGGAATTCTTGTAATTTTGGCATTTGTGGAATTCCATTACACTTTACTGAATTTTCTTATTTCTCTTGACTAATAAATAAAAGTTTCTATCTTTGTGTTCAGATGTGAATTATGTACCATGTATACTTGCTTATAAGTTGAGTCAAACTGCAAACAACAAAGATACTGATCTACTGTAGATCAAGGTTTGTGTTGTTTGTTCTACTGATTACTCCTAACAAACTGTACAGACAGACCCAGATCTGGTGGCACAGTATATGATGGTAGATCCGGGTCTGTGCAGTTTGCAGTTGGACTTGTCTTATAAGCTAGTATATACAGCAGATTGTTATATTATAATTTAGTAGATAATGCTGGCTGGATTGCATATAAAGTACGATGTTTTATAAGAACTTGACTGACACTTTATTCTTTAAAATAAATAGATTTTGTTATGTGCCAAAATTTAGATTAAAGATTGCAGTTTTTGTGGATTTTTTATGCAATATTTATTGTCTCACTGTTTGTATAAATAATAATGAGGACTTTGTATAGCACTTAATCTTTAGAAGCTCTAAGCGCTTTACATTAGACAACACCTATAAGATAAAAAACATAATGATATGATTACAAAAACAAAAACCATGAAATGAAAAAACATTATAAAAAAATTTGAAAAAAAATTAACAAAAATTTAAGTTTGTAAAATCATCTTAATTCACATCAGACATGGCTGCCACTGATAAAAGACTACCAGTATGTATTTTTGAAAAACGGCTCAAAATGATATTTTTAGTTTGAATGAAAGCATCCTAACAGTGTTATTGATTATAAGTCAAATATGGCCACCATAACAAAACATAATAAACTTTAAAAGCTTCTGCTGATAAAACACTTCAGAATTTATTGAAGTTTGACTAAAAGCATCTGGAGATAAAGGTCTTTTAAATATTGCTGATGCTGATCCATTGATATAAAGCTATCATGCTAAACACAGAAAAATCCTTTAAACAATACTTTTTATGTGCAAAACGCTTAATAGAATTGTTGCACACATTAAGAAGCTTAGAGTCATCAAAACCTTGTAAAAGTTTTAAACAGTCAATCAGGTCTTGTAATTTGTTGACAGTCCTAAGTGTTTATTTTTATAAACTGAACCTCTTCAGTCATGTTGTTTGCGGTAATATTTACCTTTTATGCTTCATAATAATAATAATAATAATAATAATAATGATGACTTTAAGAGGGTAAAACAATTAGCTCAAGAACTAATCTACCCTGAGGCCATCGTACAAAGGATATTTATTTTAACTGCATCTCAGAAGTCACTTGATATATTGGGTACGGAAGAAGGAAGTAGAGTGGGCATTTCTAATCTCAACTGGAATACTATTCCAGAGCAAAGTTCCAGAGTATTGGAAACTTTTTTTTGCTGTAGAAGATATGTTGATCACAGACCGCAGAACAACTTGATAACTGTCTGCGTTCATTGCTTGACAAACATGCCCCAGCTACCAAGTGCTGAGTATCAATTCAAATTGTTCTCCATGGTATAGCAGTGTTAGGGACCAGCTTCGCACTGCTAAAAGAGACCGCCGTAAAGCTGAGAGGCTCTGGCTTTCCACCAGACTCATTATTCATAAGCAAATCTATGAAGTCGCTAAGAAGAATGTCACAAATGTAGTCCATGCAGCGAAATCAGCCCACTACACTACTAAGATCATGGAAAGTTCCAGCTGCAAAGAGCTCTTCGAGATTACTAACAAGCTAATGTCAAGGAACAAATCAACACCACTTCCAACTACATTCTCTCCAGTCGTCCTTCCGGACATGTTTGCAAATTTCTTCTGTGACAAAGTACAAACCATTAGAGATAAGCTTGACACCACAGTTTCAATTGACTTGTCGTCACCATACAGTTGGGATACAGAATTTGAGTGGCAACCATTTGCAGCATTTGAACCTATCTCTATGGATTTTGTACGTACAATCGTGATGAAGAGTGCACCAAGTCATGTGAGCTTGATCCAATTCCAACATCACTGCTGCTTGAGTGCTTAGATCCAGTATTGCCTTCACTAACTGATGTTATTAATACCTCTCTCTCATCCGGGGAATTCCCATCATTTTTCAAAACTGCCATTGTAAAGCGTCTGCTGAAGAAACCAACACTAGACCATAATGATTTAAAGAACTACCACCCAGTTTCTAATCTCCCATTCATATAAAAAATCTTAGAAAAGGTTGTTCTATCCCAGCTTGTATCTCATCTAAATTCAAACAGTCTTTTTAGCAATGTACAATACGCATATTGCCCTTGCCACAGTACTGAAACTACTCTTCTAAAAGTAGTTAATGACATTCTCTCTGTGTTGGATAGCAGAAAGATTACAGTCGTCACCCTCCTTGATTTGTCTGCAGCATTTGGCACAATAGACCATGATATATTACTTCAGTGTCTCCAGCATGTATTTGGCATTCATGATACAGCCTTACTTTGGTTCAAGTCCTACTTGGTCAACAGGACACAAATTGTATCTGCAAATGGAATACACTCCAGCCCAGTTGATCTATGTTGTGGTGTTCCACAGGAGTCTGTTCTTGGACCTGTTCTCTTCATTCTGTACACTCAGTCGCTCTCAAGTGTCATAGATCATCATCCATTGTCTCACCAATTGTACGCTGATGACACCCAAATATACAAATATAGCCACCCAACTGAAGTTGGTGCTACCATCCAAGATGTAGGGAGGTGCATTTCTGATGTGAAATCATGGATGACATGTAACAAGCTGCAGATGAATGATGATAAAACTGAGGCCATTCTGATCACAACACAAAGACTTTCTCATTCACATCCTTTACCTCAAACAATAAATATCAGCAACGCCAACATTAAATTCACACAATCAGTATGAAACCTAGGTGTTACTCTGGACAGTACTCTCACATTGCACCAGCATGTCATGAACATATTCAAGGCTGCATATCTTGAGCTGAGACGCATCAGCTCAATTCACAAATATCTTTCAGTTGATGCCACTAAGACACTTGTGTGTTCCTTAGTATTTTCAAGACTATTGTAACTCAATTCTGTCTGGTTCTTCTCAATATCTACTCCAGAAACTTCAAAAAGTTCAAAACACAGTTGCTCGGATCATACTTAGAGTACCACGAACAGAGCACACCTCCCCGCTGCTCTGTACCCTATACTGTCTATCCATTCGATCCAGAATGAAACACAAAATGTGTTCTCTGTGCTACGTTTCACTGACGGACTCCAGTCCGACGTACCTATCCGACTTCACCCATGTGTACATACCAGCAAGATACTTACACTCCTCCTCTGACAATCGTATACTCATTATTCCCACTATGAAAACAAAGTCATATGGACAACGTTCTTTTGCATACCAGGGCCCAGCAACGTGAAATGAATTGCACACTGAACTTAGACACAAAGACGCAGTGATCCAATTCAAGAGTGCTCTCAAAACTCACTTATTTCGACTGCAAGAACAAACTTAAAGACCTAATAATGTTTCCTACCTGAAATATTCTCAGCATGTTTTTTATTTTTTACTGTTTTTCTAATTTCATGGTGTTTGTTTTTGTAATAATATTATTATATGTTTTTTATCTTATAGGTGTTGTCTAATGTTGTAAAGCGCTTAGAGCTTCTAAAGATTAGGCGCTATACAAAGGCCTCATTATTATTATTATTATTATTATTATTATTATTAACCTATTTTGTCAATAAATGAAGTTCAGAAAAAGTCCCCCGTCTTGAAAAGAATTTCTGATTTTTCAATGAATATTTTCACTCATTCAAGATTTATTTTTTCATTAGGTAAATATAAAATCAGGTTTTTACTCAGCCTCCATTGACTGCTATTGCATTGACATAAAGAAAACATAAAATCTGTTTATGATTGTTGAGACATAATGGCATGTTTTAATTTAATGGAATCACAGATAATAATATATGTACCTTGCATATTTTGCAGTAGCTTAAAGTCTTGTTGCAGATGGCATATATACTGTTACCTGCACAACCTACCCATTAAAAAGTTTATAGCAATTTAATGCAGGAATTTTATGATGATGTACCACTGACGAAAGTCTTGGGTCTGTTTGTGTCAGGAAGATTCAACAGCAAATGGGTGAACCAATTGTTGAGACAAGAAAAAACTGAATGCAGGCTTTTGTGGGTTACGTTGAACCAATTCTCATATTTGAGACAAGAAAACATTGAATGCAGGCTTTTGTGGGTTATGTTGAACTAGTTCTCATAGTTGAGTTATGGCATTAATGTTGAATGCGGCTTGTCATTTGTGACTTGTGTCAAACCAGTTCTCATGGTTATGACAAAACATTGAATGCAGTCATTTTTAACTTGTGTCAAACTAGTTCTCATGGTTGAGATATGACAAAACATTGAATGCAGTCATTTTTAACTTGTGTCAAACTAGTTCTCATGGTTGAGATATGACAAAACATTAAATGCAGTCATTTTTAACTTGTGTCAAACTAGTTCTCATGGTTGAGATATGACAAAACATTGAATACAGTCATTTTTAACTTGTGTCAAACTAATTCTCATGGTTGAGATATGACAAAACATTGAATACAGTCATTTTTAACTTGTGTCAAACTAGTTCTCATGGTTGAGATATGACAAAACATTGAATACAGTCATTTTTGACTTGTGTCAAACTAGTTCTCATGGTTGAGATATGACAAAACATTGAATAGTCATTTTTAACTTGTGTCAAACTAGTTCTCATGGTTGAGATATGACAAAACATTGAATACAGTCATTTTTAACTTGTGTCAAACTAGTTCTCATGGTTGAGATATGACAAAACATTGAATACAGTCATTTTTAACTTGTGTCAAACTAGTTCTCATGGTTGAGATATGACAAAACATTGAATACAGTCATTAGTGAGTTATGTTGAACTAGTTCTCATAGTTGAGTTATGGCATTAATGTTGAATGCAGCTTGTCATTTGTGAGTTTTTTTTCAAACCAGTTGTCATGGCAACTTTTTTATATTGGGGGGCCCCAAGTGGCTGAGTGGTCTAAAGCATTCTCTGTTATGGATCACTGCCATCTCACCTCTGTCTGAATGGGATCGAGTCTCGGATTCAGCCAATGTGGGTATGTGAGAAAGCTTGCCAGTAGCTTCCCATGGGTCGGTGGTTCTTTCTGGGGTTTTCCTGGGTTCTTCCATCACCATTAATACTGGCTGCCATGTATAGCCTATGGTGTGCTGAAAAATGGCGTTATTTTTATATTGGAATTATATGCTGATAAATAACTGTTTGATAATCACAACACTTTAGTCCATTGTAAGTAAGATTTTAAACAACAACACACCATTTTTTGTCATATGGAAATGATTAAAAATCAAAGGGCTCCACATGAAGCCCTGGTTTAGATTGTTTCAGCAAGGAAGGAATGTCTATTTGTACAATTTTAGCACCAGAATTAACTTCTGTGCAAAACGTGAAGTGTCTGACAAATATGTCTTGTTAATGAAGCAAGCAGGATGGCTAACTTCATACTCAGTTCCTTTAATGACCACTGGTCATTGCCTTGTAAAGAAATAAAACACAAGCTGCACATCCCAAACTAACAAGTGGGAATAAAGGCAGTGAACACACATCTCATAAATCTCTTAAGAAAAACATTATTGCTTATAGTGGATTGAGAAGTAACATTAATGATGAAATCGCAGATCTAGTTGTATTTACAGAACTAAAACCTAAACCTGTATCTACTAATTCAATCAAAAACTCAGTAATAACTAAAACCTAAACCTCTATATAATAATTCAGTCAAAACCTTTATAACAACTACATCCTAAACCTATATCTACTTATTCAGTCAAAACCTTTATAACAACTACATCCTAAACCTATATCTACTTATTCAGTCAAAACCTTTATAGCAACTACATCCAAAACCTATATCTACTTATTCAGTCAAAACCTTTATAACAACTACATCCTAAACCTATATCTACTTATTCAGTCAAAACCTTTATAACAACTACATCCTAAACCTATATCTACTTATTCAGTCAAAACCTTTATAACAACTACATCCAAAACCTATATCTACTTATTCAGTCAAAACCTTTATAACAACTACATCCAAAACCTATATCTACTTATTCAGTCAAAACCTTTATAACAACTACATCCTAAACCTATATCTACTTATTCAGTCAAAACCTTTATAACAACTACATCCTAAACCTATATCTACTTATTCAGTCAAAACCTTTATAACAACTACATCCTAAACCTATATCTACTTATTCAGTCAAAACCTTTATAACAACTACATCCTAAACCTATATCTACTTATTCAGTCAAAAACTCTGTAACAACTAAAACCTAAACCTCTGTTTACTAATTCTGTTACAGACTTTTTAATAACTAAAACCTTAATGTTTTCTACTAATTCAGTCCAAAACTCTATAATAACTAAAACCTTAATGTTTATCTACTAATTCAGTCCAAAACTCTTTAATTACTAAAACCTTAATGTTTGTCTACTAATTCAGTCCAAAACTCTTTAATAAGTAAAACCTTATGTTTTTCTACTAATTCAGTCCAAAACTCTGTAATAACTAAAACCTTATGTTTTTCTACTAATTCAGTCCAAAACTCTTTAATAACTAAAACCTTAATGTTTTTCTACTAATTCAGTCCAAAACTCTATAATAACTAAAACCTTAATGTTTATCTACTAATTCAGTCCAAAACTCTATAATAACTAAAACCTTAATGTTTTTCTACTAATTCAGTCCAAAACTCTATAATAAACTCTATAAGAATTAAAACCTTATGTTTTTCTACTAATTCAGTCCAAAACTCTATAATAACTAAAACCTTAATGTTTGTCTACTAATTCAGTCCAAAACTCTATAATAACTAAAACCTTAATGTTTATCTACTAATTCAGTCCAAAACTCTATAATTACTAAAACCTTAATGTTTTTCTACTAATTCAGTCCAAAACTCTATAATAACTAAAACCTTATGTTTTTCTACTAATTCAGTCCAAAACTCTGTAATAACTAAAACCTTATGTTTTTCTACTAATTCAGTCCAAAACTCTTTAATAACTAAAACCTTAATGTTTTTCTACTAATTCAGTCCAAAACTCTTTAATTACTAAAACCTTAATGTTTGTCTACTAATTCAGTCCAAAACTCTTTAATAAGTAAAACCTTATGTTTTTCTACTAATTCAGTCCAAAACTCTGTAATAACTAAAACCTTATGTTTTTCTACTAATTCAGTCCAAAACTCTATAATAACTAAAACCTTAATGTTTATCTACTAATTCAGTCCAAAACACTATAATAACTAAAACCTTAATGTTTTTCTACTAATTCAGTCCAAAACTCTATAATTACTAAAACCTTATGTTTTTCTACTAATTCAGTCCAAAACTGTATAATAACTAAAACCTTAATGTTTTTCTACTAATTCAGTCCAAAACTCTATAATAACTAAAACCTTAATGTTTATCTACTAATTCAGTCCAAAACTCTATAATTACTAAAACCTTATGTTTTTCTACTAATTCAGTCCAAAACTGTATAATAACTAAAACCTTAATGTTTTTCTACTAATTCAGTCCAAAACTCTATAATTACTAAAACCTTATGTTTTTCTACTAATTCAGTCCAAAACTCTGTAATAACTAAAACCTTATGTTTTTCTACTAATTCAGTCCAAAACTCTTTAATAACTAAAACCTTAATGTTTTTCTACTAATTCAGTCCAAAACTCTTTAATAACTAAAACCTTAATGTTTTTCTACTAATTCAGTCCAAAACTCTATAATAACTAAAACCTTAATGTTTATCTACTAATTCAGTCCAAAACTCTATAATTACTAAAACCTTAATGTTTGTCTACTAATTCAGTCCAAAACTCTTTAATAACTAAAACCTTATGTTTTTCTACTAATTCAGTCCAAAATTCTATAATAACTAAAACCTTAATGTTTATCTACTAATTCAGTCCAAAACTCTATAATAACTAAAACCTTATGTTTTTCTACTAATTCAGTCCAAAACTCTATAATAACTGAAACCTTAATGTTTTTCTACTAATTCAGTCCAAAACACTATAATAACTAAAACCTTAATGTTTTTCTACTAATTCAGTCCAAAACTCTGTAATAACTAAAACCTTAATGTTTATCTACTAATTCAGTCCAAAACTCTGTAATAACTAAAACCTTATGTTTTTCTACTAATTCAGTCCAAAACTGTATAATAACTAAAACCTTAATGTTTATCTACTAATTCAGTCCAAAACTCTATAATTACTAAAACCTTATGTTTTTCTACTAATTCAGTCCAAAACTGTATAATAACTAAAACCTTAATGTTTATCTACTAATTCAGTCCAAAACTCTATAATAACTAAAACCTTAATGTTTATCTACTAATTCAGTCCAAAACTGTATAATAACTAAAACCTTAATGTTTTTCTACTAATTCAGTCCAAAACTGTATAATAACTAAAACCTTAATGTTTTTCTACTAATTCAGTCCAAAACTCTATAATTACTAAAACCTTATGTTTTTCTACTAATTCAGTCCAAAACTGTATAATAACTAAAACCTTAATGTTTTTCTACTAATTCAGTCCAAAACTCTATAATAACTAAAACCTTAATGTTTATCTACTAATTCAGTCCAAAACTCTATAATTACTAAAACCTTATGTTTTTCTACTAATTCAGTCCAAAACTGTATAATAACTAAAACCTTAATGTTTTTCTACTAATTCAGTCCAAAACTGTATAATAACTAAAACCTTATGTTTTTCTACTAATTCAGTCCAAAACTCTATAATTACTAAAACCTTATGTTTTTCTACTAATTCAGTCCAAAACTCTGTAATTACTAAAACCTTAATGTTTTTCTACTAATTCAGTCCAAAACTCTATAATAACTAAAACCTTATGTTTTTCTACTAATTCAGTCCAAAACTCTGTAATAACTAAAACCTTATGTTTTTCTACTAATTCAGTCCAAAACTCTTTAATAACTAAAACCTTAATGTTTTTCTACTAATTCAGTCCAAAACTCTATAATTACTAAAACCTTATGTTTTTCTACTAATTCAGTCCAAAACTCTATAATTACTAAAACCTTAATGTTTTTCTACTAATTCAGTCCAAAACTCTATAATAACTAAAACCTTATGTTTTTCTACTAATTCAGTCCAAAACTCTGTAATAACTAAAACCTTATGTTTTTCTACTAATTCAGTCCAAAACTCTTTAATAACTAAAACCTTAATGTTTTTCTACTAATTCAGTCCAAAACTCTTTAATAACTAAAACCTTAATGTTTTTCTACTAATTCAGTCCAAAACTCTATAATAACTGAAACCTTAATGTTTTTCTACTAATTCAGTCCAAAACACTATAATAACTAAAACCTTAATGTTTTTCTACTAATTCAGTCCAAAACTCTTTAATAACTAAAACCTTAATGTTTTTCTACTAATTCAGTCCAAAACTCTATAATAACTGAAACCTTAATGTTTTTCTACTAATTCAGTCCAAAACTCTATAATTACTAAAACCTTAATGTTTATCTACTAATTCAGTCCAAAACTCTATAATTACTAAAACCTTATGTTTTTCTACTAATTCAGTCCAAAACTCTATAATTACTAAAACCTTAATGTTTTTCTACTAATTCAGTCCAAAACTCTATAATTACTAAAACCTTAATGTTTTTCTACTAATTCAGTCCAAAACTCTATAATTACTAAAACCTTATGTTTTTCTACTAATTCAGTCCAAAACTCTATAATTACTAAAACCTTAATGTTTTTCTACTAATTCAGTCCAAAACTCTATAATAACTAAAACCTTATGTTTTTCTACTAATTCAGTCCAAAACTCTGTAATAACTAAAACCTTATGTTTTTCTACTAATTCAGTCCAAAACTCTTTAATAACTAAAACCTTAATGTTTTTCTACTAATTCAGTCCAAAACTCTTTAATAACTAAAACCTTAATGTTTTTCTACTAATTCAGTCCAAAACTCTATAATAACTGAAACCTTAATGTTTTTCTACTAATTCAGTCCAAAACACTATAATAACTAAAACCTTAATGTTTTTCTACTAATTCAGTCCAAAACTCTTTAATAACTAAAACCTTAATGTTTTTCTACTAATTCAGTCCAAAACTCTATAATAACTGAAACCTTAATGTTTTTCTACTAATTCAGTCCAAAACTCTATAATTACTAAAACCTTAATGTTTATCTACTAATTCAGTCCAAAACTCTATAATTACTAAAACCTTATGTTTTTCTACTAATTCAGTCCAAAACTCTATAATAACTAAAACCTTATGTTTTTCTACTAATTCAGTCCAAAACTCTATAATAACTGAAACCTTAATGTTTTTCTACTAATTCAGTCCAAAACACTATAATAACTAAAACCTTAATGTTTTTCTACTAATTCAGTCCAAAACTCTGTAATAACTAAAACCTTAATGTTTATCTACTAATTCAGTCCAAAACTCTGTAATAACTAAAACCTTAATGTTTTTCTACTAATTCAGTCCAAAACTCTATAATTACTAAAACCTTATGTTTTTCTACTAATTCAGTCCAAAACTGTATAATAACTAAAACCTTATGTTTTTCTACTAATTCAGTCCAAAACTCTTTAATAACTAAAACCTTAATGTTTTTCTACTAATTCAGTCCAAAACTCTTTAATAACTAAAACCTTAATGTTTTTCTACTAATTCAGTCCAAAACTCTATAATAACTAAAACCTTAATGTTTATCTACTAATTCAGTCCAAAACTCTATAATTACTAAAACCTTAATGTTTGTCTACTAATTCAGTCCAAAACTCTTTAATAACTAAAACCTTATGTTTTTCTACTAATTCAGTCCAAAATTCTATAATAACTAAAACCTTAATGTTTATCTACTAATTCAGTCCAAAACTCTATAATAACTAAAACCTTATGTTTTTCTACTAATTCAGTCCAAAACTCTATAATAACTGAAACCTTAATGTTTTTCTACTAATTCAGTCCAAAACACTATAATAACTAAAACCTTAATGTTTTTCTACTAATTCAGTCCAAAACTCTATAATAACTAAAACCTTAATGTTTTTCTACTAATTCAGTCCAAAACTCTGTAATAACTAAAACCTTAATGTTTATCTACTAATTCAGTCCAAAACTCTGTAATAACTAAAACCTTATGTTTTTCTACTAATTCAGTCCAAAACTCTTTAATAACTAAAACCTTAATGTTTTTCTACTAATTCAGTCCAAAACTCTTTAATAACTAAAACCTTAATGTTTTTCTACTAATTCAGTCCAAAACTGTATAATAACTAAAACCTTAATGTTTTTCTACTAATTCAGTCCAAAACTCTATAATTACTAAAACCTTATGTTTTTCTACTAATTCAGTCCAAAACTGTATAATAACTAAAACCTTAATGTTTTTCTACTAATTCAGTCCAAAACTCTATAATAACTAAAACCTTAATGTTTATCTACTAATTCAGTCCAAAACTCTATAATTACTAAAACCTTATGTTTTTCTACTAATTCAGTCCAAAACTCTATAATAACTGAAACCTTAATGTTTTTCTACTAATTCAGTCCAAAACTGTATAATAACTAAAACCTTAATGTTTTTCTACTAATTCAGTCCAAAACTCTATAATTACTAAAACCTTAATGTTTATCTACTAATTCAGTCCAAAACTCTATAATTACTAAAACCTTATGTTTTTCTACTAATTCAGTCCAAAACTGTATAATAACTAAAACCTTATGTTTTTCTACTAATTCAGTCCAAAACTGTATAATAACTAAAACCTTATGTTTTTCTACTAATTCAGTCCAAAACTCTATAATAACTAAAACCTTAATGTTTTTCTACTAATTCAGTCCAAAACTGTATAATAACTAAAACCTTAATGTTTTTCTACTAATTCAGTCCAAAACTCTATAATAACTAAAACCTTAATGTTTATCTACTAATTCAGTCCAAAACTCTATAATTACTAAAACCTTATGTTTTTCTACTAATTCAGTCCAAAACTGTATAATAACTAAAACCTTATGTTTTTCTACTAATTCAGTCCAAAACTGTATAATAACTAAAACCTTATGTTTTTCTACTAATTCAGTCCAAAACTGTATAATAACTAAAACCTTAATGTTTTTCTACTAATTCAGTCCAAAACTCTATAATAACTAAAACCTTAATGTTTTTCTACTAATTCAGTCCAAAACTGTATAATAACTAAAACCTTAATGTTTTTCTACTAATTCAGTCCAAAACTCTATAATTACTAAAACCTTATGTTTTTCTACTAATTCAGTCCAAAACTGTATAATAACTAAAACCTTAATGTTTTTCTACTAATTCAGTCCAAAACTCTATAATAACTAAAACCTTAATGTTTATCTACTAATTCAGTCCAAAACTCTATAATTACTAAAACCTTATGTTTTTCTACTAATTCAGTCCAAAACTCTTTAATAACTAAAACCTTAATGTTTATCTACTAATTCAGTCCAAAACTGTATAATAACTAAAACCTTAATGTTTTTCTACTAATTCAGTCCAAAACTCTATAATTACTAAAACCTTATGTTTTTCTACTAATTCAGTCCAAAACTCTGTAATAACTAAAACCTTATGTTTTTCTACTAATTCAGTCCAAAACTCTTTAATAACTAAAACCTTAATGTTTTTCTACTAATTCAGTCCAAAACTCTTTAATAACTAAAACCTTAATGTTTTTCTACTAATTCAGTCCAAAACTCTATAATAACTGAAACCTTAATGTTTTTCTACTAATTCAGTCCAAAACACTATAATAACTAAAACCTTAATGTTTTTCTACTAATTCAGTCCAAAACTCTTTAATAACTAAAACCTTAATGTTTTTCTACTAATTCAGTCCAAAACTCTATAATAACTGAAACCTTAATGTTTTTCTACTAATTCAGTCCAAAACTCTATAATTACTAAAACCTTAATGTTTATCTACTAATTCAGTCCAAAACTCTATAATTACTAAAACCTTATGTTTTTCTACTAATTCAGTCCAAAACTCTATAATAACTAAAACCTTATGTTTTTCTACTAATTCAGTCCAAAACTCTATAATAACTGAAACCTTAATGTTTTTCTACTAATTCAGTCCAAAACACTATAATAACTAAAACCTTAATGTTTTTCTACTAATTCAGTCCAAAACTCTGTAATAACTAAAACCTTAATGTTTATCTACTAATTCAGTCCAAAACTCTGTAATAACTAAAACCTTAATGTTTTTCTACTAATTCAGTCCAAAACTCTATAATTACTAAAACCTTATGTTTTTCTACTAATTCAGTCCAAAACTCTTTAATAACTAAAACCTTAATGTTTTTCTACTAATTCAGTCCAAAACTCTTTAATAACTAAAACCTTAATGTTTTTCTACTAATTCAGTCCAAAACTCTATAATAACTAAAACCTTAATGTTTATCTACTAATTCAGTCCAAAACTCTATAATTACTAAAACCTTAATGTTTGTCTACTAATTCAGTCCAAAACTCTTTAATAACTAAAACCTTATGTTTTTCTACTAATTCAGTCCAAAATTCTATAATAACTAAAACCTTAATGTTTTTCTACTAATTCAGTCCAAAACTCTATAATTACTAAAACCTTAATGTTTGTCTACTAATTCAGTCCAAAACTCTTTAATAACTAAAACCTTATGTTTTTCTACTAATTCAGTCCAAAACACTATAATAACTAAAACCTTAATGTTTTTCTACTAATTCAGTCCAAAACACTATAATAACTAAAACCTTAATGTTTATCTACTAATTCAGTCCAAAACTCTTTAATAACTAAAACCTTAATGTTTTTCTACTAATTCAGTCCAAAACTCTTTAATAACTAAAACCTTAATGTTTTTCTACTAATTCAGTCCAAAACTCTATAATAACTAAAACCTTAATGTTTATCTACTAATTCAGTCCAAAACACTATAATAACTAAAACCTTAATGTTTATCTACTAATTCAGTCCAAAACTCTTTAATAACTAAAACCTTAATGTTTTTCTACTAATTCAGTCCAAAACTCTTTAATAACTAAAACCTTAATGTTTTTCTACTAATTCAGTCCAAAACTCTATAATAACTAAAACCTTAATGTTTTTCTACTAATTCAGTCCAAAACACTATAATAACTAAAACCTTAATGTTTATCTACTAATTCAGTCCAAAACTCTTTAATAACTAAAACCTTAATGTTTTTCTACTAATTCAGTCCAAAACTCTTTAATAACTAAAACCTTAATGTTTTTCTACTAATTCAGTCCAAAACTCTATAATAACTAAAACCTTAATGTTTATCTACTAATTCAGTCCAAAACTCTATAATTACTAAAACCTTATGTTTTTCTACTAATTCAGTCCAAAACTCTATAATAACTGAAACCTTAATGTTTTTCTACTTATTCAGTCCAAAACACTATAATTACTAAAACCTTAATGTTTGTCTACTAATTCAGTCCAAAACTCTATAATTACTAAAACCTTAATGTTTGTCTACTAATTCAGTCCAAAACTCTATAATAACTAAAACCTTATGTTTTTCTACTAATTCAGTCCAAAACTCTGTAATAACTAAAACCTTATGTTTTTCTACTAATTCAGTCCAAAACTCTGTAATAACTAAAACCTTATGTTTTTCTACTAATTCAGTCCAAAATTCTATAATAACTAAAACCTTAATGTTTATCTACTAATTCAGTCCAAAACTCTATAATAACTAAAACCTTATGTTTTTCTACTAATTCAGTCCAAAACTCTATAATAACTGAAACCTTAATGTTTTTCTACTAATTCAGTCCAAAACACTATAATAACTAAAACCTTAATGTTTTTCTACTAATTCAGTCCAAAACTCTGTAATAACTAAAACCTTAATGTTTATCTACTAATTCAGTCCAAAACTCTGTAATAACTAAAACCTTATGTTTTTCTACTAATTCAGTCCAAAACTCTATAATAACTAAAACCTTATGTTTTTCTACTAATTCAGTCCAAAACTCTATAATAACTAAAACCTTAATGTTTTTCTACTAATTCAGTCCAAAACTCTGTAATAACTAAAACCTTATGTTTTTCTACTAATTCAGTCCAAAATTCTATAATAACTAAAACCTTAATGTTTATCTACTAATTCAGTCCAAAACTCTATAATAACTAAAACCTTAATGTTTATCTACTAATTCAGTCCAAAACTCTATAATTACTAAAACCTTAATGTTTGTCTACTAATTCAGTCCAAAACTCTTTAATAACTAAAACCTTATGTTTTTCTACTAATTCAGTCCAAAACTCTATAATAACTAAAACCTTATGTTTTTCTACTAATTCAGTCCAAATCTCTATAATAACTAAAACCTTAATGTTTTTCTACTAATTCAGTCCAAAACTCTATAATAAACTCTATAAGAATTAAAACCTTAATGTTTGTCTACTAATTCAGTCCAAAACTGTATAAGAACTAAAACCTTAATGTTTATCTACTAATTCAGTCCAAAACTCGAACCTAAACCTCTATTTACAAATTCAGGCCAATGTGGGTATGTGAGAAAGCTTGCAAGTAGCTTCTCATGGGTTGGTGGTTCTTTCTGGGGTTTTCCTTGGTTCTTCCTCTGCCATTAATACTGGCTGCCATGCATAGCCTATCATGTGCTGAAAAATGGCGTTAAACCCCACAACAACAACGTCATGCATGGTGGCTTTAGATCATTTGCCCTTTAGTGAATCTCTGATAATGGGGTTCAGTCAGGAGTCAGAGAGAGAATGTGGCAAAGTTTGTGCTGTGCTTCTTCAGGAAGTCTGTCACTACGGTGGATTTATGCACTGGAACATTGTCATATAGTAGATGAATACCATGGGTATCAGTATGGATGGATGAATACCATGGGTATCAGTATGGATAGATGAATACCATGGGTATCAGTATGGATAGATGAATACCATGGGTATCAGTATGGATAGATGAATACCATGGGTATCAGTATGGATAGATGAATACCATGGGTATCAGTATGGATAGATGAATACCATGAGTATCAGTATGGATAGATGAATACCATGGGTATCAGTATGGATAGATGAATACCATGGGTATCAGTATGGATAGATGAATACCATGGGTATCAGTATGGATAGATGAATACCATGGGTATCAGTATGGATAGATGAATACCATGGGTATCAGTATGGATAGATGAATACCATGGGTATCAGTATGGATGGATGGTTTAGCAGATTTTCTCTTTAGTTAAATTGTTTTATCACCAGAGACAACTTCATTCAAACATCTCTTGTACCTATATTCTCATTTAGTCAGTTGCTGTTTGGTGATTTAGTCTGTCTTTGATCAGCTGTCAACATATGCTGAACCCATCTGTACAAACCCATTTGAGTTTCAGACATTTCTTCGGTATATTTCCACTGGTAATAGAAATATCTTCCACTGCATGTCAGGCATCTTCATTAATCGCCCCCTTCACAGCAGCCACTTCTCACCCACCAGTGACAGAGAACAGTCTTTCAGAATGTAAGTCTTCTTCCACTGATTAATGACCAGTAGCTTCTCGTGGGTTGGTTTTTTCTGGAGTTTTCCTTGGTTCTTCCTCCACCATTTATACTGGCCGCCATGTATAGCCTATCTTTTGCTGAAAAATGGTGTTAAACCTTACAGCAAGATCAACAACAACAAAATTCAGTCAAAAACTCTATAATAACTGAAACTTAAACCTCTATTTACTAATTCAATAAAAAAAACTCTATAACATCTAAAACCTAAACCTGTATCTACTAATTCAGTCAAAAACTCTATAACAACTAAAACCTAAACCTGTATCTACTAATTCAGTCAAAAACACTATAACATCTAAAACCTAAACCTGTATCTACTAATTCAGTCAAAAACACTATAACATCTAAAACCTAAACCTGTATCTACTAATAAAGTCAAAAACACTATAACATCTAAAACCTAAACCTGTATCTACTAATTCAGTCAAAAACACTATAACATCTAAAACCTAAACCTGTATCTACTAATTCAGTCAAAAACACTATAACATCTAAAACCTAAACCTGTATCTACTAATTCAGTCAAAAACTCTGTAACAACTAAAACCTAAACCTGTATCTACTAATTCAGTCAAAAACACTATAACATCTAAAACCTAAACCTGTATATACTAATAAAGTCAAAAACACTATAACATCTAAAACCTAAACCTGTATCTACTAATAAAGTCAAAAACACTATAACATCTAAAACCTAAACCTGTATCTACTAATTCAGTCAAAAACTCTGTAACAACTAAAACCTAAACCTGTATCTACTAATTCAGTCAAAAACTCTATAACAACTAAAACCTAAACCTGTATCTACTAATTCAGTCAAAACCTCTATAACAACTAAAACCTAGACCTGTATCTACTAATTCAGTCAAAACCTCTATAACATCTGAAACCTAAACCTGTATCTACTAATTCAGTCAAAAACTCTATTAACAACTAAAACCTAAACCTCTATATACTAATTCCGTCAAAACCTCTGTAACAACTAAACCTAAACCAATATTTAATAATTCAATCAAAAATGTTGTAAGAACTAAACCTAAACTTTTATTGACTAATTCAGTCAAAAACTAGAATAGTTTTGTACCCAACTTTTCAAGTAACAGGACCCCTAATATTAAGCTTCTTAGCTTCCCCCAACATCTTTGCAGATCCCCTTCCCACATGGTAATAGTTGTACTTTGAGGCTCCTTTCGAATATAATTATCCCTGAAGCCCCCGGGGGTCCATAGCCTACAGGTTGGGAACCACTGCTCAATAAACACTAACACCAGTAATATTCTACTGATTCAGACAAAAACTCGATAACAATTATCATGGGCGGGTCAGATGGATTAATCTTTTTTTTAAAATGGCATCCACTTTTATAAATGACCCTAGTATTGTTTTTGTTGTTCTCCATGAATTGATGATAATGAAGGCAGCCCTGTCAATCTTTTACTTTTGATTGCTGTCCTGAAAGAAAAAAAATACTTCAGTTTGTGGAGGGGTGACATTGCGGGTTGTATGCCAAGTGCAGAATCTCTTGTGGGTGGGGCACACGCCTGTCATATACCCAGGATTTTAGAGACTCAAAAAGTGTGTTTTGAGATCTCAAGGGTGGGGAGGTCAGTGTGCATGACCCAAAAAGCCTACAAGCCTATAGAAAATGATTGGAAATTCAGATCTGAATAAATGAAAATAACGTGTCTGTTTTCTTTAAAGAATTTAATATACTTGCAAAGAAAAAAAATAGTATAATACTTGGCATTGACAAAAATCATCACTATACACATAGGTGAAAATATGACATAATCACAACCACACTGATATAAAATAAGTCATACAACAGGTTTGTCTTTAGAATCCATTGGATACATATGATGCAGTCTACACAAATCAGTTCAGTAAGGAGTTTCAGTGTAATACAAAAGTCATGAGTGTTTATTTTTGCACTCACTAGAGACTGAATGGTACTGTTGTTCAGAAAACTTTCTTTCTGGATTCTCTGAGCAAATCCTGGTGAGAAATGAGTTGTTCTTAACCACCATAATGTTGGCATTGAAATGCAAAAAGAGTCCATTGATTGTTGCATTGATCCACTGTAGCCTAATTAAGAGTGTATTTGGTGGCCTAGTCAATTTTATTTTTGAGAACATAATGATCCTTTGACATGATTACACAAGCTAATTAACAGATAAGTTGTCTTCGGCCAATTTCAGTTTATAAAAAGTTCTGACAGCACAGTAACACTAAGGTTTAGATCATTGTTATATCATTTCAAAATCATGCATGTACACGACTCCAGTTTATTTGCCTTTTGCTAATCAATGCATTGTTGTTTAAACTTTGCAGTAGTTCATTGAGAAATAACTTGAAAGCTCTAATAAAATGTTCATATTTCTGTTTGATCTTATTCTTTTTAATTTGTATTCGACAAAGGTTTGGAATCCTGATGTTGTGCTATAGGAGAGTGAAACATGTTGCCTGTATTTATTTAATACAAACAACACAGAGTTGTGTAATCAATCATTTCCTTGTGTTCTTGATGACTAATTTTTAAAATCGCTATCTTGAGGAAATAACTGTTGCAACAGTATTGATGCATTTGCGGTTTATGAGCTTTATGGCTTCTTAAGATCTTGCATCCATTAATATTCAAAACCATTATACAAATAGTGCAGGACAAAGTGGCTTATGATTTTCATGTCGATCAATGAGATTTGCTAGCCCTACCACAGTTTTAACAATATTTGGTTCCCTTACTGTCTCGCAACATCACTTTTGTGGCAGTTGATGTTTATGGACCCCATTGCTCATGAGTTGTCCAGGGAGAGATGTAGGAAAAACAAAAACACTCAAGCAAATGATTTCAGACCCTTACAGCGGACTTTAGATTTTTTAAAGAGATTTTTCAATCTTTTGTACTTAGAATTTCCTACAGAAACCATGAAATCACAAATTAAGCAAGAATCACTTAAGGTAGACAAATGTAATTAATGGGCATGTTTGCATCCATTTGAAACTTTTTTATTTTTAAGCAATTACAGTGCAGCAATTTTTTAATTTTTTAACAATGTTTGCGCATGTTTGAACTTTTTAAAATGAAAAGCTTGTTAGCACAATAAAGCAAAAACCAACTGAGCTAGAAAATAATTTGATACGCTTCTTCGTGCAAATTTCTAAAAGATCTTTTAACATTTTCAGGCCATTATGGCAGTTTTGATTTTTTAAATACAAATTTTTTAACCTTTTTTTGCAGAAGAAAACTTTTTTGACAGGATTAGGCAAACACATCTTGACATAGACAAATGAAATTTGTTATGTAGATCACGCTGAGTAGAATAGATTTTCAGGTCATTATAGCAATTAAATTTTTATTTTTTTAAAAACCTTTTTGTTCCAGAAGTTTCGGGGGGGCCTAGTTTTTTTTAAAAATATTGGAGAGATCTGAGTTGACTATCTCAAAGTAACATGGTTGTATAAATTTCTAGAGCTTAATATATATGGAAAATCGGAGGCTGTATGTTCCTGCCAGCAGCTTGTCAATGTACAAGAGTACATATATTCTAGCTTATAAGATGAGTCCAACTGTCAAATTGCTCAGACAGATCTACTGTCACATAAAGCACAAGCTGATCTGTGTCTGTGCATTTTGTTAGGAGTAATCAGTAGAACAAATAACATAGATCCCAATCTGCAAGCACATTATGCAATGGCAGATCAGTATCTTAGTTGTTTGTAGTTTGACTTTAATATAAGCGAGGAAATACGGTATTTGCACATCCCTTTGCAGTGAAGTACATTTTCCCTGGCAGTGTTAGAAATATGAACTTGAAACAGAAGAATATTATTGATTTGTCCCTGGAGAATGAGTTTTAGAATTCAGTCCACTTTTCTAGGGAATGAGCTTTAGGGCAGGCAGATTATATGAATACCTGTACGATGAATACAAGGATATGGTACACCTATCCAAATGTCTCTTTCATGTCCATGGCCTTCTAAACTCAGACTGAATCATCAAGATTATTTTGTAGGTTGTTTGAATGTGCTATACATTCAGCTTAAATATAATTTGAATATAAACTTTGAAAAAAGGCAAAGAAAGTACTTTTTCCTTTTTATGCAAATATAATGTACATATTTTGCAGCTTCTCTGAAATCCCTAGAGGGCTTCCATTTGACTGTCAATGTACTGGAACAGGAAATATCTGGCATTGGGCATCCAGACTGCTTCTTCGTCAACTTGACACAAGTAGACTGGACCAAAGTGGAAGATAAACATGTAAGATTTTTCTTATAGATATTCCATTTGTGACTTCTCTAACATTCAGTTTCAGTTTTAGGCATATTTAATTGCTTTTAGAAATTGTCATGTAACCTCGTTGATGGAATATATTCCAGTACAGTGTGTTGCCTTGGAATGTAAGACAGGCAAGAAAATGTACCACTTAATAATAATAATAATAATAATAATAAAGACTTTGTTTAGAGAAGGCAACTAAATTAGTTACAGAACTAATCTACCTTGAGGCCTTCTATCTGTTATGTACAATATATACAGTACATACAACATGATGTGAAGAATCTGGCTTGGCATTAAATAATTAAGTAATTTTAAAATTCAAATTATCAAGCTTGGAACACATGCACAGGCATCTGTGAACACATAAACATATATAAAATATAAAATATCCTGCATTGAAAAATTCAACTATGAAAATGATTCAAAATTACAGAAAAGCAGGCGGTATTTTTTTTTAGAACTGTTCAATTTTCTAAAGATTTCATCCATTTAAGTTGTTGATTATAAAAAGAAGAAATGCTAGGAGCCTTCCTTATGTCACTGGGAATGTTGTTCCATACCAGCGGACCCGTATATTGAAAACTCTTTTTAAACAATTCCTTCTTTGGCCTTGGTATAATGTAATTTTTACTAAATTAACCCCTAGCGACGACTTTACGGGGCAGGAGGTAGTAGCCTACTGTTGAGCTCTGTAGCGTCATGGTCATGCATGATGCACTAAAGTGTGTGGTATTATAGAAAGGTAGACAGATGTAGCTCTACAATGATACCAAATAATATGGAATATCTAGTTGCACTACAAAATGCAGATAGAAAAACCTCATTTTTTGGACCCGACTATTTTTACCCAAAATTTGCCCGTGGTCGGAATCCGATTTTGTGTCCGGATTGTTGACTTTTTAGTTTCAGATCTAAGGCAAACTGGTATGAACTGCAAATAGATGAACCTTTGCAAAAAGTAGGATAAGATGGGCATTTGGAATAAAGAATGGTCTCCATACAAAAATAATGTCTCCGTTTCGCAAAATAGCTTTCAAATTATGTGTCCTACTTGATTTTCAGGCAAAAATGACAAAAAGCACCAGGGGTTAATGTGTTAAATTTGGAGATAACCATCAGCATCTCTTTGGTGAAAGATATTGCTTAGATAGACAGGACTGACTTTTCTGGATACTTTATACATCGATTTGGCCTTATTAAGAAATATTCTTTCAATTTTTTTAAATACCTTTATATTATTCATTATACATTGATCTAGAATTAAATGGCAAGCCCTTTTTGGAGTCTTAAAAGTGTTGTTATGTTTGAATTAGAAGTATTACCCCAAATTACATTACAGTAGTCCAGAGATGGCTGAATATAACTTTTATAAAAGATGACCCTGTACTGAAGAGGAATGTGTGTTTTGAGTTTCCTCAGTAGTCAGAGATAAGAATTAACCTTTTTTGAAACATGTTTAATGTGAATAGACCAAGTAAGATTGTTATCTATGAATACATCAAGAATTCTATCTTGAGAGGTCATATTAAGGCTCACATTGTCAAATAGAACCTGGAGTTTGTCGCTATCTAGCCTTGCTTGTTTTTGTTGTGTTGTAACTTAAAAGTAGGGTTTTCGTTTTTTCTGTATTTATGATCATACTGTTTTCCTCGTACCATACTTGAAGTGTGTTGAGAGCATCTTGTAAGTTATTTTCAAGTACCGTTTTGGTTTTACCAATCTCAGACAGTGTAGTATCATCTGTATAGAGGTCAGTAGAAGAAATTGAAGTTCCAATCTTAAGAGGTAAATTGTTGATAACTAGAATGAATAACAGAGGTCCAAGTATAAAGCCCTGTGGTACTCCACAATTAATATTTTTACTTTTAGAAATGTGACCATTTAAAGATACTTTTTGCACTCTATCAGTTAAGTAAGAAGTAAACCAGTTTAGGGAGTTTTCACTGCTTTGATAGATTTTTAGTTTTTCAAGCAAAATTTCATAGTCTACAAGATCAAAAGTTTTAGGAAAATTAACCATAATAGTGCCTACCATTTCTCCTTGATCTAATGCTTTCAGCTATTTATCAATCAAAGATATAAGTGCAGTTTCACAGGAGTGATTCTGGCGAAAGCCAGACTGATTATCATGAATAAGATCGTAAGTGTTCAAATAGTTGAGAAAATAATCATGTACGTGTTTTTCTAATAATTTGGAGAGACAAGGAAGGATAGAGATGGGTCTGTAGTTATTTACATCATCTTTTGTTCCTGCTTTATGCAATATTATAACCTTGGCAGTTTTCCATGTTTGTGGAAATTTATTAGACCTAATACTTTCATTGCAAATTCCATGGAATACAGTCCAAATCTTTGAAGATATTGATGACGTTTTAGATACTTGGGCAGATTTGTTTATCAGTTGCAAATGAAAGCTATACTGTCTACAATTGCAGGTGCATCTTCCTTTAGTAGCCTTGGTCCAATCATATCAAGTCCTGTTTCTTTACAATCATCCATTTCTTAATATATTTCAAGTCAAATTCTGGAATCATTTCAGGAATTTCAAACTTTATATTGTTTGGTATTTTTTTAGCACAAAAATGTTTGAGTTCCAGATGATCAGATGAAGTTCTGGGTTCTTTAAGTTTTTCAGCAATTTGAACAAAAATGTTAAAAATATTTGAGATGTCAGTTGGATTATCAGTATAAATGCCCTCATGATTGAGGGATAAAATTTCAATTTTACACTTACATTTGACTGCACCAAACCCTGTAAACACTTTCCAGATAGCTTTCGGGTTGTTTTGGTTTTCATCCAACACTTTTATATAGTGCGCTTGTTTGGCTTGACGTATCATTTTATTAACTTTATTCCTCCAAACTCTTTATTCAGTTTGATTTCCTACTGATTTTAGTTGGTCTATTTGCTTTATTGTTTCTAAAATTTCTGGGGAGATCCAGCCTGGCTGGTGGTTTTTCTTTATCCTGTGTTTTTAATGGGTCATGTTTGTTCACTATACTGATGAACAGCCCTGCCCAAGTATCTAAAACATCATCAGTATCTTCAAAGACTTGGACTGTATTCCATGGAAAATGTTTCAGATCTTCAAGGAATTTAACAGCATCAAAGTTTTGAAAAGATCTATAAGTAATGGATTTGTGGGTATTATTTTTTGTTGATTTTGTCATTGACTTTACGTGTTAGAAAAATTGCAAAGTGGTCACTTATACTAATGTTTGGAACCATTACTTCCAAAACATTTTCTTTTGTATTGGTATAAATATGATCTATAAGTGTTTTAGAGGTAGATGTTGCTCTGGTGGGTTCATTTATTAGTTGCTCCATACCTAACAAAGCAATAAAATTAATCCAATTCCCTTTTATTTGATCATTGAGAAGGTCTCTATTTATATTGCCTAGAATGTAAAATAACTATAGAAATGCAGACTGTTTCTTTGCACTGCAAGGGTGCATAAGCTGCATCTCTGTGTTATGGTTGCTATATATGTCTTGGTCATAGCATGTATCAAATATCAGGTTGTGATCACACATGACCCTTCTCTTTGCTTGAATGTTTGGAATCTCTGGCATTGAGATTTCAGAGGAGATCACTTTCAGAGCCAGCCATATTCTTGGCAAGAGGAATATTTGGTGGACGGCTTGTTCAGACAGGGGTGACCAGTCCTCATGAACCATTAAGGGCTATAGAGCAGACCTCTCAGATATTCATAAGTTGTCCATATGCTCCAGAATTACATCTGTTAGAGCTGGCCAGGTACTGTGAGTTTCAGATCAGTTTCTCACTTGTTATTGCTGAGGTAGAATTTCTCGTGTTTTGGTCATTATCTTTGAGTGAAAAGCTTCCTTTGAGAATCTTATTGCTAAAGCAGTCTTCCTTTTCAAGCTTCAGTATTGAGAAGGAATGAAAGTTTTGGTTTGTCAGTGGAAGAAAAGCTGTTTCTATCTCACTACATTGCCAAACTGAGTTTCTGGTTAAGAATAAATTGTCTGTACTTCCTGTTCCTGTTTACTGCCCATGTCACAGTCAGATCTGTACTTAGGATGAGCAAGATGGTCTCCAATGCCCAGCTAGAGCCTTACAGTTCTCAGTCTGTCTCAATCAAAAGAGAAAGGAAAGGTTCATAACCATTTTTTTCTCCCTTTAAAAGATACATCTGAAATCATGTCAGATTGTTTGGGCTATTAAATGCGCTAATAACTCTCTTACTGAGAAAGAACTCATCAAAATCAAAGCTGATGATGTCAAGGCTATTGCTGCAGCTTGGTTTTTAATAATTATTTCTTTCTGGATCATATCATGAAAACCTTCTTCTAGTGATCTCACTCCAGTACTCATAATTTTACCATTGATTTTTGTTGTAGCGAAGTAAGGGCATTTATGCTTTCAGTCAGCCCAATGTGTTGTCAAATCATCATCCAGTCTGCAGTAAAACATCCAACAATAATGGCTAGCTCACTTCCCATATGAAATAATTAGGCAGATTCCACCTGGAACTTAAGCAGACTCCAGGTGGAATCTGCCTAAAATGTTAAAAATCTGGTTAATACAAAGGCGGACATGGAAAATTTGAGAAGTCAAAGATGAATCCATCTAAGAGTACGTCTAACTCTAAGTTGGACTTTTGTCAAATTCCTGCCATAAATACATCCTTAGGCATAATTTTGGACTTGGTTGATTTTCCACCCACCATCTAGGTGGAATTAGGAACTTAGTCACTGACATCTATTATATGAAAGGAGGAATCTGGACTTAGTTTATTTTCTAACCAACATCTAGGCGGAATGAAGAACTTAGTCATTTACATCAGTTAAATAAAGGCATAATTAGGGCTTGGCTTTTGTGTGTCTGTAAAGTTAAATTACCGAAAATATAGTGATATTTTGTGATTGTAATATCACTGACAGTTCAATAAAAATATCAATAAGATATAATAAAATGTATTGTTTCTGGTACAATTTGAATGATTTTCAGCAGCATTTATATTTCCTATTTCTGATAGCTGTAAATTTTTATTGTTTATTTTGTGCACAATTTATAACTTCTTTCCACAGCTTTCCTTGTTAAATTTCTTTTTCAAATTTGTTGTTGTTGTTGTATTTTTGTTTAACTTCAATTGGATTTAACTGCCCTCAAACAAGTTTTCATCATGTTTTCCATTTTAAAACATAATTTTGCTTTTCTCCTGACCTGAATTACCTCGATATGGACCCATTTTTTAATATCGTCTCTGAAACTTTTTTTTTATAAATAATGCTCTATCCGGTCCCATTCCACAACGAGCTTTCAAATAAGTATTTGTTCCGTTTATTGTTTAACAGAGGATCGTTGTATAAAGCTTTCTGATTGGTCAACATTTTGTAATTGCCCAATGAATCGTCGCGTAACAGAAACTGATGGGAAAGAGCATGTTTGCTAAACATGGCGATTCGAATTTTCGAGCGGGAAGAGAAATTGAATAACCATTTGAAAAATGTGCGGCAATGAGAATACCCTGAACGCAAATTTGATGGGAACAGAACTGGTCAATCTGTATGAAAACTGAACGCCAGGAGAAGCATTTTGCTTTTGTGCCATAAAAAGCTTTACAGTAGCGGCTAACGTGCTAAATAGGACAAGGAATTGAATCAGGATGATTTCGAAGCAATATACAACTCCAAACTGATTAACTTCAGAATTTAAAGAGGGACAACGTGTAGATCACTGGTGGGAATTGTTGCCAGATATCCATATCTTTGCAGAATTTTCTTGGCCAAAAAGTAGAATCTCGTGAGGCATTATTGTGTATATTATAAAAATATTCTTGGTGTGTGGAATTCAGTGTAAAATAAGAGTTATTATATCATGATAAACGTTTGTCAGGGATGATTTTGGAACAAGGACTAAATCGAGAGACCACAGCAGCATCATAGTTTGTGCAATCAAACATCCAGTCTACATTACAAGTGACATAAGGCAGGCTCCTAGCTTTTCTTCTTCTCATAATCAAATTGTCTCAAATGGATGCTTTTCTGTAATTTTGCATTATTTTCACGGCTGAAATTTTCAATGCAGATTAATATTTTATATTTTATATATGTTAAATTTGTTCACAGATGCCTGTGCATATTTTCCAGGCTTGATACTTTGATTTTTAAAACCACTTAATTATTTAGTGTCAGATACTTCATATCATGCTGTATATACAGTATATGTTGTACATCACAGATAGAAGGCCTCAAGGTAGATTAGTTCTGTAACTAAATGAGTTACCTTCTTTAAATAAAGTCATTATTATTATTATTAGTAGTAGTAGTATTAACTCCCATTTATTTTGCCTTGGATGTCATATGATTACAACATCAGTATAATTGTTTTCATGCACACTTAAATATCACCTTGGTTAATTCATATCCATTATTTCTTTGAAACCTGCTGAAATGTCTGAAAAACTAAAAAAAACTTCAGTAAAATACTATATAATGATCAAAATTTTAGTGAAATCTTAAAAACATTTTAGTCAGTTTTTGTGTGAAACCTCACAAATATTTCAAAGAAATTTGAGTGAGACCTCAACATAATTTCAATGAAAGTTTTGTTCAAAATATGTGTGAAATCTCACCAAATTTAAAGTGAAATGAAAAATACTAAGTGATGCCATGTTGGATTAGATTTTGTATGCAAGAAAGAAAATGGCATTGCCTCTTAGGACAAGTTAAACCTAAATCTTATTTGATAATGTCTGTCAAAATAAAATTTATGATCCATTTTAAATATTACTGTGAATATTTATTATTGATTCCCAATAATATCTAAAAATCATTAGGCAGTTTAATACATAATAGAAATCTGAAGTATATTTTTTATGTTTTAGGCAGAAAATGCTTTAAAAAACCCGTCTGAAATCTACCTTGACATTTTTATTGGATGGGGTTCTGCAGGTATTTCCATGTAATTAGGCAGAAGTAAAGATTCTGCCTATGTAACAGTAATTTGCATATTTCCACCCTGAATCTGCCTAAAAGTGATAATAAGGGGAATCTAGGCTAAATAAGCGGAATAAACAGATTCCGCCTAGTAGACACAATAAACAAATTCCACCTCTTAGGCGGAATAAACTAATTCCGCCTAGTAGGCGGAATAAACAAATTCCACCTAGTAATAGACGGACTAATTTGCATATTTCGGGCTGTATTCCACCCTGAATCCACCCTGAACCCACCTAAAATTTATAATAAGTGGAATCTAGGCTTTAAGGGAAATCCGCTTTAAAATTCCACCTGGAATCTAGTTAAAGTCAGGGCGGAAGTTTTCGTACAGGTTTGATATCAAAGGGCATCAATCTTCACTGGGTTGTTGGTTTTAGCGACTCAGTAATAGAAAGTAATATATTATTGCTATTAAAATGTAGCATTTGGGAATTTAATAGTAATTATGAAATACTAACCTGTTATTGTCCAAATTCCCCCCACCCTCTGAGATCAGATGTCCTTTTAGTCTTGGTACAAGTCAAGTCAGGATGATATTTCAGATGTTGGAAGTGGACTTGAGGTATCAGTCTGGGATCATGTTTTTTTAATATTATTGACCTCTTGTTACTAATTTTAGGAGGAACTAATCTCCTTAGACAGGGGACTAGCACTGGGAAAAGATATATTAACATAATAATAGATGGTAAGTCTTAACATAATTAAAATTAGTTTGACCCTTCATACTACATTTTTGTGGAGTACCAGTTTGCTATACACCCACCATAAAGTGTCCATCTGTCTCTTCTCTTTTGTTTCCACACAGCAACCTGAGTTCTTTGCAATTTACTTTTTTGCATCCAGAGTAAGGAAAAAGCCTATTGAATTTTAGATTGAGAAGATCCAGGCTGCTGTTATGAAAAAAAGGAAAATGTTTTTCACACAATGTTCTAAGTTTTAAATTATTGATCTGTATCAAACTTTGAGCTTGACGAATACATAGAGAAAGGTTGAATTCATATTGATTTTGGGGTTAAATGCTCAGAGGTCAAGGTCATTGAAAATGGTTTCGGCAAAACAATAGAAGTTCTTGACCATGTACCTTTACCCAAGTTTGTGGATAAGAAGGAAACTGGATGATTTTTGGGGTCAAAACATAAAAGGTAAAGTTCGCTGTGACTAAATGGAAAAGAATATTTTTATCTTAACAACTTTAGTTTATACTGTTGGTCAAAGTTTGTATAGGGCTTGCACTTAATGTATGGAAGAGGCTTGTTGATTTTGTGGCCAGGTCCAGAGTCAAGGTTATTGTGACTTAAGAAATTTGAGTTTGCAGAGTAACTTTTATTGCAGAGTAAGTTCCATGACCAAACATGGCAGATTGCTTGCAGTGGTGGGGGGAGGGGGAACCTTACATTTTTGGGTCTAAGTATCAAAGGTTAATGTCATGTTAAATCTATTAAGAAAATAAAGGTTTCTGCACAGTCTGGTTAGCAAAAAGTCACATACCTTGAGGAAAGGTCAAGATCATTGAGGACTGTTGGTCAGTAATCTCCCGAGTCAGCCATGTGCTATTAGTGACTGCCTGGAGAACTAATAAACATATGAGCAGGCATGTAACATGTCCATTGATCTCTTGTTGTAGTTTATGTTGTTGATACCTACCATGAATTTAAAGATAAGTGCAATATAATCCTCTGAAAACATTAAAACCATTTTCCAAATCAACAAATCCAGCTTTTCACTATTGCCTAAATCAAATAATGGGCATATTATTATCAAGAACTGATATGTTAATAAAATTCCTTTTTTTATGTCAATTTGAAATGATATTGACATTTACTTCACTGTGATTTTCCATAGATGGATGAGTATGAATAACATTACAGCTGTCAATGCATTATCACTCAGCCAGGCCTTAGGTACCCTGGGGCTGAGACATTCTGCCTCTTTACAGTTATCACCCCTGTGTACAATAAATTTTCACTATTGAGCTCATGACAAATTATTGAAATAATTTTAATGATTTGATTGACTGATACAGACTGTTTGAAAAGTTCTGATTTCACTGCAGTCACCACTGGGAGGCGCTATAATTATATCAGGAAATGGACTAGCCCATCAAGTTTGTTCTTGTAATAGCCCTTCAAGCTTGTTATGTCAGTAGCCCATCAAGAGTGTTTTTTTTTTTAATAGCCCATTAAACTAGTTATGTTAATAACCCATGAATTTTTTTCTTTCTGGTATGGTAACTTTGCCAGCTTTGTGCATATTGAGTTAACTGTATTTTCTAATGTCACTGCCAAGTTTACCTCAAAAAATTTGATTGTCTATTCTGTTTTCTCCATCATCTTTTGAATATTTACAGAAACAATGGCTTTGTTGGCGATTGTTCCCAGATCTGGTGAATGTACAGAGGCAGAGTTTATCTGACCTTGGTATCCAAGGATGGCACATTTTTTACAGTTGATAAAGCATATTTTCATTTTGAAAATTATTTATATTTGTTATTTCTTTTTTCATGTTAAAGAAGAACAATCTTTTATTAATGTACTTATATGTTGATCGGGGCCCTGAGTGGCCGAGTGATCTAAAGCGCTTTCCATTATGGATCACTGCCATCTCACCTCTGTCTGTGTAGGTTCGAGTCTCGGCCAGTGTGGGTATGTCAGAAGGTTTGCCAGTAGCTTTTCGTGGGTCGGTGGTTCTTTTCAGTGTTTTCCCGGGTTCTACCTCCACCATTAATACTGGCTGCCATGTATAACCTATGGTGTGCTGAAAAATGGCGTTAAACCCCACGACAACTTATATGTTGATCACCTTTTGTCATAGCAGGTGGTATGTTTATACTATTTTGCATGTGGCTTTTTCAAGCCATTAATTTTTGCTGTCTTGGATACAAGCAAACTAAAATTTTTGTTGTGTGTGTGTGATTCTTTCTTTTTAATACTGAACAATGAATGAAAGATATTGATATATAAATTCTTTTTTTCTTCTATAATTTTTGCCACTTTACAATTGGTGCTTTGGCATTTAAAACATAACTTTACAAAAATATCTTAATCAGTGCTGTCTGTCATGAAAAAGAGAAAAAATTACAATGTTCTTGCAGAGTCATATTTGATTCCTTATAACTGTTGGCTTGAGTCATATACTACCATACTATTCCTAATAATTCTTGGTGTGAATCATATGCTACCATACTATTCCCAATAATTATTGGTGTGAATCTTGTACTACCATACTATTCCTAATAAACTTTTTGCTGATAATCTTTTACTGCCATACTGTTCCTAATTTTGGTGTGAATCTTATATTACCATAATGTTCCTAATAATTCTTGATTTGAATCTTATACTACCATAATATTCATAATAATTCTTGATTTGAATCTTATACTACCATAATATTCCTAATAATTCTTGGTTTGAATCTTATACTGCCATACTGTTCCTAATAATTCTTGATTTGAATCTTATACTGCCATCCTATTCCTAATAATTCTTGATTTGAATCTTATACTGCCATACTGTTCCTAATAATTCTTGATTTGAATCTTATACTACCATAATATTCCTAATAATTCTTGGTTTGACTCTTATACTGCCATACTGTTCCTAATAATTCTTGATTTGAATCTTATACTGCCATCCTATTCCTAATAATTCTTGATTTGAATCTTATACTGCCATACTGTTCCTAATAATTCTTGATTTGAATTTTATACTACCATAATATTCCTAATAATTCTTGATTTGAATCTTATACTGCCATACTGTTCCTAATAATTCTTGATTTAAATCTTATACTGCCATAATATTCCTAATAATTCTTGATTTGAATCTTATACTGCCATACTATTCCTAATAATTCTTGATTTGAATCTTATACTACCATAATATTCCTAATAATTCTTGATTTGAATCTTATACTGCCATCCTATTCCTAATAATTCTTGATTTGAGTCTTATACTGCCATCCTATTCCTAATAATTCTTGATTTGAATCTTATACTGCCATACTATTCCTAAAAATTCTTGATTTGAATTTTATACTGCCATACTATTCCTAATAATTCTTGATTTGAATCTTATACTGCCATCCTATTCCTAATAATTCTTGATTTGAATCTTATACTGCCATACTGTTCCTAATAATTCTTGATTTAAATCTTATACTGCCATCCTGTTCCTAATAATTCTTGATTTGAATCTTATACTGCCATCCTATTCCTAATAATTCTTGATTTGAATCTTATACTACCATCCTATTCCTAATAATTCTTGGTGTGAATCTTATGTTGCCATACTGTTCATAATAATTCTTGGTGTGAATCTTATTTTGCCATACTGTTCCCAATAATTCTTGGTGTGAATCTTATGTTGCCATACTGTTCCCAATAATTCTTGCTTTGAATCTTATGTTGCCATACTGTTCCCAATAATTCTTGGTGTGAATCTTATGTTGCCATACTGTTCCCAATAATTCTTGGTGTGAATCGTATGTTGCCATACTGTTCCCAATAATTCTTAGTGTGAATCGTATGTTGCCATACTGTTCCCAATAATTCTTGCTGTGAATCTTATACTGCCATACTATGCCTAATAATTCTTTGTGTGAATCTTGTCACATTATGTTCACATCAACTTCCAGGTGATTTTCAAATAACCTAATGCCTAGTTGTGTTAGAAACATCATTTTTTCATTGGCTATTTGGCTCTTGCATGAGCGGAAGGGTAAAAAATGGTTGGTTTTTTAAATATTTTTTTTTTTTTTTGTGTGCTTAACAGACCCATAATTTTTGTATCAAGACCACTCTTAATTCCAAATGCCCATCTTATCCTTCTTTTTGCAAAGGCTCATCTGTCTGTTTGCAGTTCATACTGGTCTGCCTTACATCTGAGACCAAAAAGTCTAAAATCCAGACACAAAATCGAATTGCGACCACTGGCGAAGTTTTGGTGGAAGATAATGGGATCCAAAAAATGAGGTTTTTCCGTCTGTATTTTGTAGTACAACTAGAACTTACAGATTATTTGGTATCATTGTAGAGCTACATCTGTCTACCTTTCGGTAATACCACCCACTTTAGTGTATCATACATGACCTTGATGCTACAGAGCTCGGCAGTTGGCTACTTCCTCCTGCCACGTAAAGTCGTCGGCAGGGGTTAATGTATTAACCCTTTACCCCATGCAAGCGTCTTTGGACGCCTCTACAACATTCGCATGGAAGCGCCTTTTCATGCCTCTACTCCAGTCGCATGGAGACACCTCTTGACGTTGGCTGTAAACATCAGCCATTTTAAGCTGGTTTCCATAGTGCCACCTTCGGGGAAAAGACCCTATTGGATACTTCATTCATTTATGCGAATGACAATTACGTCAGATCACGTGGTCACTGTTTATGCACTGGTCAATATTTGCTATTTAAAGTAACTGGGTCATAATCTTCACTCTCCAAAATGGGCAGTCACGGATTTCATTCAGTTCTTAGGAAGTTTTCACGATTAGAATCACAACCATGAAAGATTCAATAACTTAGGTAAAGGCTCTGATATTGATGTAGGCAGCAATTAGTTTTTATAAATTATCAAATTCAGATGACTTAGTGACGCAGACAAAAAACTTGTAAATTTCAAGTATGAGAGATGGCAGCTACGGTTGGTCACGCGGCCTCACTGACATGATAGTGAACGAGTTCTCTCAAGATTTTAAAGCACATAAAAAATTCTTCCATGAAAAATAATTACACAGCTGTTACAATCGGACTTTACTCTTAAATTTTTCCTTATATAATAGATGTGGACAAAAAATGTAAAATGGTTAAAATTGCTGTTAAACGTAATATACACTACATTGCTTAATAGTTCACAGGCAGGCCTATGTGTATAGGGGTCGAATAGGTAACAGGTGTTCTATTTATAGTGCGCTGCACTTTGTAACTATGCTTTATGAGGTAAAGAGTTAATGAAGTATGCTATAAATAGAACCAGTGTTATATAAATGAATCCATATAAATAGACTTGCCTGGAAATATTTTAGCAGTATGGTATTAAGAGCCAATTAACAATTATTCATTTCATCTGTTTTGTATGGATTTGTTATCTGTAGGGTTTTTGAGTAAAATCAGATCTTTATGACCGTATAATTATTTGTAGTTGAAGAATTTTTAATATTTCTTTAAAATCCTAAGAATTAATTCACCATAACATCACTTAAGTTGTGTGACTAACTGTACCTGCATTTCTTAGCCTGTAAATATAAGAATTCATCGCATACATCAGGATCACTAAATCATCAGAATCTGACCTAATTATCAAAATCAGTGTTTCCTACATCAATATCAGAACCTATATGTGACTTATCAAAGCCTTCATACTGTATATACTTGCGTATAAGCCAAATAATTAAGGGGGAAAAAAGGCCTGGAAGAAGGGGGGTTGGCTTATGTGCAGGCCAATGTCTAAACTTCACAGTTTTTAATTCTTTTTGTTGACTACTGTGAAGGCTGTAAATCTTGCAAAACAAACAAATAATTTTTTTCTGTGTACTATTTTTTTCTGTGTCCTAAGACATTTGCATGTAAAAAGTAAATGCTTGGGTGATCCCACACTTAAACTGTTATCAAGTACTTTGAATGATTTTGTTATTATTTTGCATGTGCATATTTTCTGATTTCACCATCACAAAATTAAATAAATGTAAATACATTGATGTGTAATTGCCTTTCATTCCATATTAGCACAGTTCCCTTAGTTTTGTAAAACGGGGTGTAAGGCATACCTGTCAATTTTTCAAAAGCCAAATAGGGAGACTGAATAAAAAAATAGAGAGATTGTGACCTAAATTCGGTAGGTTTTTCATGGCATTTTTAAAGCCTTGTTTTCGCTAATATTGATTGATCTTTCAGGTCTAATATGGACAAAATTCACAAAGGACATGCGGTTTCTCCCTGTGACGCACCTCATTTTCCCCCATGATGTGCTCTATTTTCATATTCTGGTCAGCTGTGGCCACACTGCACAATAGCTAATGCTAACCTTAAATAAACAAGTAAGAAAGCCAGCACGACTAATTAAAAATTAATCCATATCGATGCAACTATTTTCTGAAAATGACTTGCCCTCCGTCATGATACAAAGAAACCGTGTTATGCAAGCACAAGCAATTGATTGGCAAATAAAGGATTACCAGATTTGTTGAACTAAAGGTACCAAAATAGCCAGCCTGATGATACCGTACATGTGGCAACTATTTTCCTCTCATTGCATATCCAACCTTAATACCTTATTGTCAACTTGTAATGCATTTAGTATTGTTCACTCTAAAACATAGGTATTCTGAATCAGTTTTTTGAGGACACATACTGCGTGGTATATATTTTCATTCCTTCTTTTAATTTAATGATGGTAATTAACATTTATATTTATGGTATAAAAATGCCAGTGTTCACTCGTGTTTCTTTGGTGGGAATGGAGCCACAGCACATGGAGCTACAGCATTCACGGTGATCATTCTTCAAACCAGGGATTGAAATTAATTGCTGACAATTTTATTGTTGTTTATTTTTTAGTCCTATTTATTTTCATATTTTTGTATTGATGTAGGTGAAAGCTTGTATGGAAACTTCTCTCCTTCCCATATCTTAACCGTGGCAGATTAATCTGATATTTCAGTGCTTTGTCAGAGCAACATCTAGCCTCATTTAGTAAGCAATGCAACTAACCAAAAGTGTGTAACAGCAGTGCATTGTACATCAGCCAAAAATGGTGGGGATAATTGAGTTCAGAAGGATACTTTGTAAGTTTAACATCGAAATGCATCAGAATCAGAGAGAAACCATTATAGGTGTATCTGAGGGAAAGAATGTATTTGTGTAAACACTGATCAGCTTATTTATTAGTTCATTTCAGTTGTATGCTCCCCTTGTCTCAAACATGTAGGAACAATGTTCATATTTGAACAACTTGATTATGATTGGATGTGGTGGCTTGCCGCTGCATCCAATGAAATTCACTGACCCAAAGCACTGAAGTATCTGATTGATCCACTGAGGTCCAGGTAGGTTAACATATCAGAACCTTGACTAATGAAGATGCAGGATCCCAAGCACAAATTAGATTTGTATTTGCATCTCGCCAACAAAGCTGTCATTATTGTGTAGGTGTCATTTTAAAAATGTTGTGTTTAGTTTTAGAATACTACTAATTGCTTGGAAAAGTGACTCATTTTAAACTATTCATTCAATAATTACATGTAGTTACTGATATCTCATTTTTTCTGCTACTGTTATGTTGATATGGAAGTAATGTTATCACAAGTTTCACCTGTGTAATTAGTTATGTTTGGTATGGAAGCATAGCTGCCAGCCCTCACGAATTTGGTGTGAATTTCATGACTTTTTCAGTGATTCGCGGATTCATGCCGTAAGCCAAAAATTCACGAATTTTCCAATCCTCAATTATTTTAAATCTTTAATAAAATAACCAATTTCCCGTTAAGCGCTAGTCGTGATATTCGCAGTTGCCGAAACGGTCCGGTACTGCTGGTCACGATATTAGTAGATCTACAGCCGATTAGTACAGTTGGCCCGGTAGCAAGCATTTTAGCCTCTTTTAATCTATATGTATAAGAGTAGTTTTACAAATGCTTTTGAGAGAAACTGGGGCCTAACCGGAAATTTGCACCACGCATGCATCAAAACACTGATTTGAGTTGCCGTTCAGCCTCAGATGTAAGATTTTGAAAATGTCTTCACCACCAAGGAAAAAGAAATGTATTACTCAAAAAGTGTAGTTTAATTTGGAATATATCAAAAATTGGCCATGCATTCTGCCATTAAACATTGATCTTCATTCATGCTTTTTGCACTCAGTGTGTCATCGCAAGACGATGTGAGGAAGAATGTTGGTTGCAAAAAACACGTAGAAGTTGGGAAAATTAAGAATTCGCAGATTTCAGCTCTGGAATATTTTAAACCATTTGCAAAAGACCTGCAGGCTACCAACGCTGAAGCATTATTTGTGAGTTTTCTTGTCGAACACAATCTACCTTTATCAGCTGGAGACCATGCTAAACATTTGTTCTGACAAATGTTCCCGGACTCGAAAATCACTTCCAAATTTTCCTGTGGAAGAATCAAAAATGATGCAGCTCCTGTGCATTACTCACAGCAACAGAGACAGCGAAAGAGTATTTTCTTTAGTGAGGAAAAGTAAGACAGACTTTAGGGCCTCCTTAGCTGCAGAAAATTTGTCAGCAATTTTAGTCCCCAAGATCAACCAGCAGGCAATAAGTTGGAACTGTTTAGAAAACAAATTTACGATCAAGCAGTTGAGGAAGTTCAAGTCTGCCACAGTATCATGTCTTGATAAATATTTCTGCATATATGTAGTGTTTTATTTTTATTTTGCGAACTTGATATAGTGTAGTATTGACGGTTGGAGTGGTTAGAGTGGATGGAGTTATTGTCATGGTATTTTTCACAAATTCATGTCCAAATTCACGACTTTTTATCCCTATTTTCACTAATTGTGAGCCTGGAAGGTTGGCAGCTATGATGGAAGTACTGTTATAACAAGTTTCGCATATGTATAGTTTGAAATGGAGGTAGTGATATCACAAATTTTATCTGTGTATAGTTATGTTTGGCATGTCAATACTGGTATCACAAGTTATGTATTTGTATAGTTGTTGGAGATTGGAGAGCAGACCGAAAGGACTTTAATAAGGTGACCTATTAGCATTTTCTGTTCTGTAAGTGCATTAAAAAATAGTATATGCGTCACCTGTATACAGCTTGGCGTACAAAAATAGATTTGTAATGGGCCTTCATATTTTTCTTATTAACTAGTACATTACCACAATTACTTTTGGTAAAAGCTTGTGTAGCTTATTTTTTAGTAAACTTCCTTAACAAACTTGAAATCAATGTTTTTACATAGTTATTGAGATGCCTCCAGCTGGTAGAAGGTCTCAGTTGTCTCCATAGCAACCTTTTGCTTCTATGGCAGATAATTGTGAAATCATTAAAGCTGTATTTCTTGCAAATTATGGTAACAAATTGGAATCTTGACATAAATAATTTAGCATATCTTTTAATGAAATATTCATGTAATGAACAAATATTTGCAGTTAAAAGCATGCAGCAAAGTAGCATGATATGCCTTTGCAATTTTTCAGTCATCCCCAACCTTCAACCCATTATGCAAGTATGTAAAAGAGTCCTTATCAAGTTCCATGACCAGGTCTTATTTAGTTCCTGGAATACCTAATGTGTCTGCATGGTTGTACATTATGTCCTTGTTCAAAACAGTTGAAACATCTTGAAATATCTCTGATTTCTGATGATGGTTAGAACAGTTTACATGGTCCCAATATGTTCTGTGTCTTAGAGTCGTCATATGTGTCCTTTAGTATTGTGAAAATCTCACTTATTGTATATCGAAGGTGGGATAAACCGATCTTATTCAGATGGATTTAGCTGTCTCAGGAAACTCTCATTGTAAATCGAAGGTGGGGTAAACCCATCTTATTCAGATGGATTTTGTCTATGGCCATTAGGTATTCCAGGAACTAAATCAGACTTGGTCACACATCCATGTTCAATGTCTATCATTTTGTAATTCCGCTCATGACATAGATGTTCATTTAGAGCATTCAACTCACAAATGTCTGTGTCAGTTCTTAGGCATGCACTGCTAGAATGACTGAATATTGGTTGTTAGGATTTTCCAGTTACTGTATATATCGTTTAGGATGTTAGAATTTTTTTAAAAATTTGGTCAGTGTGAACCTTGTTACTAATACATCATTGGCACCAACACTGATTATAATGGTGTCGTATTGAGAAAGGTCATTTTTTTCCCATGGCTTCAAATATATGACTGGTTTCTGCCTCAAGTAGACACGTAACTTGAACCCCAGGTTTCAGACCTCTTTCATTAACATATTTAATAACAGAGTCTCCAATTATGAGAGTGTTTTTTCTGGAATTATAATGTTATAAAGACCTCAGAGCTGCAAGTTTGGAAGCTGAGACCATCTTTAGATGACTCATCCCTACCATGACTTCCATCAATCTGAAGGATTATCAGCACAGATCTTTTATAGTCTGCCTCAGCCAGGAAGGGTGGTCATGTGACCCATGCTCAGGGTCTCTCTACAAGTTCTTTAAACAGATGCAATGCCCTGTTCAAAACCAATTTAAACCTCAACAAGAAAGAAGTTCTTCAATTCTCCTTCCTTTGCAAAGGAAAGGGAGGGGGGTGTGACAGTCCTACGGACTTGAATCCTCTCCTGCACTGCATTCATCTCTCAAATGTCCCTGTAGGTACTTATTTAGTTCATGTTTTAAAGGCTTGGTCAGGTATCCAAGATGATGGGTGGGTCCTTTCTATTGTAAGTGAGGATTACTGACTACAGTTTTGGGAACAACCCCTTCTGTCAGGGACCCCATGTTTTTTCACCAGTTCTAACTGGTAAAATTAAAGGAAGATGTGTAAACCCATTTACAGACATGGGACTTTAAGAGGGGTCTGAACAATCAGTCTTCCACACTTTACTTGTGAATATTTATGGTCACCAAGACAAGTAGGAAGTTTCATCTCATAATTGATTTCTTCCCATTACACCAGTTTATTCCTCACATTCTCATTCAGGAACACAATGCATCTGTCAGATTGGATGACCTCCATTGACCTTCATCCTGCTTACCTGCACATCCTTATACACTGCAAATAGTCCTCTGGTGTTGCTTGAACAAAGAAGTTTTCTAATTCCAGGTTCTGCCATTTGGAATTGCTTTCATACTGAGAGTATTCACCTGATTTATGGTAGTAGCGGAATACTTCCAATTTTATTTGATCATCAAGGAATACAATGACTTGCTGTTTAAGTGAAGTCCATCAAGATCTGTTTCATTGCTGGTCAACAGCAATTCATTTGGCTCTTTTACCTAGCTTCAAGAAGTCAGAGCTCATTCCATCTCTGGACTTTATTTACATGGAGATAAACTTTCACATGAACCAGAATTTAATTGGGGTCTAACAGGACTGGTTATAATGAATCCTGATGCTTTTATTGCAAGCCCAGAGATCATTGTTGGCAGCCATTGCATGTTCCTGTGGGGAACTTTGAATGCTGCTGCAGATTTCCTTACGATTACTCCATATGTGTCCGCTACAGTTTCTCCTTTGTGCAAGGTTTTCTATCCGATTCGACTATGACCCAATTTTCTTCACTGCTGGCATTGATGTGTGAACTGGGACAGTTTCCACACAGGCATTCCCATGCATGCATTACACTCATGTCTGTTTACCAACATGTCAGATTCCTGATGAGGCACTCATCTGGAGCCAAAGGGTTTAGTCTTCCAGGGTCATTGGACTCTGGACAGATCATTTCTTCACATCAACAATTTAGAAATGAAGGCTGTACTTCTAGTGTTACAAGTTTGCAGCAACAGAGTAAGTGGTTGATGTTGCATGGTGTCCTCCAACAACATGTTTGTCATAGCTTATCTCTGAGATCAAGGAGGCACACATGCCCCTTCCCTTTGCGTGGAGGTCTGGAACCTTAGCAGCTGGATGACCTCTGAGAATGTCACACATTCTGAGCAAGAAGAATGAATTAGCCTGACAATCTGTCCAGGACAGGCAGAACAGGCCTCAGCTTCCTGTCACAACACAGAGCTCCCTCCCACACAACAGCGCTCTTATTCTCCAACCTCATTTCAATCCATCTGTCTACCAGAACATGTTTTTGGGCTGGGTTGCCATTTGAATCATTCAGGGAAGAAGAGATTCTATATCCAAGGTCTGTGTTGCCTGGTGGAGATGCTTGCTGCCCCTCCATGAGTTCAGTTGCAGATTTCCTTTTCTTCTTTTCGAGTTACGTAAGATGTTCAGTATTGACTAAGAAGTGATAAAGAGCTGCTATTTTCATCATAATTATACTCTCAGTGCAAATCAGATGGCTTTGGATTCACACTGTGCTGACTTCATTAAGTATTTTGAGTTGCAGAGATCTCTCTCCTCTTCTCTTTAGCCCATATGGAATCCGTTTTCTTTTTTTGTTGTCTTTAATGAAAATCCCATATCAGCGATTGAATGAGAATTCCTTACAGAATCTCACATTCAGGACTATTTTTACTCACCTTGACATCTGTCTTGTTATGTGTATGCTGACCCTGGCTTCCCCTGTTTTATTGCAATTTTGAATCTCGTTCTTTTCTTTGTCATCTGGTTTTTTAAGCTAAAAATCAATTACCTTTGGTGACTCCACTTTCTGTAGAGATCTACATTCTCAGCAGAATCTGTGCTGGAGAGATCAAGATAGGATTTTATGCCCTGTTAGGGCACTATGTTTCTTTCTCAGTGTCTCCAAAGGGAAAAGGAAGAGTTGATCATGTCTTTTTCTTCCTCTTAAGGCAGTCAGGGGTGTCAAACTCAATCGCTCAGCGGGCCAAAACTCAAATCACACGTAAGGTTGCGGACCGAACAGGATAAACATTCAATAAGCGGAAAATTAAACCTTTTTTAAACATTAATATAAATTAAAACAGAAAAAAGTTTTAATAATAAAAAATCATTGGCATATCCATTTTCACTCTTATGCCAATTTGTCAGAGCTGGATGTTTGGCATCTTTTCTTGGCTACAAGTTTGTTTATGTTGGGAGTAATGTTCTGTGTCATTGAGATTCTCATGATGGACTGCAAGTGTTCATCAGTGAGATGACTCCAGTGTGATGTTTTGTTAATCTTCATCACAGAAAACAGCTGCTCACACAGATATGTGCTACCAAACATGCTCAAGGTTCGAGCCGCATGTAGACGAAGCTGGGGCATCTCTTCAGGAATGAAACGAGTGAACTGTGCAGGCCCCACAGTGTCGTACTTTGCGTTTAGTGTCCCATTACACTGCAGCTCTATTAGCTCCATCTGCAAATTTACAGATGCAGTTTCCACGTCTATAGCAATTGGGTTACGAAACAGCTCGAAATTACTTTTCTGTGCTTCAAAGTCACTAAAGCGCCGTGCGAACTCGGCGCGAAGTAAGCTAAGTTTTCAGCAAAGTGTGCATTGGGAAACACCATTTGCGCCAATCCAAAACGAGCAACTGAACGTTGCTAGGTTACTGTAACGACGAACATCCACTCACTACACAACTTTTATTTTCGCTTATTCTGATCGAAGCGAGAACGCTCTCAGGTAGCCTATCGTTCGGCAAGGCTGCTAATTAGGGAATTTTATTTGCACTTTATATCGCAGGGCCATTAAAAAATATTTTTACCTAAAATTCTCCCTCTGGCCGGATATAATTGTACGCCGGTCAAGACCTCTCAGGCCTGATATAATTGTATGCCGGGCCTGATGTGGCCCGCGGGCCTTGAGTTTGACACATATGTCTTAAGGGCTCCATTGATATTTGTGGCTTTCACCATTTCTTGATGGATTGCACCTACAATCAAAAGATCTCATCAGTCCCCTTATGGACAGAGACCTTTCTTTTATGAAAGTCAAAGCCCATAATGTTCAAGTGGTCACTGCTTGATGGACCTACTTAAATCATTCTTCCGTAGAAGACGTCGTGAATACTCCATTTGGGTGATCACATAATACCATCTAGTCCCGCTACAGCATTTGTTCTCCTAGACCTGAAATGGCGGTTAATGGTTAATGCCTGGGATAAATGAGATCCTTGTGTCTTAATTCAGTAGCCGTTGTAGAGGTTCCTGTTGTTCGGTGTTTTATTGATGTTAGCATTATTATAACCCAAACACCAAGCTAAAAGGACTAATGTCAGAACCTCATGATCTGTTACCATAGCATGCAAGTTATATCCTTTGTCTGTGAAATTGATCCATTCATATCTAGGGTGAATTAAGTCTTTCGATTTTGTGTTGAAATATTTTTTTTCTGTTTCTGAATGAAATAATGTCTTTTGATTGAATCTGTTTGTATCAGTTTATAATGCTAGTAAGTGATAAGTCATTTTTAGGATTTGATTGTCATAATTAAAGAGTGGTGACTGATGATGATGATGACAGCAAATGTGTCTGCAAATTAGGCTTTAAGTCACAAAGGGTGTGACGGTATAATGTATGTGTTTGTACTTCATATGAAGAATTTTATACTGACATTAAAACAGCATTAGGTCCAGACAGTACTATCTTCAACAGTTCTGGCAGGCAGTCTGCAATCTGAATCTACCCACTGGCAGGGAACGATTTAAACGTCTTGGTGGAATCAGTACAGTTGTACCAATATTGCCAAATTCCAATGCAGAAACTAAATATGACATTTTCCATTCTGAGGAAAATTCAGGCTGACTGTACCCAGTAATGGTACATCATCTCCAGAAGTTCTAAGGTCAACAATGATGAGGACTGCCACCTGTTTAATCCATCATCGATCTAAGAAATGCTAAAAATACTACGTATAAGAAGACTATGAATGCAACAACTTTCTGTGAAAGGACCGACTTGATGTGATGATCTTCATATTTTAATATTTTATAAAATGTAAATTTGTTAAGTGGTTGTATTTTTTGTTAATTTGCATGCTAAAAATTGGGTTTGGTTTTGTATGAACTTTTCTAGTTCTTTATGCTGACTGACTGCAATATGGTAATATAAATGAAAAGTCAGTGGAAGCAGTCCCTGAAGGGTTTTCTGGACTTAATGCTGAGCTAAATCTATGACAGCTACAGGCGTTTATCAAAATGCTTTCCAAATTATAGCTATATATTCATTCTCCTCCCACACAGTTTTAATATTTAATGTGTATAAAACTTCACAATACCAGTAGGTTGTATTTAGTGGGATGTAAAAATATTTCCTTATGAGCTAATTAATTCCAAATTACACTCTAAATACTTTGTTCATTTTTAAGCTCTCTACAACATAAAAAGAGCCACAAATTTTGCAATAAATGGTTACAAATCTAAATGTATGTCTATAAAGGAAAACTTGCTATTAGTGATTTATTGTAAGTGTACAAACACACTATTCCCACCAGCAATATATCTCCTTATTTTGATGGACTGGTTGTAACAACATACTTCAGTAAGGATAGAGTGGGCTGTGGATGGACTGGTTGTAACAACATACTTCAGTAAGGATAGAGTGGGCTGTGGATGGACTGGTTGTAACAACATACTTCAGTAAGGATAGAGTGGGCTGTGGATGGACTGGTTGTAACAACATACTTCAGTAAGGATAGAGTGGGCTATGGATGGACTGGTTGTAACAACATACTTCAGTAAGGATAGAGTGGGCTGTGGATGGACTGGTTGTAACAACATACTTCAGTAAGGATAGAGTGGGCTGTGGATGACACCATCTTAACCTCTAACAGGAATCAGTTTCTAAAATTAACTGTAAATACAATTACACCCAACTTATCATAGTCATACTGTACAACAAGAAATAATTGATCAAAAGAATTCAGAAAATTATATACAAATTTATCTTCTCATCTAAGACATAGCTACCATAATGAACTAAATTTGGGATTGTCTGCATCAAGTACATATCTCATCACTTGTATTGTTACTTTTGTATGTGATCATTTTGGCTTTGATATGGAACAAAATGTTGCAGTCTATGTACTGTGTGTGTGTGTGTGTGTGTGTAAATGTCACTAATAGAGGGCTGCATAGTAGATTAGTTCTCGTTTCTATTCAATGACCTTTTAAAAATCTGAAAATAAAGTCTTTATTTCACTCCCCCACCCATATGCGCCACATGACTCCATGAGATGACACTGGTCATGTGACTGATTGGGAACAAATTTTTACCGAAGAAAATGCCAAACATATATCATAAGTTATGATTTTCTGTTCAAAAGTGTAGCAGTTATCATTCTTTTTTTAATGATGAGCAATAATTTGTGCAAATTGGGGTCCATCTTTGCCAAGGCAAAGTGTTGCAGGCAATTTTGTGAGTTTCATTAGACTACGAGTTTTAAAACAATGGATGATGCAAACTGCCCATTGCAGATCCCAGAGGGGATGGGCTTAATGAAAACTGTCGTAAATGAAAGAAAAATGTCACAGATGACTTTATCATATTTTCTACTACAGTTTTGATGGGGAATCAGGCATGTTTGCCATTGGCAATTGCAGCTATATGTGCAATGCCTAGCAGGGCACATGTTAGACAGGTTAGCTTAATGCAATGCCTAGCAGGGTACATGTTGGACAGGTTAGCTTAGGTCATCCATATAAATTTGAATAATAGAGTGCTGCACGGTAGATTAGTTCTCATTTGTAACTAATTCAGTCACACTTTGACAATCAGAAAACAATTAATCTTTATTATTACTATTATTATTATTATTATTATTATTATTTTGTGGTCTTATACTAAGTAACAGAAATAAGTGAAACCAATATGTTTTGTAAGATTCAACAAACAATTTATTACCTTGAATACAAAGTAAAGATTCATAAAGAACTTCAAGTATTGTTAAATAAATCCCAAATATCCCTTCTGGTAAATGTCCCATAACAATTCAAAAATACAGAATGCTCTGAATGAATTTTCTGATAATCTTGAATGTACTGATGTACCAACAGTTTTGATGTATCACAATGAATACTCCAGAATGTCTTTGAATGAATTCACAATAATCACATAGTAATGTTTTAGTCCCAAAAATAAATGAGCACTTTATAATTTTAATGAATAATTTAAATAAATGATTCATATGGCTTCAGTTATATCCGAACACAACTTAAAAGTCTGATCATAGAGTCCCAAAAAACTAAAATGAAATAGGAATAAAGAATTTGTTGACAAAACCTCTGTATACTATGTCACTTGACCTAAGACACATTAGGCCAAAACTGTACCCTCAATCATGGACATAGGTGAAGCACATAATATAAATTAAATATACAATATATTATTATTATTATTATTATTATTACAAAATTAATTAGATTAAAATTAAATGAAGAAGTTTTTATCTTCTCAAAAGCAAATGAGCAGTACCAGGAGAATCTAAAAACCATTTCAGAGTCAAGAATTTCATGGTATAATGAGCTATTTGCAAGTTGCAGATTAGCACATACCCATTTTGGATAGAAATAGGTGGATATGCTAAAACGAATGAAAACAGACAGAAATACCATAGGTAGGGTTGTGGATGAAAATTTATTTTCTTCTAAAATGTACATGGTATTTTAATCAAGAGTTGCCTTTTTACAACAACCTTTTGAGAAACATGGCAGTTTAGACTATCCTTTAACCTTTGAAAATGCAAAATGTTTGTGAATTTAACTACTAAATAAACTCACCTGTTGAGAATATTGTATTGCCTTAGCATTTAATGGTTGTTACAGTTACATATAATTTTAGTTAATTTAATGATGGAAGTGAATATATGTATGTGTATTTGATTGTGTACTTTTTCTTCATGACACTTTCTGGTTGTTACAGGTACATGTAATTTCAATTAATTCAATCATTTAAATGTGGAAGTGAATATATGTATGTGTATTTTGATTGTGTACTTTTTTCCATGAAATTGTTTACAGTATTAGTACTTGTACCTTTTTCTTTTCTTATGTTAGCCATTTAATTGTGATGACATGCTGTTGAACACTATTACAGTATGCCCTGCTATACGTCAGTTCACTCAGATTATTTCATTGTTATGTCATCAAATAATTTAGACCCATTTTTGCTGTAAGTTGTCTGTCTTTCATTGTTACCTCACTTTTCATGCCGGGCCATGCCAGGTAACCGTAGCCTTTTTTCTGCAATTGTTAGGAGTTAGATCACATATCCATCATCATATTGAACTCTGTTCTTACTGTACTTGCTGTACATACAGTGCTGTATTGAACTCTGTTCTTACTGTACATACAGTACTGTATTCAACTCTGTTCTTACTGTACATACAGTACATACAGTACTGTATTCAACTCTGTTCTTACTGTACATACAGTACTGTATTCAACTCTGTTCTTACTGTACATATAGTGCTGTATTCAACTCTGTTCTTACTGTACATACAGTGCTGTATTCAACTCTGTTCTTACTCTACATACAGTACTGTATTCAACTCTGTTCTTACTGTATATAAAGGACTGTATTCAACTCTGTTCTTACTGTATATACAGAACAGTATTCAACTCTGTTCTTATTGTATATACAGGACTGTATTCAACTCTGTTCTTTCTGTACATACGGTGCTGTATTCAACTCTGTTCTTACTGTATATACAGGACTGTATTCAACTCTGTTCTTCTGTACATAGAGTGCTGTATTCAACTCTGTTCTTTCTGTACATACAGTGCTGTATTCAACTCTGTTCTTACTGTACATACAGTGCTGTATTCAACTCTGTTCTTACTGTACATATAGTGCTGTATTGAACTCTGTTCTTACTCTACATACAGTACTGCATTCAACTCTGTTCTTACTGTACATACAGTGCTGTATTCAACTCTGTTCTTACTCTACATACAGTACTGTATTCAACTCTGTTCTTACTGTACATACAGTACTGTATTCAACTCTGTTCTTTCTGTACATACAGTGCTGTATTCAACTCTGTTCTTACTGTACATACAGTGCTGTATTCAACTCTGTTCTTACTGTACATACAGTGCTGTATTGAACTCTGTTCTTACTCTACATACAGTACTGCATTCAACTCTGTTCTTACTGTACATACAGTGCTGTATTGAACTCTGTTCTTACTCTACATACAGTACTGCATTCAACTCTGTTCTTACTGTACATACAGTACTGTATTCAACTCTGTTCTTACTCTACATACAGTACTGCATTCAACTCTGTTCTTACTCTACATACAGTGCTGTATTGAACTCTGTTCTTACTCTACATACAGTACTGTATTCAACTCTGTTCTTACTGTACATACAGTGCTGTATTGAACTCTGTTCTTACTCTACATACAGTGCTGTATTCAACTCTGTTCTTACTCTACATACAGTACTGCATTCAGCTCTGTTCTTTCTGTACATACGGTGCTGTATTCAACTCTGTTCTTACTGTATATACAGGACTGTATTCAACTCTGTTCTTATTGTACATACAGGACTGTATTCAACTCTGTTCTTCTGTACATACAGTGCTGTATTCAACTCTGTTCTTTCTGTACATACAGTGCTGTATTCAACTCTGTTCTTACTGTACATACAGTGCTGTATTCAACTCTGTTCTTACTGTACATATAGTGCTGTATTGAACTCTGTTCTTACTCTACATACAGTACTGCATTCAACTCTGTTCTTACTGTACATACAGTGCTGTATTCAACTCTGTTCTTACTCTACATACAGTACTGTATTCAACTCTGTTCTTACTGTACATACAGTACTGTATTCAACTCTGTTCTTTCTGTACATACAGTGCTGTATTCAACTCTGTTCTTACTGTACATACAGTGCTGTATTCAACTCTGTTCTTACTGTACATACAGTGCTGTATTGAACTCTGTTCTTACTCTACATACAGTACTGCATTCAACTCTGTTCTTACTGTACATACAGTGCTGTATTGAACTCTGTTCTTACTCTACATACAGTACTGCATTCAACTCTGTTCTTACTGTACATACAGTACTGTATTCAACTCTGTTCTTACTCTACATACAGTAATGCATTCAACTCTGTTCTTACTCTACATACAGTGCTGTATTGAACTCTGTTCTTACTCTACATACAGTACTGTATTCAACTCTGTTCTTACTGTACATACAGTGCTGTATTCAACTCTGTTCTTACTCTACATACAGTGCTGTATTCAACTCTGTTCTTACTCTACATACAGTACTGTATTGAACTCTGTTCTTACTCTACATACAGTACTGTATTCAGCTCTGTTCTTACTCTACATACAGTACTGCATTCAACTCTGTTCTTACTCTACATACAGTACTGTATTCAACTCTGTTCTTACTCTACATACAGTGCTGCATTCAACTCTGTTCTTACTCTACATACAGTGCTGTATTGAACTCTGTTCTTACTCTACATACAGTACTGCATTCAACTCTGTTCTTACTCTACATACAGTACTGTATTCAACTCTGTTCTTACTCTACATACAGTACTGCATTCAACTCTGTTCTTACTCTACATACAGTGCTGTATTCAACTCTGTTCTTACTCTACATACAGTGCTGTATTGAACTCTGTTCTTACTCTACATACAGTACTGTATTCAGCTCTGTTCTTACTCTACATACAGTACTGTATTCAACTCTGTTCTTACTCTACATACAGTACTGCATTCAACTCTGTTCTTACTCTACATACAGTACTGTATTCAACTCTGTTCTTACTCTACATACAGTGCTGTATTGAACTCTGTTCTTACTGTACATACAGTACTGTATTCAACTCTGTTCTTACTCTACATACAGTACTGTATTGAACTCTGTTCTTACTCTACATACAGTACTGTATTGAACTCTGTTCTTACTCTACATACAGTACTGCATTCAACTCTGTTCTTACTCTACATACAGTACTGTATTCAACTCTGTTCTTACTCTACATACAGTACTGCATTCAACTCTGTTCTTACTCTACATACAGTACTGTATTCAACTCTGTTCTTACTCTACATACAGTACTGCATTCAACTCTGTTCTTACTCTACATACAGTGCTGTATTGAACTCTGTTCTTACTCTACATACAGTACTGCATTCAACTCTGTTCTTACTCTACATACAGTACTGTATTCAACTCTGTTCTTACTCTACATACAGTACTGCATTCAACTCTGTTCTTACTCTACATACAGTGCTGTATTGAACTCTGTTCTTACTCTACATACAGTACTGCATTCAACTCTGTTCTTACTCTACATACAGTACTGTATTCAACTCTGTTCTTACTCTACATACAGTGCTGTATTGAACTCTGTTCTTACTCTACATACAGTACTGTATTCAACTCTGTTCTTACTCTACATACAGTGCTGTATTGAACTCTGTTCTTACTCTACATACAGTACTGTATTCAGCTCTGTTCTTACTCTACATACAGTACTGTATTGAACTCTGTTCTTACTCTACATACAGTGCTGTATTCAACTCTGTTCTTACTCTACATACAGTACTGCATTCAACTCTGTTCTTACTCTACATACAGTACTGTATTCAACTCTGTTCTTACTCTACATACAGTACTGCATTCAACTCTGTTCTTACTCTACATACAGTGCTGTATTGAACTCTGTTCTTACTGTACATACAGTGCTGCATTCAACTCTGTTCTTACTCTACATACAGTACTGTATTCAACTCTGTTCTTACTGTACATACAGTACTGTATTCAACTCTGTTCTTACTCTACATACAGTACTGCATTCAACTCTGTTCTTACTCTACATACAGTACTGTATTCAACTCTGTTCTTACTCTACATACAGTACTGCATTCAACTCTGTTCTTACTCTACATACAGTGCTGTATTGAACTCTGTTCTTACTCTACATACAGTACTGTATTCAACTCTGTTCTTACTCTACATACAGTACTGTATTCAGCTCTGTTCTTACTCTACATACAGTACTGCATTCAACTCTGTTCTTACTCTACATACAGTACTGTATTCAACTCTGTTCTTACTGTACATACAGTACTGTATTCAACTCTGTTCTTACTCTACATACAGTACTGCATTCAACTCTGTTCTTACTCTACATACAGTGCTGTATTGAACTCTGTTCTTACTCTACATACAGTACTGCATTCAACTCTGTTCTTACTCTACATACAGTACTGCATTCAACTCTGTTCTTACTCTACATACAGTACTGTATTCAACTCTGTTCTTACTCTACATACAGTACTGTATTCAACTCTGTTCTTACTCTACATACAGTACTGCATTCAACTCTGTTCTTACTCTACATACAGTACTGTATTCAACTCTGTTCTTACTCTACATACAGTACTGCATTCAACTCTGTTCTTACTCTACATACAGTGCTGTATTGAACTCTGTTCTTACTGTACATACAGTGCTGCATTCAACTCTGTTCTTACTCTACATACAGTACTGTATTGAACTCTGTTCTTACTCTACATACAGTACTGCATTCAACTCTGTTCTTACTCTACATACAGTACTGTATTCAACTCTGTTCTTACTCTACATACATTACTGCATTCAACTCTGTTCTTACTCTACATACAGTACTGTATTCAACTCTGTTCTTACTCTACATACAGTACTGCATTCAACTCTGTTCTTACTCTACATACAGTACTGTATTCAACTCTGTTCTTACTCTACATACAGTACTGCATTCAACTCTGTTCTTACTCTACATACAGTGCTGTATTGAACTCTGTTCTTACTGTACATACAGTACTGTATTCAACTCTGTTCTTACTCTACATACAGTACTGTATTCAACTCTGTTCTTACTCTACATACAGTACTGCATTCAACTCTGTTCTTACTCTACATACAGTACTGCATTCAACTCTGTTCTTACTCTACATACAGTACTGTATTGAACTCTGTTCTTACTGTATATACAGTACTGTATCTGCTAAGTTTTTAGATGTCTTAAACATGTATTCAGTTGCATTCAGAATGTTACAAACTGGTTTTTTTTTATAGTTATGTACTGTATGTTTTCAATTTCAATGAAATATATCAAACTCTTTGAGTTTCTGTTAAACCTCATCAATTTTCTTTATTTGCCTATGTGCATGCAACCTGCTACTAATACAATTATTGCCACGGGAATAATTTCGTCACTATATGTATTTTCACTATATGTCATACTTTTGATGGTTGCATCCCAAGTGAAACACTGGTGACACCTACACAATTGGAATTGATGGTTTATCCAAACCACATGTAATACCTATTCCCCTAGATGTGCAGATTAGTATTACAGAAATCTTTTCATCCAGACATCTGTTTTTTTTTTCATGTCTTCATATGGTTAGGAAAAACGAGGTTATATTTTACTAAACAATAAAATTAAAACATTCAGTGGAAGAAACATCCAGAAGAACTAATTAGCCATGTGCTCCATGCAGATTGTGTGTTTTGCTATGATTAGATAATTGTTACATTGATTAAAAGTTCATTAAATACACATCAGTAAACACTTCTTGAAAGACATGCCTTGCACAAAGTCAGAGGTCATTTTGAGGTAAAAATACATTATGCTGACATAAATTTTCAGTCAGATTTCTTATAAGAATTATTTAAGCACAGCAAATGAAAGAATTTGCTCTCAGTTTGTAATAGAATAAATACTGTATGTAACATACATAAAAATTATTATTTCTGCATTCAGTTGTTGATGTTCCTTTTAAACAGGCTGATTGATCCAAATGACTTCAGATTTTGGAGGTCTTCAGTGCATTTAAATCAACATATTTTGCAAATTGCTAGGAGTGGGGGGTAAAGTTATTATTCATGTATACACATATTATGTTCTTCAGGTGTCATCATCTAGATTTATGCATTCTTAGTTTCATGTACTTGTTATTTTCAGAATTTGGTGTTCCATTTTGACTGTATCAGTAGTGAGAATCCAGTAACAGTCTTCATCATGATAACCAGTAGCCCAGCCCCTAGCAACAAGCCTCTAAGAAAGGATATAGCCCTTCAACTTCCAGGTCAGTCAGTGTTTTCCACAGGATTCTAAATTAGGTGGTGCTGTGGACCTCCACCTTTTTAAGTTTGGGGTCCACAATTATTCGCAACCAAGAAGGAAAATGTCATGATCTTAAATTTTGGAAAGTACAAAAATAAATTGAAAAGGAAAATTAAAAAACTGAACACCCGTACACCTCCAACCTCAATAACTTGTGCACAACATGGTCTTAAAACAATAGACTGCAGCATAAGCAAGGGCACACATTGCTGAGATATCTCTGAAAAATACAGTTTTTCTAGTGAAGTTGCTCACTCCTCTGTATTGATTATCTTTATTTTCAAGATAAAAAATCTCTGAAATAGTCTTAAAAACAATACACTAAGAGTTTTCACTTGTGGTAATGACATCATCGTTTACTACATCACTGCTATTTGCATGTGAATATGGATACGTTAGACTTATTGTTGATTAGAATAAAACCAGCCTTTTAAAAAAAAAAAAACAGGATATTTATTTTAAGGAACAGGAAGATTGAAACTTGATTATTTATTGTTCTGTTTGTAAAATATTGATGCTGTGATTGTAAATAATAGCAAAATTTCTGTTAATCCTTTTGCAAATGTCAGAGTGCCAGTTCGGGATTTCAGAGTTCAGTATGAACTTTGGCACTCACATGTCCATAATGGGTCATATTGGTGATACTAAGCTTTTATTGTACCGACTATTCCTTTCTCTCAGTTCCCTGTCCATTCCTAATCACATTTGTGAATTAGTAATGTTTTACTGATTAATGTTATGCTGCTTACATAATAATATTTTATATTGTTCACTTACTTTTTATTCCTTCAGAGAGGAAGTGGAAAAGTTGTTTATAGACGTTTTATGCATTATACTCAGTTTTATGTTAATTTGATGACTTCTGTGTACATGTAAATGATGAATAATTGTTTTACTGTAACCTATTTTGGGGATTGCCATTTCATGCAATAACTATGAGCTATCTTATTCAACTGTATTGAAAGAAATATTGACAACGTCTTAATATTTTATAAGTTTATATCATAATTCATCAATATTTTAATCATCTGACAAAAAAACATCCAAAACATTAAATTGACTAATTTGAATATTTTCAGTAGTGAACTTTCTACACTCACTTCTTTATATTTTTGAAAACTTTTTCTTTGGCTGACGAGTGAGATGTTATTTTATTCAGATATTAAAAATTATCATGGATCCTGTTTAATCATACAAAACTATGTTAGTGTGACTCAGTTGTCATGCCTGAGTGCATGACTTTTATATTAAGATCTTTTTTTTACACTCACTATCTTGGACCCTATTCTACCTACTCACTTGAAAATTTGCACTGTTGGGATGCATACCAAGATGAGTGTTCCTGTCATATACAAACTAGGTCACTGTTACCATATTTCTACACTTGAGCATCTTTTATGTTTTTGCTAGTATTTGATTTAGCCTTAATATTCTGGACTCTTTTTTTTCATTGAGGCCTGGAAAATTGGTATACTGATAAACTAGTATAGATTGATATTACACTATGACAGTAATTGATAATCATCTTGAACCATATTGGTTCAATAAAATTTTTTTTACAAAATTCTGACAAATACTCTACTACTCATTACAAACTTACAGTAAGTAAACAGAATAAATATTTTTAAAAAAAAGCTATTTTTGTGTGAATCAGTCATACACTTCAGGAAGTAAACAGTGTCAAGTATTTACAGCTGCAAGCCTTAGACTTCTTTTGCATCTGTGTGCACCACTAATAATGTAGTTATTGTTTTCCCATATCTGTAATAAACAGAATATTTGGGTCTAATTTTCAACCATACATTAAGCTATATCCTCAGTATATTGGACCCTGTTCTGCCTACTCTCATGAAATTTGACATGTGGGTACATCTCAAGCATTATTGTTATTTTTATGGGGTATATTGCCTTTTGTCAGCACAAGATAGGCTATACAATGTGGCCAGTATGACTTGTGGAGGAAGAACCTAGGTAAGCCCAGGGAAGAACCATCAACCCACAAGAAGATACTGGAAACCTTTCTCACATACCCACATTAGCTGAGCTTGAGACTTACACCCACACAGACAGACGTGAGGTAGCAGTGATCTGGAACAGTGAGTGTTTTAAACCACTTGGCTACTCAAGGCCCCCATCAAGCATATTAACTCAGACCATACCAAAACTTAGGTCACTTTGACCGTATTTTATCATTTCATTAACTTTTATATTTTCTTCCATAGCAGCCCATATATTCATAGGTATTTGTTGATGAGAAGAATTGTGTTCATGAGTAGACACCTTGACGTTTTCTGATTTTTTCTTTAGCTACAAGTGTCAGTCATTGGGAATTTGATAGGTGTCTGAAATGGGAAAATATTGATTATTCCTGCTGACACATGTATTGTTCAGGAACAAATTGGGAGCCGCAAGAATGCATCCATAGTGTGCATGGTTGAACATATTTTCACATCATCTGATTACAAAACCTGGGAAAACTGTATTCTAGGTCTTCAGCATTTTATATTGAACTATTATATAAATGCTGTACAAAGTTCATCTTAAACATTTTAAGTTTGAGTACCAGTATAACCAATAACTCCTTTGTTTTGACTTCTCATAGAGTTTGTCAGTTTTCTTGAGGTATCCAGCAGTTATTTGTAGATTGTGTTGTTTACCTTGCTTTTCCAGAAGATTTTTGTTGCCTGTCTTTTTGTAGAAAGTATTTCAGCCCATCTATTCATTCCTTATTTTGTTTCTGGACTTGAGTTCTCCACCATCTAACTTTGTAAATATCTTATGTTTGAGATAAGGATGAAGTCTACTCATTCTGAGGTTAAAAGGCCAAATGTAGGGGTCACTGTAACCGAAATGAAAAAATTGGTTTCTGTAGAACAACATTAATTCTACACCGGAGACCTCTGTCAAACTTTGTGGATTGACTGTACTTGGAGATATATAGGAACCTATTGATTTGGGAGTCTCAAGGTCAGTAGTCAAAATCACTGGATGTAGAATGAAAATAAATGGTTTCAGTAAAAAACAAAAAACTCTTAACTTGTGGATTGCGTTCACTTTGGTTAAAAAAAGAAGTCAATGGAATTAGGGTAAAAAGATCAAAGATCAAATTTACTTTGATCAAAAGACAAAAAATGTTTTTGTGCAGTTATTTTAGTTTTAGTACATTGACCAATGTTTTAGAGGGCTTGTGCTTCAGATATGGATGAATCCTATTGATTTGGAGGTTCGAGGGTCAAAGGTCATGGCTGTTGTGACAGAAAGTAAAATGGTTGTATCTGTATCTTTATTTGAATATGAGAAAATAAAAAATAAAATTTGCTGACAAATACTCTACAGCTCTACGTTTACACTCTCTTTTAGTTGTAAGTATATTATACGTTATCATAATTTCAGTGTTGTTTGCATTTTATGCATTTGCTTTTATATTAAATCACAGTTACAATGAGACAATATATAAATCTGTCTTCCTTTCTTAGTAAATACATTTTCAAGTTCATTCCAAATGGGTGAAAATGAAAGGAAATGATAGCTGAAAGTAATAACAAGTAAAATACTTCCAAGACCATAAGTGAAAATGTTGAGATGGTAGTTCAAATGCAGATATGATTGGAATGCCATTAAAATACACATCAAAGGGCAATCAAAGATGAACGGAATGCAAATAAAATGCTAATGAAATATCAATGGAATGCAAATGTAATACAAATGGAATGCTAATGAAAAGCATATTTGGTAACAATCACTGGTTTCCAGGTATGCATCAGAATTTGTAGACACATTATTTAATGAGGTCTGTATTTTCTTAGAAATAAAATGAGTACATTAATTGTGTAAATTATGACCTTTTGAAGAGGAGCGAATTCAAGTTTTTTCTAAACAAAACATTTTAAGCCATTTTAAACTGTGTTCTACAGAGTAATAACAACTCTGCTTTTTTAATACTGAAAATAGTTATGGGGTACAAATATGGAAAGTAGTTTAGGGGTACAAATATGGAAAGTAGTTTAGGGGTACAAATATGGAAAGTAGTTTAGGGGTACAAATATGGAATGTAGTTTAGGGATACAAATATGGCAAGTAGTTTAGGAATACAAATATGGAAAGTAGTTTAGGGATACAAATATGGAAAGTAGATTAGGGGTACAAATATGGAAAGTAGTTTAGGGATACAAATATGTAAAGTAGCTTAGGGTACAATATGGAATGTAGTTAAGGGATGCAAATATGGAATGTAGTTTAGGGATACAAATATGGAAATTAGTTTAGGGATACAAATATGGAAAGTAGTTACAGATACAAATATGGAAAGCAGGTTAGGGTTACAAATATGGAAAGTAGCTTAGGGTACAAATATGGAATGTAGTTAAGGGATACAAATATGGAAAGTAGTTAAGGGATACAAATATGGAAAGTAGTTTAAGGATACAAATATGGAAAGTAGTTTAGGGATACAGCTGTGGAAAGCAGGTTAGGGGTACAAATATGGAATGTAGTTTAGGGATACAACTATGGAAAGCAGGTTAGGGGTACAAATATGGAATGTAGTTTAGGGATACAAATATTTAAAAGATCTTGAGATTATTCAATAATAAAGGAACTCTGTGTTGTTAAATGTTAAACTTAGCCTGTTGTGATAATGATCTGAAATGTTAGAAAAAATCCAAAGAAATCTGTTCCTCGCCTTGTCCTTTAAATTTATAATATAGAATTGATTTGATTCATTACCAATGTATTACTATTAGTAATGTGTATTCTTTTACATTTTCTGGTGATAACTATAATACCTGATTCACTCAGCTAATACCTACATTCCCTAAAATATTCAGGTAACATACATAATACCTGAAATTTGGATCATTAACTGACAGATATTCACTGATTCAGATATATGAGGCACAGCATAACCCAGTACACAGAATATAATTATTAAAATGAGCAGTCTCTATGTATATCATGAAAAAACATATTTTAGTGCCATTCCAAGGTTAACGTGTGAAAACAAAGTTTTTATTCTAAGCAATCAAATGATGTCAGTCCTAATAATAGGTGTGTAAACTGTTTTTATGCTCACTAATAGGATGTCAATCCACTTTAATCCCTTTTTGCATGTACAGGTTTTAAAGATGTTAGTAATCAAAAGTTGTCAGTCCACTTTAATGCCTTGATGAAGTGACAGATGTTAAACTATGATCACAATGAAAAGTTGTTAATCTGCTTTAATCCCTCTTGAGGGTTTTTGGTTTAGATTTTGTGATTTGAATGCCATTTTTCAGCACATTATGTATACATGGCAGTCAGTATATTTGGTGGTGGAAGAACCCAGGTAAACTCTGGCAAGAACCACCAACCCATCAGAAGCTTTTTACATACCCACTTTGGCTGAGCCAAGACTTAAAACCCATGGAAATAGAGATGAGATGTCACTGATCTGTAAAGGCAAGCGCCTTAAACCACTTAACCACCTGTGGCCCCCTTCCGAGCTTAGATCTGCATTCAAAGTGTGAGAAATTACTAATTTTTGATAATGATGCTTGAACCTTCTAGATCATATAAAATGAGCCATCTCCATTCATATTGTCATGTCCGTATCTTTGGTGGGTATCATGGATGCAACATGGCCATCCCACATTCTCACATTCCACCCCACTGAAATGGTAACTTGACAACAGCCCCTCCACCAAGACAATGAAAATGAAATGAAAATAAAGTAATTAAAAACAGACAATTTAGATATTAATATATTGCCATATGGGAGGGGGATGAGCTGGCTATAAAACACCACTATTTGAGTTTTAGCATGCTTATTTGCTGGGCAATCCCTTACCCCATTGGTTAAAAATTTTTCTACACTGCAGCTCTCAAGACAATGTAAATTAAAAAAATGAAATATCTCATATACTTTATACAGGTTTCTACACTGCAACTCTCAAGACAATGTAAATTAAAAAAATGAAATATCTCATACACTTTATACAGGTTTCTACACTGCAACTCTCAAGACAATGTAAATTAAAAAAACGAAATATCTCATACACTTTATACAGGTTTCTACACTGCAACTCTCAAGACAATTTCAATGAAAAGAGTGAAATCTCTCATACACTAACACATTACCCAAACTAATTTTGTGTATTCTTTTCTTTTTTGAAACATATTCAGGTTTAAGAACATTGGTAATAAGTACAATAACACACATGAAAGCAAACTTATCTTCTGCAGGATGATTATAAAGTGAAATTAGTCTAGATTTTGGAAAATATTTAAGAATATTAAGAAACTTATAATAAAGAAAAATAACAGAGTAATACAAAGGTCTGGTACAAGCCTGAGTACTAACACTTGATGATTATGCCCAAGTATCAGTGGAGTGTACTGAACTCAAATGTATAATGCCAGACAATGATATTAACAGACATACAGAAAATATCCAGGAGCTGTGAAATTTTGGGTAAACATTTTAAGTCACTAGTCTAATTAAATACCAACTTTGTCTACCTTGTTAGAATATATGAAAATCTTTACATTTGCATGCATGTATGATTGTGTACCCATGCACATGAATGCACGCATGCACACAAACATGCATCCCCCTTTTATTTTTTCATTGTACCTTCTCCCTTACTTTAGGTCTTTTTCTTTGAAGTAAGAAATGAGATATTCAAATAATCTTCTAATGCAAGGAGGATTCAGGTGAAGTCTACACATAAGAAAAGATAGGGAAAGTTAATAACACTAATTAGAGAATTAAAAAAAACAAGAAAGAACCACCATCACTAACATAAGATTTATTGTAATTAAGTATATATAAGTTATAATTCTACTTGTAAAAACAAAGGACAGGAGGGGGATGTCTTTAATTTAAGTAAGGAGTGTTGTTGGTGGGAGGCTTTGCTACCATTGCACCATGTGAATTAGACCCTCATTGGAATCCCTGCAAATGGGGCATCACTATAGAAACTCAGTACAACTTTTCAGACCAAAAGGGGATAAACAGATGCATAGAGTAACAGTTATGACCTCAGAATTTGCATATCTAGCAAACATTCAGTGCAGGAAAGCAAATAGTCCCCTACACCAGTTTTGTTTCATTTTCATTTATAGTTTAAAGTGATTCATTGATTTGATCCAAGGAAAAGCCTGCAGTACCAACAATTATACCAATGAAACGATAAACACATGTGTACAACAAAAATGCTTGAAGTCAGGTGTCCACACAAATAATAAAAGCAAATATTTACAAAGAATATGAACAGCACAACTGAATCAGAAATCTTTTTCAGACAAGAGCCATACAAGAAGCATGTTCTTATGAAATAAGTTCTACCTCTAAAAGATGAGTATAGCAGAATCGTCTGTGATACGTTCGTTGCTCTCTATAGTTGGCATTAACATGGTGCATTACATCAATGTGATGATCAAACATATAAGGATGCTGCTATTAACTGCATTTTGTGATAATTATGGACACGTGTACTATGTCATAAAACATGCCTATATTGCATTAATGGTTGGTTGAGACATGGAGGTTGAGACAAAATGATTTAAAAAAATCAGCAGGAATTTATGACAGTGCCACTGAAGAATCAATAACACTTTACAGGTCCCTTTGCACTGAGTGTCAGAGGGAAAAAAGTGGCCATATGCTCATATTTTGCTTCTCTGGATTAGTTTAAGCTCTGGATCAGAGGTGGACCTTTTTGATAAATAAAGTTCATGTGTCAAGGCAGCTTACATGAATCATGGTTTACCAAGATCATTTCACCAAGTTTTATATTATTCTTTTGGCCTGAGATAAACATTTGAGCATGCAGCTGTCAGTTGTTTGATATTTTCGTTTTACTTGGAGCACCACAGATCATTGAGCTAACGTTCTTGTTGCCAGAACTTGTGGAAGTTCCTAGAAATTTAGCTACCTCCAGAATTAAGTTCAGTGGAATGAGCTAACTCTAATATAAAGAATATGTTGGTAACCCAGTCAGGAGATAGTGGCACAACAGACTGGACTTTGTTCAATTTCACAACAGCTCTAGTAACACTGGTCAACAGTGAAATCATTACTGACTTGAAAAGGCCCTAATCTGTAGTATTTTGGTGTGCCGAACACGAATATAACCGTGAAAAATTTGTATTGGCTCTCGTTTTGAAGATATTCATATACCTCATTTTCTATGTTTCACTGTGTAAATTTCTCCAGTAGGACTGCAGCAACATCCGGAATAATGATGTAACATTGCATAATACCATCATGCTCACATCATCCACAGTTGATTGCATCATTTTCTGATGCAATGCAATACTAATGCCATGCGGCTGCTGAAGTAAGTTGACGTCAGCAGTGTACTATACATGTGTAGGCCTATTATACTAATGCCAGGCGGCTGCTGAAGCTGACGTAAGCAGTGTACTATATAAAGCCCAATCAGATAGGTTCAGCATTTAAAATATTTTAGACGTTGTGCGAGACAGTTCAAGCTACTGTTACATAAAACTTATTATTTTATCCATTTACGTACAATAAAGAACAGTAATGCCTCGAAAGTGTGTTAATACCGCGGACAATTTTTGCTATATTTGTGGGGAAGTGACATTTGCCAACCAGAAGAAAAGTATCAATTCTCAAGTGAAGAAGGCATATCATCCTTACTTCGGATGCAAGGTTGGTGACCAAGACAAGCCTTGGGCTCCGCATATATGCTGTGCTACATGTACAACACAGCTTTCACAGTGGTTGAATTGCAAAAGGTCATCAATGCCGTTTGCAGTCCCAATGGTGTGGAGAGAGCCAAGCAACCACCTAAATGACTGTTACTTCTGCTTGGTTCCTCCTCTTTCCGGCGGAATAACGAAGCGAAAGAAGTCGAGAATAGTCTACCCAAACATTCCGTCTGCATTGAGACCAGTTCCACATGGTGAGGGACTTCCTATTCCAGAACCTCCAGCAGAATATTCTCTTGATTCATCTGACGAAGACAAAGGTGAGTCGACCTGTTCTTCTCCTGGTCCATCAGCATGCAGTGATCCAGATTTTCACTGTGGTGCATCATCAACCCCACACAGAATAACACAGGAAGAACTAAATGACCTGATTCGTGATTTGGACTTATCAAAGAACAAGGCAGAATTGCTAGGATCAAGACTCCAACAATGGAATCTTCTAGAAGAAGATGTCACAATTACTGCATATCGAAAGCGCCACCAGCAATTGGAGCCTTTCTTCAGAAAGGAAAGTAATCTGATATTCTGTTCCGATATTGAGGGCCTCATGAATGCTTTAAAAATCACTCATGACCCACAAGAATGGAGACTATTTGTGGACTCTTCGAAACTGAGTCTCAAGGCTGTGCTTTTGCACAATGGAAACATTCTTCCATCTATTCCAGTAGCGTATGCTGTCCACATGAAAGAGACATACGATAACTTAAGGCAGCTACTGAATTCCATTGAGTATAACAAGTACAGCTGGCACCTCTGTGGTGATTTGAAGGTAGTTGCCCTTTTAATGGGACTGCAGCAAGGATATACAAAATACATGTGTTTCTTATGCGAGTGGGATAGCCGAGCAAGGGAAATGCACTACATGAGGAAGGAATGGACTCACAGGCAGAATGTAGCCATTGGAGAGAAGAATATCCAACACCCAGCTCTGGTTGAGGCTCAGAAAATCTTGCTACCACCCCTTCACATCAAACTAGGTTTGATGAAGAACTTCATGAAAGCCATTGACCGGACTTTGCCAGCATTCCGATACCTGCATGAAAAATTCCCTCGACTCAGCGAAGCAAAGATTAAAGAGGGAGTTTTTGTGGGTCCTCAGATTCGAGAGCTTTTCAAAGATGACCGGTTCAACAACTTGCTGGAAGGTGACGCGAAACAAGCATGGAATGCTTTTCGCCTAGTTTCTACAAACTTCCTCGGAAATGTTAGGGCAGAAAACTATAAGGAACTAGTAGAAGACATGTTGATGAAGTATAAGAAACTTGGCTGCAATATGTCTCTGAAGATTCACTTCCTTCATTCCCATTTGGATTTCTTTCCTAGCAACTGTGGTATTGTTAGTGATGAACACGGCGAACGTTTTCATCAAGATATCGCAACAATGGAACAAAGATACCAGGGAAAATGGTCCACTACAATGCTGGCTGACTACTGCTGGACACTCCTCAGAGATGCTCCCAAACAGCTGTACAAGAGACAGGCGAAGAAATCTAAGATGTAGTCAATGACTTGATTTTTTATAGGTAGGCTATTACAGTTGACCTTTTACTATTGGAATGCATTTCGTTATGTAAACATTAATTTCTTGCAGATTACAAAAAAACTAGAGCCAATTTTGCAATTTGACTGTCATATTCGTGTTCAGCACATAAAAATTGATAAGAATTGACTAATTTTATTTCAGTAACATGACTTTTGTAAAAATTTGTTGTCCAGTGTAATACGACAGTGGCATTGAGCAGACCCCATTTTCTGTTTTGACTGATTCAGATGCTAAGGTAGGATTGACATCTTCATACCCCCACACCCCTCCCCTACATGAGGTTAAAATTCTGCACTTAAAAGTGAGGATGATCTTCAGATGGTGAATCACCGCAAGCACTGATGCTGAAGAACCAGGCACAGATAGACAAACTTTGTAATATCTCAGTAAGTTGGGGGCCCCAAGTGGCCAAGTGGTCTAAAGCGCTCTCCATTATGGATCACTGCCATCTCACCTCTGTCTGTGTGGGTTCGAGTCGGGGATTCGGCCAATGTGGGTATGTGAGAAAGCTTGCCAGTAGCTTCTTGTAGGTCGGTGGTTCTTCCCGGGTTCTTCCTTCACCATTATTACTGGCCACCATGCATAGCCTATTGTCTGCTGAAAAATGGCGTTAAACCCCACAACAACAACAACAGCCTCAGCAAGTTACTACTGCTGACTCAGTGCATGTTCTAGACACCACTAAACCATTTACTGCATGACACCACAGACTTAGTGCAAAATCCAGGCACCAAGGAGCCAACTACATCAATTCTATTGATCCAGTCCAAGATCCAATCACACAAAATTTCCACCCTTGATTGTGCTCTGTTCTTTAGCATTATGTTGGTGACAATAAAGTTAAAGTCAGTTACCTTCTTTAGTTTCTGATATAAATCAGTGAATATGTTTAAATTAGTGAAGCGAATTTCAGGGATTATGTATATTACCTGAATGTAGGGAATGTATGTATCTCCGGAGTGAAACAGGTAATAAACATGTTACCTGAAAAATGATAGTATTGTACAAAATGCCGATTATAACCTAGTAATATGATTCAGTGTGTTGTGAGCTTCTTTTCAGCAGAATTTTGGGATGGAACAGATTACATTATTCTTACTCAGTTTACGAAGGTGTTTATCTAGTTATCCATGTGATTTGTATGGATTGTTGTCATGCAAGACTCTGCTACCATTTCACTTACATAAATATTTGGTGTTTTGATGGTGGCTATAGGCTGAAACTGAGGCTAAGAATACATATTTAGTTTTTGTGGCAGAATTAATGAATCAATGTAAAGTTAAAAGCATTGATGGACCAGTGTAAACATTCTCCTCTGAGACTTTTTAATCATTAATGCTCTTTGCAAGAGACCAGAGGTCATTTGGTGGCAGAATTGTATTGAAGTTTAAAAGTATTCAGTTGAATACATTGCACAAATTATATATGCACAAAATACTGTATATACTCATTTATAAGTAGAATCCAACTGGAAATAACATAGACCCTGAACTGCTGTTGCTTACTGTGCTGGCAGATCAAGGTCTGTTGTTCATTCTACTGATTACTTCTAACAAACTGCATAGACCCAGATCTGCCAGTGTATTATGCAATATCAGATCTGGGTCTATGCATTTTGTGGTTGGACTTGTCTAATTTACAAGCAAATCTATACAATATATGAGAATTTGATTAAATTTCACAGTAAACAAAATTGTTTGCTGATTGTATGTATTATTTCAGTTTTCTGTTAATGAGATCACTTTGAAATGCTGAGGTTATATTCAGAATGATATATGACCTTGGAAGCTCTTCAGTGTGTACAGAGTTAGCTTGGATCACATATAGGCATGTCTTGAAATGGATATAAGTTTCTGATTTTTTAAAAAAAATCCAAAATATCCTCTTATTGTGTTGAAAATGTATATGATCAGTGAAGTAACTAATATATAAAAGAAACTTGTGTTACAGAATGTTGTTTTCAGTATTGTGTTTTTTATGCAGCAAATATTTACTTGAATTTTTACTGTAGAAAGTCCAGAGCTATTTTTGGTTGACCTTTACTATAAGACATTCTTTACTCAAATAAGAAATCCTGAAGCTGTGATAGATGATAAAAATTTGTTATGCATCTGTTTATTGCAGTGGTGATGTCTTGATTTGATTCTGTGCATATGGGAAATTGACAAAGTCTATTCATTGAGATTCAAAAGGTCAAAGGTTAAGGTCACTGCAGCTGAAAGAAGAAAAGAAGAAAAATGGTTTCTGCACAATAACTTGTTTTCAACCATCTATATTTATCAAACTTTGTTGATAGCTTTAACTTTGGTTGAGAAATAAGCCTATCAGTTTTTGGGTTCAAAAGGTTAATGGTCAAGGTCACTGTGATTGAAATGAGAAAAATGGTTTCTGTACAATAGCATTAGCACAGATCTGACCAAACATTGTAATTAGCTTATGCATGGGGTTAGCAAAAAGCTAATTGGTTTGGGGATCAGAAGGTTAACGGTCAAGAAAAACATGATTTCTGCAAAATAACTTGAGTTTTACATCACATTCCTGGACCAAACTTTTTGGATTGTCTTAGATTTTTAGTAAGAATGAAACCTATTAATTTTGGAGTTAGAATATTCAAGATCACTGTGACTGAAAGAAATAAAATGATTTTTGCAGAATTTAATTCTAGATCATATACCTTGACCAAGGTTTGTGGGGCTTGTATTTAAGGTATGAAAGAGGCATATTGATTTTGTGATCAAAAGCTCAAATGTTAGGGTCACTGTGGCTTAAAGAAAAAGAAGATTTTGCAGAATAACGTTTTCCTTGAGTTAATTCCTTGACCAAACTTTGTGGATGGCTTGCACTTAGGGTAATAAAGCAGACTACAGAGTCTAGAGTCAGGGTAGTAAACCAGACTATAGAGTCTTGAGTGAGGGTACTAAAGCAGACTACAGAGTCTAGAGTCAGGGTAGTAAACCAGACTATAGAGTCTTGAGTGAGGGTATATGGCAGACTATATAATCTTGAGACTGATGGTCATGCCATGCTAGTTGCTGCAAAGAGGACTATTAAACACAGGGCAGATTTTATTTATGTGTCATTTACTTTACTCATGTTACATTATACTTTAATACACCCCTGACTGTGTTGTGGCCCCCAATTAAACTTGTAAAGGTTTTCATTGCACCATGAAGACTTATTGAATTTTAACCAATGATTAATGTCAAAGACACAGAGTTCAGGTCTCAGATTTTCAGTTTTATTTCTTGTCACAATTTTAACTTTACATATTGAATAAAGTTTGTTACATTGAATGATATTGATATGGGTTTCCATGTAATATGAGTACTTATTTAGTTACTCTGAATTTTTCGTTGCTTGAGTGAATCTTTTGTGTGATGATCAACTGTAAAGAATTGTATAATTTATTCAGATATCCTTCAAAAGTCTTGAGCTGAATGTACTTACCATTTTATCATGCTAATTTACATTTATTATCTTTTTCATTTCACTTGAATTTAAATGTAAATTATAGAAATCAGTGTCAAGTTTTGCACTACTCTTTCAGTAGGAGACAATCATAGGAAAGATAGAGATGTTGATATTGTGGAACGTGCAAAGAGACAGTACAAAAAAGGTTCTTATTTCATTATATTGTAAAGCATCATAATGTCATACGCATGCATTTCGTATCCTATTAACCTAACACCAGATATAGATGAACTAAATAAATTTGTGGCTTTGACCTTGAATTTTATATCCGTGACATAAGATTTAAATATTTATCATGGTACGGAGAGGTGAGATATTGTGTACTTGTTTACAGAATATTTGTAAATAAAACTATTGATCTATATTGCCCTACGTTATTTAGGCTCTTGAGATTTTCAAATACATGTGGACCACTGACTGTTACTAATGCTGTAATGTGAGGCATAAAACTTAATCACATACAGACATTAACCTTGTAGCATTTAGGTCTGTTGCCTTGGTGATTGTCATCTGATATCATATATCAGCTTTTTTTCCACCATGTGTCATGACATTTTCAGTATATACTGTGCTTACATTATGTACTGTTTCATATTGGTGCAAATATGTAAAGACACTTTTGTTTATATATGACATATTGTTCATGCAAGTTAGGTGTGATTAGTCATTTGGTATACTACTATTGGTCAGTTATAAAGGACTACCAGTAAATACTGAGTGCAGGATTACACGGCTTATCCTTGAGGATGACTTTACCTTCGGCAGTCATAACACACTTTATAATAAAATCAAATGTCGTTGATGGAGTGATGTTAGAAACTGTCTTGTGTTGTCCACTTGCACTGCATGTTGCAGATTCACAGGGGTGAATCTAGGAATATCATTTGGTGGGGGGTGTAAACAAGTAGGCAAGGGTTTGTGGTATGCAACTGTAGGAGCTCAGGTGGCAAGGCCTGCAGAAGCTCCTGCATTTTTTAATCATTTCGAGGGAATAAATCTTAACCCTCTAACATTGCAAAGAAACCTTTATCTAGGAAACATAATAGTTGTTTTTTTGCGTGTGGGTGGGTGGACATTATGCCCAGTTTGAATAATTAAGCTTTATTTGTTAGGGACGCAACTCATATAGCTAAATATTAAATGTTTCAAAAGGCCTATGCATGTACACAATTGTTTATAAAAGGAAAGAAAGAATGTGTTAATTTCTTGATTAATTTAACACATATATTTCACTTAAAACTTTTATGTGCATACTTGTACATCATTTCATAATTTTTTTAACCAATTAATACATACACATAAGAACAAAGGAAAGAGTAAATTTTGTCATTATGTTTCACTGAGAATATTTAACTGATCACATGGGAACAAACTCTGTCAGCTCTTTAATCTTGTCCTTCTGGAAAATGAAAATCCCATCCCTCCTGTCCGTAATTGCTGTATCATACAAAAAGAAGAAACTCACATCCATCCACCACCATCCCATACCTTTCAGCTTTTCAGAAGCCAAGTTTGGAGAGTGAATAAAAAATAGGGAGATTGGGACCTAAAATCAGGAGGTTTTTCATGGCATTTTTTAATCATCATTTTCACTTTTCTTGATGGGAGCTCTGAAGTCCTTCCCAGCATGCATATATGGCTGGCTGGTCTTAATAACTTCCCTCTCAAATACATTTTAAATACCCTTTAGGATTAGTTCATTTATGGAAAGAAAGTTGATTGTGATCTGATTGAAGTTCTTTTTTGAGCCAAGTGTGTGAGTGATTTGGAATTTTAATGTATCTAAAACAATTTTTCAATCATATCAGTGCAATGTTTGCAGTGTGCTAGTTTATAGTGATGTCTGACTCTGGGGTATCATACCACAGACATGTAGCATCATGTGATACGCAGTAACATTATCCTGACACCAGGCTGACCAGTCCTAACACTAACCTCTTAATGCCAAGCACCAAGCAAGGCAGCTGCTAGTATCATTTTTATAAGTCTTTGGTATGACTTAGGGTTCAAACCCGCCACCTCCTGTATTTGAGGCAGATGCTTTAACTTCTTTGGCAGTTTTGGAGCCAAGTTTTCTTGAGATAGGTTATCTTGTTTGTACACACCTCCAGACAGATATATTCTATCAGGCAGCATTTCTCTTCCTGTCAGACTCACCTACAGACAGATATATTCTGTCAGGCAGCATTTCCCTTCCTGTCAGACTCACCTCCAAACAGATATATTCTATCAGGCAGCATTTCCCTTCCTGTCAGACTCACCTCCAGACAGATATATTCTATCAGGCAGCATTTCCCTTCCTGTCAGACACACCTCCAGACAGATATATTCTATCAGGCAGCATTTCCCTTCCTGTCAGACTCACCTCCAAACAGATATATTCTATCAGACAGCATTTCCCTTCCTGTCAGACTCACCTCCAGACATATATTCTGTCAGGCAGCATTTCTCTTCCTGTCAGACTCACCTCCAGACAGATATATTCTGTCAGGCAGCATTTCCCTTCCTGTCAGACTCACCTCCAAACAGATATATTCTATCAGGCAGCATTTTCCTTCCTGTCAGACTCACCTCCAGACAGATATATTCTATCAGGCAGCATTTCCCTTCCTGTCAGACACACCTCCAGACAGATATATTCTATCAGGCAGCATTTCCCTTCCTGTCAGACTCACCTCCAAACAGATATATTCTATCAGACAGCATTTCCCTTCCTGTCAGACTCACCTCCAGACATATATTCTGTCAGGCAGCATTTCTCTTCCTGTCAGACTCACCTCCAGACAGATATATTCTGTCAGGCAGCATTTCCCTTCCTGTCAGACTCACCTCCAAACAGATATATTCTATCAGGCAGCATTTCCCTTCCTGTCAGACTCACCTCCAGACAGATATATTCTATCAGGCAGCATTTCCCTTCCTGTCAGACACACCTCCAGACAGATATATTCTATCAGGCAGCATTTCCCTTCCTGTCAGACTCACCGCCAAACAGATATATTCTGTCAGCATTTCCCTTCCTGTCAGACTCACCTCCTGACATATATTCTGTCAGGCAGCATTTCCCTTCCTGCCAGACTTACCTCCAGACAGATATTTTCTATAAGGCAGCATTTCCCTTCCTGCCAGACTCACCTCCAAACAGATATATTTTGTCAGGCAGCATTTCCCTTCCTGTCAGATATATTCTATCAGGCAGCATTTCCCTTCCTATCAGACTCACCTCCAGAGAGATATATTTTGTCAGGCAGCATTTCCCTTCCTGTCAGATATATTCTGTCAGCCAGCATTTCCATTCCTGTCAAACTCCTTTCTAGTTGAACGGTGTTTTCCCTGCCATAGGGCTTGAATTTGTTTTATAATTTTGAAGTATTATGTCTTCGTGTAACTAATTAAAATTGTTGATTAATTGGGCAGATTCAGAAGGTGCCAGTTCTATGTGTATTATGTGTGTGAAGTTCGCTGTCTCACTTTTCTTACATTTATCTTGATGCTTGATTGTTCATTTTTTTAAATTTTACTTTCTTATCTAAAGCAGTTAGGATATAAACATTTGCTGGGAGGGTTTTGCTAAGTTTTCTTTGAGAAATGTAATTTACCAAAATATTTAAAAAACTTTCTGTAAAATATATTCTCAGATCACAGTAACATTAGGAGAACAACTAAAAGGATGAGGGAATGCATATAAGGCATTTTAAGTTCTACTATGGGTATGCTTCAAAGGTAATATGGTAATCCCTATATGAACAATTAGCTGCTACCCTAAAATGAAAACAGCTGCACAGACAGATGATGTTATGTGACATTAATGTCACAGACAGATGATGTCATGTGACATTAATGTGCAGGTACTGGTAAATACGAACAAAATTTGTTTTCCTACTGAGAAAAATCCAGTGAAAGTGGTAAACCCACATGTGTGTAGAGGTGGCGCTGACTTCAGCTGGGTTGGTGGGTAATGTGTACCAAAGCCTGACTTACCCAGGTATGGGCAACTTCCTCCAGCTGTCTGGGTAAGTGATCTTAAAACCACACCCTGTGATGGAAATTAATGGATAAAAATAGGTCATGAGCCAGACCTGGGGACTGGATTTTGCCTACCTCTGATCTAAACCCCAGAGATTCACTTCTTATTTCTGCGACACTTGGTCTCTGTTACAGAAACTTGGGAAGATTGGCTACCCAGTTGGTTTCAGTGATGTCTTAGAACAAAATATTATATTCTAATACAATTGCAGAGATTACTTGCAGCATGTGGAATTATAAGGGAGTTTTTGCAGTGACTTGATTTTTACGTCTCAGTTGGTCACAACACACACTCAACATTTTCAGTGAAACTCTGAACTTTACAAATAATTAAATTTAAGGCAACCAGTTCTACTTTATTGTTTTGGTATGCCATATCATTTTGCAAACCAAAACTTGCAGTAAAATTACTGGCAACATTTTTCTTTAGATAGGTTGCCACCATTTTGAAAAATATGTTTGGTTTTATGGTTAGACTTTCTTCTAATTTTTGCTGTAACAAAATTTATTTGTGATATGGGGCACAGAAAAACTAAAGTAGCAGCTATGTATCACATATCCTGATAATATTGTTACATGATCAGACTGTTTCCAGCTGGTTTGATATGTGGATTTCTGTCCATGACACTCCCTCCCCTAACACGACATGTTTTTATTTAGTAGTTTGGTTTTTTTTGAAGATCTGTTTCATGTAATTTTGTTTTTTTTTAATTATTTATTTGTGAACATGTTTAATATACTTTTTAAGATTCTAATGATGCACTTTTTGGTACAAGGTCAGGTGTTGTCTGAAACACCTAGGAAAGAGTTCCCCTTGTGGTGTTCAGACATTCATTTGAGGTGTGTAAACTGTGTTCGAACTGTACTTTCAATAAAAGGTCAAAGCAACAAGTGATAATGTCAGAACTCTACTGCATGACATATGAAATAACACCATGATACATAGAATAACATCATACCATGATATATGGAATAACTTAACACCATATGTGGAATAACATCATACCATGTTATGTGGAATAACATTATACGATGATATATTGAATACCATCATGCCATGATATGTGGAATAACATCATATCATGATATGTGGAACAACATCATACCATGTTATGTGGAATAACATTATACCATGATATATGGAATAACATCATACCATGATATGTGGAATAACATCATACAATGATATATTGAATAACATCATGCCATGATATGTGGAATAACATCATATCATGATATGTGGAATAACATCATACCTTTTCAGTGCCAAATTAAGAACTGCATGCAGATTTCAGTGAAGACAGCATCAGTATCCAACTAAAATGAGAAGCACAATAAGTTGGTAAAATGTACAAACATGCATCTGGATCTCTACCATTTTCAATTTGCCCATATCTTATATGTATATCTGTTTGTAATTCATAGATTTTGTATGAAAATTGAAGAATGCAAAATTCTTCTTTGGCACTGAAAAGTATATCTTATTCAAATTAAAACAAAAAAGCTGCAATAATGACTAACTGAGGAGGAATCTGATAATACTCGTGCGTATATGCTCTCTGTTCTGCTGGTATTAAACTTAAATACTGTATTTATCCTTTTACTAAATACCATGTCATCTTAGATGGGTTCAGACTATACATGTACCCATGTATCGATATTCCTTGAAGAAATGAAACAAATTTTTATCAATTCATATGTTTTAGATCTCATTCATGCTATTTACTCATTCGAACTGCAAACTGCCTAGTTCCAGTACACATAATGCATTGCCAGATCTAGGTTTTTGCAGTTTGTTAGGAGTACTGGTAATCAAAAGAATTTAGAACATGCACCCTGATCTGCAAGCACATTGGCAGATGGTAGATCAGGATCTATGTTTGCAGCTGGGCTCAACATAAAAGTGAGTGTGTGTGTATGTATGTATGTGTGTATATATATATAATTATATGGAAAGTGTTAAAGAGAGTAATTGTAATAAATACAGAACCGCAATAATGTTTTGCTTTGAGTTTGGTCAAAAGAACTTGTTTGATGTGGTGTACGAATATCTCTGTGCCATATCAGAATCATTCTTTCTTTGGAACAAGACATGTATGTATTATTTGTGTAACATTGCAGACATTTAGAACCCAGTACTCCACTTAATGTACAAGCAGATCTTGATAGAACACACAAGTGATGCACAGCTGGGTATATTGTGTTTGCTTTTGGGTACATACTGTAAGCAAGAAACTAGAGTATTCTGGCTAATGACTAACCTTTTCAGATAATAATTTTTGAACTGTATCATTGAGATGCTAATGTCATTCTTAGCTGTACTGTTCATAGACCAGAAGAACTTGTTTGATGGCCTGTTGCCTGTTATCAATTCATTAGCACTCCATCTAAACTGCTAAGAGGGTTGCCATGAAATTTTAATTACACATTCATCCCCTGGTTTTGTTGGCTCTAAATGATAATGGTGCCCATTGAGCATTTGCTGTTGCTACTCCTTCTGATTTGATAGCTGTATCAACTTGGGGCTATCACTAAAATACTTCTTTTGACATCCAGCAGGTTCTAAATGAGAATCATCCCAATCTGACATCCAGTATGGTTGACATATTGGCCATCTTAAAAATCTTATCACTTCTCATTCCTCCATCTTGGGTGAGCACAGGGTACAGTTTCCCCCTAAATTTGATAAATCATCATATGGTAATTATTATAGGGAACAGAGGGTACATAGAATGTCCCCTAGGCAGCTCAACCAAGGTTCAACACTGCCTCTTGAATGGAAGGTCATTGTCAACATCAGAACTTCACTTAAAGTCTCATATGAGATCTAGTTCATCCTGAACGAAAATAGTGCCGATCTGACATCCAAAATGTCCAACATGGCAGCCATTATGAAAATCTTGTTATGGATACACATTTGAATAGATGGCCATTTCGATATGGGATTTTTGTTAAGAGACTTCCTATGATGTCTAGTTGGCTCTGAATAAAAATGGTACATCTGACAGCCAATATGACTGTCATAATGGCTATCTGGAATCTTGTTATTTCTACTCATCATGAATAGATGGTTATATTGTCTTGTGGTTTCAGCTGGAAGATTTTATTGATGTCTAGTTGATCCTGAATGTAAACAGTAAAACATTCATTATGAACATTCATCATCCATCCATCTTGAAAATCAGAGACTCCTCCAGAATGGATGGTTCTATTAAAAGTTGTGTTTTCACTAAAATACTTTCAAAGATTTATAATATCTTTTCTTTTCATAGACTCTGTTTTTTCATAGACCAGAAGAGCTAATAGGATGACCTGTATGGCATCTGCCCTTCCGTTGTCCATCTTTTGGTGTCTATCTGTATATTAACACAAGTTTGTTACTTTCTAAACTACTTGGAATTTTGCCACAAAACTGTATATATATATATATATATATATATATATATACACACACACAGTCTAGTTATTTATAATGAAAATAATGATACAGAGATGTCAAAATGGGCCACTACAGTGGCCATATTGAAAATGTTTTATCATTATTCCTTCAGAACGGATAGTTATATCTACATTGGGTGTTCCTTAAAGACCATTTATAGATCTGCCAAATGGCAGCCATATTGAAAATATTGTTATTGCTACTCCTTCTTGATGGAAAGTCATATATATATATATATATATATATATAACAACTGTACATACCATATGGCAGTAAAAGGACTAACGAAGCAAAAGTGGAACCCCCCCCAAGTTATATAATGCAGAGAAAGATAGTATAGTTATTGCTCTGCCTCTTTGTGTATGTGTGTGTGGAAGGGGGAGGGGTACACGTGTGTGTGGAAGGGGGAGTGGCACACATGTGTGACTTTCATACTATTTAAAGTGTTTCAACCAAACTTGGTACATGTGTCAAGCATGTTGCATTTTGATTCTATGAATTTTCTACATTATATATGTTTGGTTGCCTGGAAACAGTGTCACATAAGTAGTAGGATATATAGTATATAAATTGTATGTGATAGACCATAGAGTACTAGTTTATACATAGTATAAACACTTTGAGTGCTTGACCACAATGTACTTTACTGGAGGTTTTTACATAGTGATGGAGTGGGGGTGAAATTTCATCAGTATATATTTTGGGTGGACCAGAACAAAAATAAGCACTTAATTTGTCCTGATTATATATATTGAGCAATTTTGCAATTACATCAGTAACCCCATACAATATTTCTGAGAAAAATTGTCACAAAAACCTAGGATGAGTGGAATGCATTCCTTCAGAAGTTTAGATCAATTTCTATGTCATTAGAAACAAAATTCTAGTACTGATGTATCAAAGAGAAAAATGCAGGTAACTGTATACATGTACTTGGAATTACATGTACTTACATTGTGGTAGATAAATATCCCAGTGATAGGAAGACTTTTATTACAACTGTCACGCCAGTAACCCATTTTTTTCAACTGCTTGAAACACGTATATCAGGTTGCAGCATTAATCTGTATTTGGTGGCTGATAAATGGCTACCCAAAATCTTGTCCTCGATAAAAAATCTCTTGTACAAAATTCAGAATAAGAATAAGGACACAATGTTTGCATAGATTTCTATTCTATTAATAGATTTCTATTCTATTAATAGATTTCTATTCTTCCTTATTCAAACTGTGTAATCCGAGAGTTTTGAGATAGCAGATTCAACAAGTTTCTTTCTCTCCAGGTTTTGAGTTCCTGGTTTTGATTGTGGATAATGTCTTGGAAGTGTTGGTGAGGGGAAGAATTTAAGTGTTCTGCAGAAGTGCTTCTGGCAGATTTTTTGGTTTGCTAGTCAACTTTATCTAGATTCATCCTGCTGTTTGGTTGTTTGGCCAAGCTCCTCCGCATACTGAATTGAACAAACTTTACATATTATACTTGTTGCATAATGTGCTGGTTTTTTTTCAAATGCAGAGTCATTTATGATTGGTAAAATGCAGAGTCATTTATGATTGGTAAAATGCAGAGTCATTTATGATTAGTCAAAGCAGAGTCATTTATGATTGGTTAAAGCAGAGTCTCAAGTTCAAGTATTTCATGATTTTCTGGCCTCATCCAAGTCATTGCCATTAGTCAGTCAAGTTAGTGTTGTATATCGATAAATGCTTAAAGACCATTTTTGATGCAACATAAACATCAGTTACTAAAATAAAGAAAGGAAACAGATTTGCATTGTAACAGATGCACTTACGTACATGAAAGGATATTTATTTTTAATTCCTTCTTAGAAGTTCTTAAAACATATTAATAGATGCATAACTAAGGTTGCCTTTTAGTGTTTCTTACTTTGATGACATGTTAGTATAATTTTTTTTATAGCTTTGGCATTTAGTTAACAAAGAAATACAACTGTTTATACATTGGCACGTGTGCATTTTAGAAATGTTTTTTTGTGAAATTCAATCATGCTTAATAAGATTTAGATGTACTAAATGTCACATTTCTAAGTTCTTTTTCAGTAAGAATGTACACACAAGAATTTGCCACATTAATGGGTGATGTTGGATGAAATAACAGATGGGGTAGAATTCAGTACAATTGAACCATATTGTTGGTAGTCCTTTTTTGCCTACATTGTTGCAGAAAAGTCATTGCACTTCACCTGTTTTTTTTTTTTCTTTCTCCATCTAAAATTAACATATTACACCAATAGATTTGCTCTTCATGCTCACTTTCATCTTAAAATCTTTTCTAGTCATGAAATTGTGCAGACTCAACATTGTACTTCGAGAAGACAACTTCTTTAAGTTGTGGCAAAATGAAATCAGTCATTGTTTCTAGTTAGCTGAAAGTCACTGTTTATTTTCTTTATTTTACTTGAGTTCATAGGAACAGTTCCCCCAGTTTAACTTACAAATGTAAGATTATATTACTAAAAGAAATTCCAAATCTCAGCAGACGGTCCACCAATTGACTACCAGCCTGAAGGTGTCATCTTGAAATTAGCACATGCCGCATTCAAACTTTTGCAGATAAAATGAAGGGAAGAGCTTCAGTCTAAGTCTATCACATCTTGGGAAGGGTCTTCCTAAAGATCTTAGTTGTGTGAACAGTCACTGATCTTTGAGTCCCAGTCACTGGTGATTGAAGCCCCTGTGGTACAGGGATAGGGATCAGGTTGAGACCTACTGTCCAGACTACCATCTCATCACACTGGGCTTGGAAATCAGCATACAGATGCCAGACTAGGGAAGGGGATTTAATCAACATTACCTCCTTTCCAATAATCTAAATCCCAACAGGATGTGGGGCCTTCAACTGCAGGAATGTGGTTGGTCTTTTCCCCTGCATGCAGTTCTGGACTGCTGCTCATTGTCCAAATGGTAGAGAGATCAGTACTGCAGTCCATGGACCTACATCTTCCTCCTATGAAGTTGGGTCAGACATTTTTAGGGGGACAGACCTTCTTCCTCCAAACATCCCAGGAGGTTACAGAGACTTTTTCACCTGCCGGCTGAATTTACTACTGGGGATAGTCTGTTAGCTCCAAGTAAGGGGTTATGGGTCAAAGTTCATCTTAACCCCCAAGTCTCCAACACATTTGAAAGGCACTGGGCTGTATAGTTCTGCCTCCCAGGAGTGAGAGTGTGTTGAAGACAGTCTTGCTGTCCTTGTAGACTCACAAGAATTTGGTGCCGAACAGGCCCCTCCTTTTGGGTTTCCTGCCTCCTCTCAACTACTGGTCAAGGAAAGCTGAGGAGGAAAAAATCTGGTATTTTGACAAGTGGTTAATGAGGTTTGCTGTCTTTTGCCCAGTGATTTATGTCCCAAGCCATCAGGCTATGATGACACTAAAATTCTATCCAGGTTGGGGAAATTGTGCCTATCTCTTGACAAGACTACTTGGTGTTTCCTCACTCGGGTTGATTAAGGAACTTTCCAAAAGGTTTATTAATGTCCAGGATTTTGCTAGACAATGTAATCATGTACCCCAGCAAACATCAAGATCAAGATCTTTGGTCTCTGCAGCTAGCAACTCCAGTATTGTCTTGTGGCCTAGAGCATCTGCCTTGGATGCAAGAGGTCATGGGTTCAAACTCCAGCCAAGTCATACCAAAAACTTGTAAAAATGGTACAGACAGCTGCCTCGCTTAACATTCAGCATTAAGAGGTTAGTGTTTGGACCGGTTGATTCCATGTCAGAGTAATGTGACTGGGTGAGAAAATGCTTACATGTCTGCAGCATGATGCCCCAGTGCTCAACATCACTATAAACTGCCACACTGCAGACATCGTAGTGATACAACTAAAGAATTGTTAAAGCTATATTAGAAATCCAAATCTCTCTCTCTCTCTCTCTCTCTCTCTCTCTCACACACACACACACACACACACACACACACATATTGAGCTCTGCCTAGCTATTGCACACAAAACTGTTATCAGGGTCATTGAAGTAGTTGCAGGCTATTTAAAGGTCAGTCCTCCAATATTTTGGCAATTGGTTGATCCACAGTGGCAGTCTTGAGTGCCTCAGACAAATCTTGTCTCGTTGTTGATCTGTAGTGATCAGGTTGGGAAATCAGAGTTCAATTCAAGATTTTGTCTATATGGGGATGAATTTCCCCACAGAGGTAGTCTAGATCCCTCTTAACAGAGTGGAAAAGATATGTCCCTGTTGGAGATGTTGAGAATGAAGACTATTGTTACTTCATCTTTTCTCTTTCTGCTGGCGACCTTGAACTATACAGCAGATCTGGTTCCTCCAGGTAGACTGCACTTGTGTCCTTTCCAGATTTTTACCTGCTTGGAAACAGTAGACCCTTTGAATGCTCGGATTTCTCTGGGTTGGCATTACCACCATCATCTAATTTTTGGACAAGTTAAGACCTGTTCAGGAATGCATTAGATTGAGGGTGAAGCACTCATCTAGGGTCAGATTCTTCAAGGTTCATGGTCTCGGGAAGAGTCAACCCTCCACATTAACAATTTGGAAATGAGGGCTATGTTCTAATGCCTTCAGGGGTGCATCCACAAAATAATAGGTTGCAGTGTGATGGTCTACAATGACAATGTACTGGTGATATTCAAGAGGCAGGGGTCAGCACATGTGCACCTCCTCTCTGCATGGAGGTTTGGAACCTCCTTTGCTGGGCAACTTCATTGGTAGTATTCCTTCAAATGTACCACATTCTCATCAGGAAGAAAACAGTCTATCAAGGAAACAGACTATAGTCATTTCAGAATGGACACTCCACCACTCCATAGCAGACTTATTTTGGCAACTTTGGGGAACACCCTTGGTGGACTTGTTAACCACAAATCTGAACAACAAGCTCTCCTTTAACGTTTCACCATTTTCCCATCCAGAGTACCTGGGCAGTGGATGCTTTCAGCCTGAAGTGGGATTCTATTCCCTTATGCATTCCTACCCTTCTGGATGATCCCACTGATCCTCCACAAATTCAGGCATGCTATGCATGACTCAGCTTATTTTGATTTGTTTTTCTGTAGCCTCAGCAACTGTGGTTCAGTCATCTGCTAGATCTGGGGTGGGGGTAAACTAATTTTGCATTTGCTAGATTCCTTCCTCCTCTCTCTGCAATGATTTCCCACTAAGTTAACCTGCTCACTCAAAATAATTAAGAGAGCCTTGTGCATGCCCAATATGTGGGGTGTTCTCCTGCAGAGGTGCTTCAATGCTGTAGAAGCTTTTGGTTCAGTCTGATCTGAAGGGCAGAATTTTCATCATTTGGTTGCAGTATTTTTCTCCTGGAAAAGTACCAGCTATGCAGTAGTGACAGAAAAGTATTGCATCATTAAAATTAGCATCCCCTCAAACTTCATTTTTATTTGGCAGCTTCTAAAAGAAGAAGACAAGGTAGCAAGCATTTTTTTCTCCACTTTGAGGGCTCAGCTGTTATTTCAGCTGCCACCATTTCAAGGTGGGTTACTATGACTATCAAGAGAGTTTACTAGTCCCTAACCAAGAGGGAACTTTCATTCATGAAAATTGAAGCCCATGAGGTTAGAGTCATTGCTACCTAATTCATTCATCTCTGGAAGATGTGATGAAAGCTGTGTTTTGATAACCTCGCACCGTCTTCTCCAGCTCTGACCATCACTCTTTTGTTCTCTCTTTATATGCTTTCCAGGGATAAAAATAAAAGAACTTGCAATTATATATTGTTTGATATTATGCTGATGATGATTGATTTTACAGTTATCAAAGTGATTCATTAATTCTTCCAGTTGACTTAAGATCAATGTTTTTTTTCCCCCATGATTACCTTTAACAAGGTTGTGACTGGCTTTGTTATGGGAACTGCTTGATCATCTGTTTTTATTGCTGCCAGTCAACAACACCTTCTTTTAATCTGGCTGATAATTAGGGTAAACAAAGTGGTTTCAAGCTAAGACATGTGACTTTTCATTCACAAGTTTTGAGCACAGATCTTTTCCTTACATTTGAAGTTTTTGTACTTTAAAATAGTCATATTTTGAAAACATGATGTCTGCAAAATTGGAGGTTTGATTATTTAGGTCGGTTACATTTTATTGTCTTTCAAATTTTGCAAATGATGAAATTGTTGGTACCAAGGTGACTGATATCAGGTTCACTTGAGCCTTTTGTTGTGAATTAACAAAATATGAGTAATTGGTAATTTTCAGCTGGAATTAAACCATGAAATTCAAGGTCAATGGCAAACGTGCATGTATATTAGTACCGGTATATCTGATTGATCTCTGTCAATCTGGATGGATACATGCATGCATGAATTGGAAGCTAGTTGTTTTGAACAGCTCCTTTTTTTGCACGGGTAATTTTTCACTTTTTAATGATTTTAGATTTGGGGTACCATTAGATACTCTTTCCTAGACAATAGTGTTTAGGTAAGTGGGGGGGCAGATTTTTTAAACACCTTGTACATTATTTTTGCCTTTCTCAGAAATATTCTTTCATGTATTAGTAATACTTTGAATGTATGCATTGCAGTTTGAACATTTTGTGTTTGCTGATCAAGAATATATTGCCCTTTCCTGGAGTTTAGATATGTTTTTCATATTTGTAGCCGTTGTGTTTCCCCGAATTATACTTTCGTAGTCAAGATAAAGTTGAATGTATCTTTAATGAAAAGTGAATCTGTAATGTAATGGAAAGATGGCCTTGATTTTCTGTAGGAGCCAAAAAGTAAATAAAGGAATATTTGTTCACTTCAGTGGTTTTATGCTTTTAGTTTTTAATGTCTCTAAAAAATGCTTTTTTAAAAAGAATATTCTTGTCTGCTGTAGCTTTCTATTTTTGCTCACATACTTACTCAGCCTTTATCACCAGTATTTGTAGCAACTTCCTTTTTGCATGGTTTGCAATTTGATAAAATAGGAAGAGACTGTACAAAGAATAAACTGTACATTTCCAGGAAAAAAATTAATGTCTCCTGGAACAAATTTTGTATCTTGTTGAAAAAATTTCATGTCTTCAGGAGTTCAGTGGGGATGATTTCTAAGACTATACTTGATTATCCATATACAGTCAAACCCAAGGTCAACCATGAATGTGTCCTAATGTGGCCTTCAAAAGCAGGTGTCATTTATGTACAGTCAGATGTTTTGATTAACAATGGTGATATCAGATTTTATTTAACTGGCCTCTGTATGCATTTGGTTGCTATATACAGATGACCACTATACCAGATTTGACTTTGTTGATGGGGGGCCCCGAATGTCCAAGTGGTCTAAAGTGCTCACCATTCCGGATCACTGCCATCTCACCTCTGTCTGCGTGAGTTAGAGTCTAAGGCTCAGCTAGCGTGGGTATGTGGGAAAGCCTGCCAGTAGCTTCTCGTGGGTCGGTGGTTCTTCACTGGGTTTTCCAGGGTTCTTCCTCCACCAGTTATACTGGCCACCATGTATAAGCCTATCTTGTGCTGAAAAATGGCGTTAAACCCTAGAACAACAACAATAACAACTTTGTAGATGTTAACAATTTATATTAATCCATATTCTTAAGAATTTCTTACTGCTTCAGGTGTGGGTGGAAGATATGAACCTGACTGGAATTTGACAATTAACATCAGAAAGGTGATGGTTAATGGCTGTCCAGAAGTGCATGTCCGATTTGAACCTCTCTATCCCGATGCCTATGCTCATACTGTTTTAGTCTACCCAGTTCAAAGTGAGGAACCTCAAGAATCAGTAGAATTGAAAGTTGTAAGTTGGAATTTTTTATATATATGGATTTAGTTGAATTATACATTTGGCTTTTCATCTCTGTCTCAGTACCTTTTTTAACATGTCTGTCTTTGATCATCATTCTTGCCATTTTGGCAGAATATCCAACAGCTTGTGCAACAGTTCGGTAAATATTACAGTTGTCATCAGAAAATATGCATGTCAACAGATCACCATGCTTCTGTGATTAGTCTTTAGTATGATGCGGCCAGGGTTCAAACCCATGACCTCCCACGTCCAAGGCGGACACTCTAAACACTAGGCCACTAGAGCAGCCAGGTCACAGTGAAACTTTGTACATGTTATGATCATCATTTGAAGATATGCAGATTGACAAATTGCTGTCCTCCTGCAATTCTTGTTAGAGTTATTGCTCCTTGCAGCTGTATGACAGAATCATCAACATTGTAGCCTCAGAGTTTTTGATGGATTGTTGTATGTGATTACATATTATGGTCATCATAAGAAGATTCACCTATCAACTTATTGCTGTATGCTCCGTGGATTTTTTTCTTTGAATTATTGCTTCTTTTGTTTGTTTTTTAGCTCACCTCGAGAAGGGTCAAATTATGGGCAGCCGCCGCTGCCAAAATTACAATAATCAAATGATCGAGTATGAAATCAAATGATTTCACCTAGCAAATGAAATGAAAAACCCAGATTCCAAATGATGTGGTGTCACATGAAATGATTTAACGAACAAAACCAAATGATACATTTAGATTTCAGATGACGTGGTATTAAATGAAATGATGTAGAGTGAAATGAAATGATTTAACCCATCAAATGGAATGATGAATTCAGATTCCAAATGATGTTGTGTGATATGAAATGATATAGCATGAAATGAAATGATTGAATCCCAAAAATGAAATAATGAATTCATATTTTAAATGATGTGGCGTTAAATGAAATGATCTGGCATTAAATAAAATTATTTAAAGAACAAAACGGAATGATGATATCTGCTTCCAAATGATGTGGTATTAAATGAAATGTATGGAAAGTAAACGGTCTGATCAAAATGTAAATCAGCTAGCATAAATCAAAACAAACACGGGGGGGGGGGGGGGGGGCGCTGTTAGCCAGATTTACAATCGACAGGCGTATTTACAGAATTCGGCTGAGATTTTTGCAGACAACATTTAACAGCTAAGGTTAGTGTTTCTTCTCATTTCATATAAACAAGAACTATGTTTTCCAATCAGGATAAAGTGACTATCCACATTAATGAATGTCTGTGCGCAGTACAGGGCAGAACTTGAAAAAGAAATACACGCACATTCATTAATGTGGATAAAATCATTTTATGCTGATTGGAAAACATGGTTCTTGTTTATAAAATACGAAAAGAAACACTTACCTTTGCTTTGCTGTCCAACAGTCATCTGCAGAAATCTCAGCCGAATACTGTAAATACGCCCGTCGATTATGTTTCGGCATGCTGACATCATACGTCATAGATAACAGCGCCCCCCTGTGTTTGTTTGGATTTACGTTTGCTGATTTACATTTTGATGAGACCGTTTGTTTTCCATACATTTCATTTAATACCACATCATTTGGAATATGAGCTGGTCGTTCCATTCTGTTCTTCAGACCATTTCAACTAATGCCAGATCATTTGGAATCTGAATAAATCATTTCATTTTTTGGGTTAAATCATTTAATTCTAGACTACATAATTTCATTTAATACAACATCATTTGGAAGCAGATTTCATCAATCCATTTTGTTCTTTAAATCATTTAATTTAATACCACATCATTTGGAATCTGAATTCATCATTTCATTTGTTGAGTTAAATCATTTCATTTCATACTACGTAATTTCATTTAATATGTCATTTGGAAGCAGATTTTATCAATCCATTTTGTTCTTTAAATCATTTTATTTAATACCAGATCATTTGGAATTTAAATTCATGATTTCATTTGTTGAGTTAAATCATTTCATTTCATTCTACATCATTTCATTTAATACCACGTCATTTGAAATCTAAATTCATCATTCGGTTTTGTTCATTAAATCATTTTATGTGACACCACATCATTTGGAATCTGGATTTATCATTTCATTTGCTAGGTTAAATCATTTGATTTCATACTAGATCATTTGATTAATGTAATTTTGGCAGTGACGGCTGCCCATACCAAATGAGTTTATGCTTTGGCCTTGTGTCCATTGTCTGTCTTGTGTTGTTTATTGCATGCCTTCAGTCTGTTATCACTTACTGGTAAACACTCCATAAGCTTCATTTTTTTATCAGATTTTGGTCGGATTTGATATCTTCACTTATTTATAGCATCAAGACCTTGCATAAACTCAGCATGAGCTGTATCTGATTCAAGAGATATTATTAATTTGATATTGCATCCATTGGGCTGAGTGAGCTTATGAACACTAAAGACTGACTATATTTTGATAATATTTGGCATTTAAGCATACCATCATCAAGACCTAAGACACACTTGATCGTGAGTGACACCAATGCATATTAATGAGGTTCTTTTGCATCTGATTGATTGTCACTGTCAAGACAACCTGTGGTTCACTACTTTACAACCAGAGTGCACATAAGATATCCACCAAGATGTACACTGTCTGCTCTCTGCAGAAAGTGATAAATAAGCATCGAAATTACCTTTATGTATCTTTAAGTATTTATCTTTTTCATGTTCTAGATCTTTATAATATAAAGGTGCATATTCCCACAAGTTGAGCCAATTCATGAATAGTGATGTTCTGTTTCCACAGTATTTGTCATAACACTGAGCAACCAGACTGTCTGCTTTATCTTGAGTTAGTTTGACAGTCATTGTGACCAAGTCCAGCAAAAATCCCACAAATTTTATTTTCTTGGTGGGTTCAAACTCAGATTTTCTAGGGTGAACGGTTAAGTCCAGTTCATAAAATGTACAAACTGTTTCCTTAAGATTTTGCCTACACTGATCATAAGATTCCCCCAACAAACAACTATCGTCAATGTATGCCACATTTGTGAACCATTTTTGTCTCAGTGATGCAAAACTGGCTTCACTAGCTTGGTTAAAATGCATGGTGTGGATGCCAAACCAGTCAGCAAAGAAATAAATTCATATATATCCCCATGCCACACAAAACGCAAATACTTTCTATGTATCTGAGCCACAGGAACAGAATAGCAGGCATCCTTCAAGTCAACAGAATAGTAGGCATCCTTCAAGTCAACAGAATAGCAGGCATCCTTCAAATCAACAGAATAGTAGGCATCCTTATGGTCAACAGAATAGTAGGCATCCTTCAAGTCAGCAGAATAGTAAGCCATCCTTCAGGTCAGCATAATAGTAGGCATCCTTCAGGTCAACATAATAGTAGGCATCCTTCAAGTCAACAGAATAGTAGGCATCCTTCAAGTCAACAGAATAGTAGGCATCCTTCAGGTCAGCAGAATAGTAGGCATCCTTCAGGTCAACAGAATAGTAGGCAACCTTCAAGTCAGCAGAATAGTAGGCATCCTTCAAGTCAGCAGAATAGTAGGCATCCTTCAAGTCAACAGAATAGTAGGCATCCTTCAGGTCCACAGAATAGTAGGCATCCTTCAAGTCAACAGAATAGTAGGCACCCTTCAAGTCAGCAGAATAGTAGGCATCCTTCAAGTCAACAGAATAGTAGGCATCCTTCAAGTCAGCAGGATAGTAGGCATCCTTCAAGTCAACAGAATAATAGGCATCCTTCAAGTCAACAGAATAGTGGGCATCCTTCAAGTCAACTGTATAGTGGGCATCCTTCAAGTCAACAGAATAGGAGGCATCCTTCAAGTCAACAGAAAAGTAGGCATCCTTCAAGTCAGCAGGATAGGAGGCATCCTTCAAGTCAGCAGAATAGTCGGCATCCTTCAAGTCAACAGATGCAAAGAAACAATTTTTTTCTCATGGCATTAACAGCCGTTTTCAAAGTTTCCATTTTAAAATATATCTTCTCAACATTTGTATTGAATTGTTTTAAATTCAAAATAAGTCTCACAGACCCATCATTTTTAGGTTGAATGGAAATGTTTGAAAAATATTGTCCAGGTCTTGAATTAACATTACAAATATTACCTTTTGCAAGAAATTTTTTAATTTCAGCATTTATTTGTCTCTTTTCAGTTACTGAGACTTTATTTTGGTTTGGTATATATGTTTGCACAAGTTGCTGTTCAAACTCTATTTCATAGCCTGTCACAGTATTCAGACTCTAAGGATCAGAAGTAATATTCTGCCATTCTTCAAACCATGCTGAAATTTTCCCAGCAACAAAATTGTCAGGTGTAATGTTCATACAAGAAACATCATGTATACTTACATGATTCTGCATACTAATAGCCTGGGAAGATATTACTGATCCTTCCAATGTTTGAGAAACCCAGGACCTTGTTTCTGAATTTTTCTGAAGCCTTGCCTCCAGCGATGATCGGGCTGCCCCTGATAATCCTAGTTCTGGAAGTGTCCGGCTCATAGCTAAGAGGCACATTCCTTTTCAAATTTGAAGCCACTTGTGGTTTTGCTTGTTCCTGTTGCTTTTTCCCAGCAGCTGAGTTCCATCCTTCTGGGATTCATTTACCTTAGTTACTTGCCCATTCAGGTTATCTCCAAAAAGCCAGTTTGTGATGGAATTCAATGCAGCACAGATGGGCTGATACATGTCATTTAGCTCAGATTTTATGAGTTCATGACACTTAAAGCTGAAGTCGTTCAACAGAAATGATGACATTTTATAAATGTCCATGACAAAGCCCCTAACTGAATCCAGTGGTAATTCTCAAAGATTGTTTCTATGCTACTTAAACAATTCCATTGCCCTTAAGGTAGGGACCAACATTTGCCCCAGCTGAGTTTGCAACTTTTGTAATGATATATCAACACTCCTGGCCTGTTTTGACATTGCATTCCAGAACTCAGTGTTGACGCTGGGCACCTTGAAATTGTCAGTTTCCTGGTCTGAGATACTTCTTCTGCATTGGTTTAACTTTGTTGTGGGTTAATGCTGAACGTGGTCCTTTGTTGAGAACTTACGCTAATTTTCATCCACATTTGGGCCTGCATAAAACTTTCCAACTGAGCAAACAAATCATCATCATCGTTTGCATTGACCTCTGTGGAATCTGTATCTGGCATAATTAGCCCTGCAACATCCACATCTGAGTCAACGTCCCTTTTTCATGCATAGTGTCCAAATCCTTTTTCATGCATAGTGTCCAAATCCTTTTTCATGCATAGTGTCCAAATCCTTTTCATATTGACCAATGTGTGCTGATCCTGCAGAAACCGCAGCTGATGTGCTTGGCATTTGGGTTTTACTAGCAACACTGGCCAAGATCTCCATTTTTTTCATGCATGCATGCATATTGGACACAATGTCTGCGTTTTACGTCCACAACTAACATTGCATGGCTAATTCTTTATCCAGGGTAGCCATATTGGTTGTTTGTGATTGAATCACGTGACTTATGCCAGTAGCAGACAATAATGTCATGTCTTCTTGTTGTAATGGTTGACCTAATATAGCTTTTCCCAGCTGCCCAACATGTGCCTTGCCAGGACTCGCATCTATAGAGGCAGTTGCTGATGGCAAACACACTCATTTCCCATCAAACCTATTTTGGAAACCGTACTTACATCATCTGTGATGTTTCCTTTGCATTTTGGACAGTTTCTGAGTATTTCATTTGTTAAGCCTGTCCCTTCTGGGATCTGCCTTGGATGCAACCCAATTTGCGGAAATCATTGCTCCGGAATGCACTAAAACGATGCAATCAAAACTTTTCTTCCGAAGTCATAAATTACACTGTTCATTTTTTATGTTTTCTTCTTTAATTTTCTCACAAACTGTATACTTCCTTGCAACCATTGTTCTGATCAGCCACATGACCAGCATCATCTCATGGGATCACAAGGGATTTATGGGGGAAGTGAAATTAGTAGTCAAAAGCAACTGTCATAGTGGGACATTTTCAGAGATGATTTTAAGGGATATAGTATTTACTTTTGTACACAATCTTCTTAACTCAGAGTTCAGATAAGCTTATGGTATGGCCCTTTGTTCAATGCATGTTATTGTGTGTTGTGTCTCATTTGTTGTCTGTCAACCATATCTCAATAGATTTTTTCTCAAATGTTCTCCTTATCACTCTCATTCAGATCATTCCTATCTGAAGAATGCAAGAAGTTGTTATTCATAACACTAAATCAGAGCTGATGTCCATCAGCAAAGGAGTTCCAGAAGGATTTGTGTTAGGGCCTATTTTATTCACATTGTTTATAAATGACTTGTCCATGTGGTGGTATAGACAGTGAATACAAAATTGATGCACACTGTGGAAACATCAAAATACTGATATGTTAATTATACTGCTTTACTTTACTTAAGTCTGATTCCAACATTATAACTTTGAACAAAAAATTGGGTGAAGATTTATATCAAGTTGAATATTGTTGCTCACTCTCCTAAAAACTGTATCAGTGTTTCTTGGAACTACTGGTTGCCGAAGATTATCAGTGAACAGAAATCCAAATTTTGAACTGTATATCTTCAATAATCAAATTGAAAATGTTGACACAGAAACACTTTTGTGAGTTCATATTGATAAGAATCTATACTGATGTAAGCATGTGAAACACATTTCCAAAAATAAATGATAAAAAAATAAATGATAAAAAAATAGTTTTCCACAGGCAAAGACATTGCTTGATGGTGTAGATGGTTCCTTCCTCTATCTTGAGACCTGTGGTCTCTGCCTCTGTTTACAGGGTACATTCCTTGAAGTGTCCCATTAACACATTAACCCCTGAGCCAAACAGCTAGGCAGTCCCATGCAGCATACTTGCAGAGATCACCTAGAGCAGTGTTAGCCTTTCCAGTGCCTGTATCCCTGAGACTAGCTGACAGCAATTGGATTGCAGAATTTTATAGAGGAGGCCACTTGCAATAAAATTTTTATTATTTTATTTGTATTCCTTTAATTCAGCCGAAATTTGGCACGGCAGTTCTCAATAAACTTACATACGTAATGGTATAAATTTCATGCTACATGCAGAAAGAAAACTAATGCATGATGGTGAAAACAAATGATGTACTTGACAATTTGCTTATCTTGCCGTGAATAATCCATAAAATCCATTATTAATTCACACAGAATTATTAACACCATCAACACATGAAATAATTATATTTTATGTATACAGAAATTCCACTTGTCGTCTCTTGTAAACTAAACATCCTGTGAATACTGTACACATAGAACTCTCACTGAAATATTTAAAACTAATAAAACACTTAACAAACCTTGAACTATGAACACTCATGTTAACAACATATAGTTCCCAAACATTTGTTTAACAATTATTCAAAAGAAAAAAAAGCTCCACGAAATCAGATGCATTTGCATCAGGGTCTAAATCCGTTGCTGGTCCTTTGTATAGCCTCTTGTCAATGTGTGTTTTATCATTTACGATCATCGATCAGCTCTACTTTCATTTTCTTCTTCTTCTTCAACATTCTCATTCTTGTCACTACTGCTGTTATTTCCAGTAGCTTTTTCGATGTCACTATCAATCGCGTCTGATTAAAATCCAGAAAATTCTCCGTCAGAATCTGTGAAGTAAAAGTCTGCTCCCAGTTGCTGCATAAGATTCTCGTCAATTTGCATCATTTTCAGATGTATATATTTTCACTATTTCTGCTGCCATCGAAGTCAAATTTTTTTCCCTCCGTTCAGCAATGTTCACTCTATCTATGTAAGCTACAATTTTATTGGTTAAACTGCTTGTATAATTAGGAAATGGCTTCAAATCAACCAATGGTTTGCGCCGATTTAACTCGTGCGGGATACAGGCCTAGACAAATACTGCCTCGCAAACTCGACACTCAGGATACAAGCTATGTAAACTCAGCCACGTTAGCGAGGCACGCGGGAGATCAGGGAGGAAAAGTACGACGAGTATACTCGTCGCCAGGGGTTAATGTGTTAAACCTTCCCAGCCAGATGCTAATGTGTCCCTGAGTCACTGAAGAGCCTCTGGGAGGAAGTTTTTCAACCTGTTTTCCATTCCCAAAAAATGAGTGGGAAGGACAGGCCCAGGGACTTGCACCCTCTTCTGCCATGCATTTCTTTCCCAAATCTCCCTGTAGATTCATTCTAGGCCTCCTTTTAGAGGCTTGGTCAACCCACTTTATCAATGATCCAGTCTGGTGAGGTTTAGGGAAGAGTTGTATACCCTTTTGCAAAAAGCAGCAGTCAAGAGGGGTCCAGAATTATCAGTCTTCCTCATTCTACGCACAAATCCTCCTGGTCACCAAGAAAAGCTGGAAATTTCCTGATCAATCTGTTAAATCTTATTACCATATTACCAGACTTGATTTTTTTTAGACCTTAAAAGTGTGGGAGACCAATGAGGGTCGGTGTGCTTGACCAAAAGAAAAGCAACATCATCCAGTTGAGAATAAGCTATCTTTTCGTATAAGCTTATAGAAAGTGATTGGAAATTCAGATCTGAATAAAAGAAAATAACTTTTATGTCTTCAAAGCATTAATATATTTACAAAGGGGAAAAAGTAGCAGCTCTTTGAGTGAATCCTGTTTGGAACTGAGCTGTTCTTGTGACCATAACATTACCATTGTCAGAATTGTAATGAATGCAGTTTGACCAAGAGATATGTGTGCCTTTATAGAAAATGAATATACATCACATTTGAGACTGACCATTTCATGGGGTAGGAGTGGACATAATATTTTGAAGTAACACTGGTCTGCAGTTTTTTAGAAGTAAAATGTGCTATTTATTATGGATTTTGATGTACTGAATTCAAATATGAAAATTAAACAACTGATTGGCTACAGTTTCCAAGAATTGTTACAATCATAAATTGAAAACCTAGGTCTTTTCATGTGTTTATGGTTGCTTTACATGATAATACTTCACCTGTCCTATATATATATATATATATAACACTTTTAAAAACAGCAAAAGGGTTATATAAATTGAATTTATTATGAAACAAAAGGCAAAAAAAACTATTATGTATATACAAGTACATAGTCTAATCCTTGTTCAGTGTCTGCTCGCCACTTCTAGGCTTGTCTCTCGTATTCATTCAGTGGCTCATCTTCTGTCACTGTCCAGCAATGGTCTGCAAGGATTGAAGGGCTCCATTTGTCCTGATAGTGTTTCTCCTGAAATTGCTCACCATGCTCATCCTGTTGAAATTGCTCACCATGCTCGTCGCTCACTTCTTCGCAGTTGGGTGACTACAAATCTAAATGAGTGCAAAAAATGTATCTTTAGAGACAAAGGCTTTTGTATGCCATCTATAAGTTTTTCCACCAACTCCCTGTAGTTGTCTGCCTAATTGTTTCTGAGAAAATTTGTTGCCTCTAACTGTAAGGCTTTCCATGCCATCTTTTCATCACCACACAGTACATGGTATGCCTTACTCTTGGATAGTTCCAAATCCCTGACAAGGTCATTCAGTTCACTTTGTGTTATGAGTTGTGATTCTGAGGAGGAGGATGTAAGACAGTAGTGTTCATGTGACATTGATGATTCAGGACTAGAAGTTTCATCCTCTTTCTCTTCCTCTTCCTCGTCTGACTCAAGTGAGAACGATGCTGGTTCATCAAGCATGAACTAGCAGTCCTTTTCCATGGGATACTGGGCATATAGCTGATGGAATGTTTGGATAATGCAGATGCTACTTTTTCTTCTTTGACACTTTCCCAACTGGAGGCACCATGTAGAATTGCTGATATGATCTGTTGGCTCTCTCCAAATCGTTGGCACTGCAAAAGGCATAGATTTCCTTTTCCTGTTCAACCATTCATGAAGATTTGTTGCACATGTGTTGCAACATGTGTGGTGCCCATCTCTTGTCCTGATCTCCAATTTGGCAGCCAAAATAAAGGTGATAGGCTTTCTTAACCATTGTGGTTATACTGAGCTTCACCACTAATATAGCAGAAGTTGTCTGCATTGTTCACACAAGTACAAGGCATCTCTGCTCACTTTGGCTAAACAGAAATGTGTCCCTTTGCAAAATCAAACACTGACAAATATGAGAGCATGACACTGTATGATTTCTAGAGCTGATATAGGACAATTTTTTTAGCAGAGTCATGTAAGTTTAGTTATGATTGTATCATCCATGACTTCAGGAATAATAATAATAATAATAATCCTTTATTTATAGAGGGTGACTCATTAGTCAAGGACTATTCTCCCTTGAGGCCCTCTTAAGGAGAGTATAACAATAATATAATGCAGTTCATATCATGTATGATGCAGTACGAGCTTCAGATTGCATCATTCATTGTTTTGCCTAAAAAGCAAGTACTGTCCAATCTCAGTCGCAGATTTATTCATAGATCCAGTCATAGATGTATTTTAGTCATTTCTGGTTTAAATTGAGATGCCTTCCCATTATAACACGCTTATCCTCTGCCATTCCCAAGTCAAGGGTTGTATATACTGACCCAGTATCATATCTGAAGAACTAGAGCCAATCAACAATTGTAAGAATCATTTTTGTGTAATGTGTGTGTGTGGGGGTGACCTACAGGTAATACAGCAGTAATGAATGTCTCTGTCCAGTAAGGGTCTTTAAGCATCAGCACAAAACAAACTGTGCAGTCTTGGGTGTCACGGGCTTGTTGTCTTTCCTCAGTCTATTTCATGGCTGAAATCATCCTAAAAAGCATGGGTCAATTAATAGTTTTATTTTATCCAGCTTAAGATAACATTAATAAAGAAAACTAATCTAAATCAATTTAGCCAGCATGTTGAATATATTCTAGTTTGCCCAGACAGGTGGTGCTGCTATTTCAGTGGATGTTGTGCACTCAAGAATAACTTATGTTGATACGTTGTTTGCAGTTTGTGCAAAGAATTAGAACTTCCCCTTTGCAGATGTGCTTCACAAGTAAAACTCCAACAACCAGGAGTTCTGAATTTTAGTTTTTTTTTTACTTTGATTGATTTGCTAATAGCTTATTGCTTCCTGAATTACAAGAAATGTGCTTAGACATTTTGTCTTCAAAAATTAATCACACAGTTATGAACTGAAATAATCATGCATTGCATTTCATATATGGAGTAAAATCCAACTTCAAAAATCATCCCATTGTTCACAAACTTGCCAGTAATCTCTAATACAGATGGCTTGAACATTGTCATTCAAGGCAGTGATGTGTAATAACATTTGTTCTTCGACATGCTGTCTCTTTGATTTACATATGACTTAAAATGAATTTGGTTGTACCAATTTGTGAACATTACCAATGCCAGTTAGCATATTGGGCTTCTGCAGCAGTCCTCAAAGAAATTAACATATCACCCTATAGCTAACAATGTAATTCATGAAATGGTGATTGTTTATGCCTGACCACCATGCCTTTTAATTGTCTCTATGACAATTAGCTGTATGAACTGCTCCAAGTATAGTTTTACATGAGCCCTATTTATAGAATATATATGCTACATTACAGGCATATTTTGAGGTGAGTTTTTGGTGTGATGGGGTGGTGTGAAGATTACTGAAAATTGTGTGTTTTGAAATATGCCTGTTGGGAATTGGGAGTAAAAATATCGTGTTTTTATTGTGTCACATTGTGTTATGGCAAGTATGCTTTTGGAGGAGCATTTCAAAATGGAGACCATTTCCTCAATCCTGAATGCAATGTATCCATCAGATTGGGTTGTCTCCATCAACCTTAAGTATGCCTGTTTGCACATGCCAATTTTTCCTCCACATCGAAAATGCTTCCAGTTTTGCTAGGACCAGGTAGTTTTTCACTTCTGGGTTCTCCTGTCCCAGACATTGAGTGGAGTCTGCCAAATGATACGCTAGCTTTGGCAATCCTGATGCTGATCTCATCGTCTATGTGGACTGCTTGTGAGATGGTGCTGCCAAGATATGTGAACCTGTCTACATTTTTTAGCTTTTGGCCATTGACAGTGATGGATAGTTCCAGGTAATCTTCTCCAGGAGCTGGCTGATGCAGAAACTTGGTCTTGCTGGTAGAGATGGTGAATACAAAATTGGTGCACACTGTGGAAAAAGGTAAATGCTCTTTTGCATGCCTGCCTCCATGCTGGAGTTGAGGACACAGTCATCAGCAAACAGGAGGTCAGAAATGTTCTCAACTTGGACTTTGCTTTTGCCTTGAAGCCTCCTCAGGTTGATCAACTTCCCATCCAGATGGTATCGAAGACCTACTCCCACATCACTGTCCTTGAAAGCATCCATTAACATTGCAGAGAACATGAGGCTGAAGAGAGAGTGGGGTTAAGACGCATCCTTGATTCACACCATTTGTAACTGCAAAGGGTTCGGAATAGTTACCCTGGTCCTGGACTCAGGCAAGCATGCCATCATGAAAATGCCTCACCATTTCACTGAAAACTTCTGGACATCCAGATTTGGCCATGATCTTCCAAAGGCCTTCCCAGCTGACAGTGTCAGATGCCTTAGTCAGGTCCACGAAGGTGGTGTATAGCTGGACCTTTTGTTCAAGACACTTTTTTTGCATCTGCTTGGCAGCAAAGATCATGTTGATGGTGCCTCTCTCCTATCAGAAGCCACGCTGACTTTCTGGCAGTAGGCAATGATCAAGGTGCTCTGTAAGTCTGTCCAGCAGTAGCCTGGTTAGGACCTTGCCTGCAGTGCAGAGTAGAGAGATTCCTCTGTGGTTGTTGCAGGATTGGCGATTGTCTTTGCATTTGTAAATGTGGATGATGGATGTATTTTCGAATTCCTGGGGTATGCATTTCTGCTTCCACATCCCACAGAACATTTCTGTTTGTCTTTCCACTAGCTTAGGCCCACCAGACTTGTAGTTCTCAGCTGGAGTCAGCTCCTGGAACTTTCCCACTAGACAGGAGCTCAATGGCCTAATGAGTTTCCAGCACTGTTGGAGGTTCAGCCAGTCTGTTGTTGATCTCCACCTGGGGTAGATGGTTGATCGCTTCATCATTGAGGATACCATCAAATTGATCCAGTATATTCTCCTTCGGAGCTCATGAGTGGAGCTGTGCCTGATGTTACTGGGCCATAAACATTACAAAGAACACTATAAAAATTCTTCATGTTGTGTCTGTTGGCTAAGGACTGAATATCATCAGCTTTTTGACTCAGCCATGTGAACTGCATCTCATGCTGTTTCTTCTGCACAGCTTAGCAGACTCTGCAGTGGACTTGGGATCAGTGTTGTACACACAGTGGAGATGGTGCTTCTCCTCTAGTAGGGACTGTATTTCTTCACAGTTCTTCAATTGTTACCTTCTTCAGGTATCACAAGTATTATTCAGTACCAAAACTAGGTTACCAAAACCTGCAGTTATGTACTAGGTAAGGATTATCTCAGTTGCATTAATGTCACTCAGTCAATGATCATTCACAAAAGTACATGAATGCAATGAATATGCACATGGAGCTTTTCCATCTATGTCTGTGCTTACATTCATCTGTCTGGAAGTTCAGGCATACTTTACCTTCCATTCTATAAATCTGAAACTTGTTATCCTTTTAGATCATGACTAAAAGGTGTATTGACTACTTCACTGTGGGTCCTATCTTCAAGGTCCATGTCAAAGTTCACTATTCTGTGCTTTCCATCACACATTTTTCCATTCAGTGACTTTGAGATTAAGCAATGCAAGCTGTTATATATATATATATGTCATCATTCAAAGGATGTGCATTGTGTTATTTCATAGCAAACTTGTCTGGCTCTGTTGGTGTTCTATAGTATACTTAATTTCCTATTTTCAATTTCAGCCAGAAAACTATACAGTGTTCAAACAGTTACCATCAAACAAAGAATATTTTGTTCTGGTAAGTTTCACTAAATGTTGTTGTAGATAAATGTTAGAATTTTTACAGGTCTCTGAGAAACACAACAATTAAAAATACAAAAATGTGTATCTTCCTAAAATTGACCTTATAGTGAATTATTTTATGTTTTATGGTTGTAAATTTAGTAAGAGAAAAGATTAAAAACCAACAATTTTGGTAAAATTCGACAAATAATTTATTTCCCTTGAACACAAAAGTGAAAATTTCAAAAGAACGTACAGTATTGTGAATTAGATCCCAGATAGTCTTACAAGTTTATCACAAGTATACAAAATTATAAATGAATTCCAGCAATGTTCCAAATGAATCAAATTTTGAATGTGCAGATGTGTCAGTAGTCTGGAATAGTGTTGATGTGCTTACAGTCTTGATAGATCCCAATGATATGATCCAAAATGTCATTGAATGAATTTGCAATAATTCCAAAATAATTGTGTAGTCCTTAATCAATGAGCACTTTGTAATTCCAATAAATAATTTAAATAAATAAATAAAATTTTCTCAGCTGAACACAACTGAAATTGATTCCACTAAGACTGATGTTAAGATATGGAATAAATGGCAATATTTACTTCTAACTTGTATAGAGACTGGCACTTGACATAAGATGCAACAGATGGTCCTGGACCTAGGTCATTTACCGTCAAATATGTCTTCAAATTGTAAGCAAATTCATTTCTAGAAGATTCTAAGGTCAGAATCAAGGTTGTATCTTGAATTCAAACCTAGTAAACATGTTTACTCTAAATGACATTACCCTCAGTTATGGACAAAGGTCAATCACACATTTCAGATTAAATATACAGTGGTCTTCCTCTTATACGGACACCCTTTGTGCACCAGGAAAGTGGCCGTATTATATGGGTGGTCTTTCTAGAGGTGGACTAATGTGTGACCAGTATGTGTATGTAGTAAGAAAGCTAACTTAAGAGCATTTAATATCTTCATTTAGAATTAGCATTAATTACTTAAATGTTCCTCTTGCCTTAATAACTGTCTTATTTCATAGCTCTTATTGTTAAGCATGAAATGCGAGTAGAGTATTGTTGATATGTGCATGGCATTACCATTCAACAATGTCATTTAAATCTTGGTACATACATTGCTTGGCATTTAAATAATTCTCTTTCCATTTACTCTATTTTCCCACTGCCACAGAATATTTTCTTTATCTGTTTAAGTCTTCCCAACATAAAAATTTTCAGCGAGAACTCTTGAACTTGCCTCACTGTTGTCAGGCTGATTAACTTTAACTTTTTCTTCAAAAGTATTCATTCTCTATTTATATGATTACATGTTAAAGTTTTTGTAAAGATTTATTCTTATGTTGCTAATTGTTCAGTACTGCAGTTTATTCACATAAAATTTTTTGGAGTTTACAAAATGGCTTGTTTTTAATAGAATTGATATATGTAGTGTCACTTAATGTTATTCATCTGGTACCCTGTTTTGTTCAATGTTAACTTCTCTGTGTGTTAACTCATTCGGCCTGCGAGTTTTTTTTTTTTTTGCCTGAAATGCAGGTAGGAAAGACATTTTGGGGCTGTTTCTGAATACATCATAATACATTGGCTTTCAACAGATTTTCCATGAGACTAATGCCTAGTTGTATCAGAAACATTGTTTTCCATTGGTTATTTTGCTTGCACATGAACAGAAGGGTAAATTATTAATTCTTTTTTGGCTTAATGGACCCATAATTTTCGTATGGAGACCACTCTTTAATCTAAATGTCCACCTTATCCTAGTTTTTGCAAAGGTTCACCTGTCTGTGTGCAGTTCAGACCAGTCTGCCTTAGATCTGAGGCCAAAAAGTCTAAAATCCAGACACAAAATCACATTCCGACCACTCGCAAATTTTGGGTGGAAAAAAAAAACAGGTCCAAAAAATTAGGTTTTTCCCTTCTGTATTTTGTAGTGCAACTTAAGAACTTCCATATTATTTGGTATCATTGTAGAGCTATATGTCTGTTTTTTTGTAATACCACCCACTTTGGTGTATCTTAAATGACCTTGATGCTGCAGAGCTTGGAAATGGGTACAGCTTCATCATGCCTACAGACGGGATCGGGGATTCTGGCCATGAAAGTAGGTGGCCACTGGTCAGGTTAGGGCTGTTAATGAGACGGACCCACATGTACCTAACATCTAACCATGTACAAAAGCCAACACACAATACAAATTAAATATACATAACAAAATCGAAACTGTTTCTTATACAGTATATCACTGTTCCATTTGGTAACTTTAGGTTAGCCAATTACAAGGCAGTGCAAAGAGTACACTTTACTGATTAGGTGATTTAGTATGTGTGGCAAAATTGTGCATGTAATGAAATACTGGTATATAAATATTGCAGCATAATTAGCATAAGTTGAGGTGTTGTTTTATTGGTTAGAAATTGTAAAGCATTCCTTTCTGTTTATTTGACTGTAACTTCATCCAGTTTGTGAAAATTCTAATTGACTGGGTACAAGTCAAGAATCTTTGTCTATTCTAATTAATGAACCACAATAATTTCACAGGTACTTTAATAGTATATTACCACAAGCTAGATATATCTGGTTTTAACATGGTATGGATTAAAGTTTTTCACGTGAATATGCAGGCCTTGTGTTGAATTTCAAACAATTTCTTACATCACTTAACTTTAAAACTCCTTCCTTTGTTTTTTGTTGCAGATAAGACCAGAAAACGGGGAAATTTCATTCTTGTGGCGAGCAAATGGATCTGTCTTCATAGAAGGTACAAAGTAGTTGGAGAAATGCTTAATCCAATGAAGGAAATATGTATAAACATCTAGGCCTAGGATGAAATATATTTAATTAAAAATGGCCTAAATAATTTCCCTTGTATGGCAAAAATCTAAATATAGACTGATAATGCAGTTTTATGGTCAATGCCTACATCTAGTAGATTTTTATATGCCATTATGTTATGGCATCCGTACATATGTCTCTGTACAGATGTTACCAATGTTATTATTGCACAATAATTCAAGCTCTTCACCATTAACAAGTTTCAACTTCATGGATAGTTTACACTTTGGGTAAGGAAGAATCATATCTATTGTGGGATCAAAGGTCAAGGGGAAAAAAAAAGAATAATTGTTTCCACACAGTAACATTAGTTTGTACAAATCATATATGATTGCCAAAGTTTACGGATGACTTGCATGATGGATTGATTTTAAAAAAGGTGTAAAATTTTTAAAAAGGTCAAGATCACTTTGATTGAAAGACTCTCAATACAGTGCGACTTCATTAAAACATGGAAGTTGCGGTCCATAGAACCTGACTGTATTATAGACTAATGATGGATTTACCTAAAATATGACATGTATGTCTGTGTGTGTGCCTTTGATTAAATGAAGACAAACTAGTCTGAAAAGTACTTGAGCATTGACAGCTTACAATAAATAATCCATTAAGTACTGTACATGCACATAATAAATCCATGAATCTGAGTATAGATCACATGTCACAGTTATAAATTTCAAGAATGACTCTCCTATCATTAGAAAACACAGTTAACACACACACACACACATATATATATAATATATAAAATGGCATTCCTCATCTTGATCTATATCTGATTGTCACTTAAAAATTCACTACAGTTATTACAAGTAGCATAGCTGTTTACATGCTACATGTACATTTACTTAAATTGGCCTAGATTTTGGTCAGCTAGAGACAGGTATCATCTTGCTGAGGCTACCAAGGGGATGCAGATTTTTATAAGGCAATGAAAACTTGAACAAATTAAGTTAAACAAACATCTTTGTAAGATACCCCGTTCTCAGTTAACTTGATGGCCAGATATTTATGGCTTTAAAAGAGTTGAAATTTACCTTTTATGCCACCCTTGGTAACAACTGTAAGCAAATTTTTCCCTGCAAAAATGAAACTTTCATGGCACAATAAACGTGTTCTGGTCACTTTAGACAATGCAACAATCTGTCAGATTCCATTGCTAAATTTATTTAAGTTTGGTGCTGGCTTCCTTTGATGAAAGGTTTTTTGGTTTTATTGAAGATTGTGGTTGGCTTTCTTTGATGAAGAGTGCGTGTATTTTGAAGTTACCTTAAAAGGACAGCTTTGGAGGATCAAACCGATGTCTGTTTCTTGTTGTGGCAGCAACATCCAATAATTGTAGAACATTGACTGAAACTGAATATTTATTTTTCATTTGCTTAGTATATATACAGAATGATCAGTGCTTCAAAGGTAATAAATTTTCTGTGAAGTTTCAGCAAAATTATCTTATCTGGGTACATTTTAAAACAAAAGGAATTAACCATTGTTTAGTTAATTGTAGCAGTTACATTTCCTACATTTAAAAGTTTGTCAATTGCAGCAAGTCCTGGTATAGCAGAGTGATGCTGCCTTCCATGTATGCATTAGATTTTTTTATTTTAAATGCCAACAGACGATGAATAAGCAGGTGTTCTATTCTGTTATGACTGGGATTACTACAGAAAAGATGAATGCTCAGAAGGATTTAATTCTGTGAGTGAAAAGAAGGGGAATTTTACTTACCATCCGCATACAGAGGTATCATCAATCAGAATAAACATATTGGTTCTTAGCAATTGGCCGATATCCGGTACTATTTCGTCTGAAAGGTCCATTATGAGATTGTAACTCATCTGGTTGATCTCTGCTACCAGAAAAGTCACCAAAAAAAGGCGGAGATCTCAGAATACAGTACTCAGGTCAGGGGTCAGAATAAGCGGATGATGATATAACAATGCACTGTTAAGGTGGTTAGTCAATATGAACTATCAGTTTGTTTATCTAACAGAATATTAATTCCAGTGCATTTTATATCAAGTTTGCTGCTTTCTTCATGGTGCCTCTGAATTTCTTCACTCCAAACCCAAGGTTGAATATATGAGTTTAAACAACCAACAATGTTGGGGGGAAAAAATTGCCACCTGGTATAATTAGTCACCAGTAAGGGAAATAAGTTGCAAATAGAAACCAGATCAAAAATATTATTAGAAACAAGATCAAAATTATGAATAGAAACAAGATCAAAATTATCAATAGAAATGCAATCAAAATTATCAATAGAAAAAAAATAATTTGTTTTAAATAAGCCTTAAAGTTGGCACTAATCAATATACACATTATGTTATAACTCAATTTGGAAAGGATTAAGATGCTAATGGATTATGGTTGGATTATCATTACTAAAGAGCTCTTATGGCATAAAACAACTTATGTTTGCATTAGTACATTTATGGGTGGTGTAAACGAGGTTGGTTCTACTTTTTACCTTACAGTGTTATGATAATGAGCTGAACCCAAAAGGGCCAACTGAATTGCCCCTTAACAGTTACATGGGGTTCATTGGCCAATTATTTGTTGGGTTTATTGAGGCTTCTAACTGTGCAGTTTACTTGATTGTAATTAGTATCGCTTTCAACTGAACGTCATAGAAGCAGAGACATAACCCTTATTCAAAAAAAGTAATTTGTGGAACTGCATTATCTCCCAATGTAAAAAATGCTCACATCTAAACAACTAAAATATGTCACAGTATTCACTAATGAATAGAAACAACTAAAATATGTCACAATATTCACTAATGAACAGAAACAACTAAAATATGTCACAATATTCACTAATGAATAGAAACAGAAAGTGCGGTTTTTTTAATCAGTATCAAAGGTACATATATATCCATTCTGCCATTCTTGTAAAGTTAATTTTAAGAAGAACTTCCCAATTTTAAATCAGATAGCATCGCTCTTGATCAGTTCTGGCAGGCAGGTAGCAACCAACCTCTATCATCTTCTAATTAGAGAGATCAACAATGATGAGGGCTGCCACGAAAGAAACGGTCTAATAAGAAAGACTATAAAAGCTTTTGCAGCATGAAAGGCAAAAGTTACTGTGAAAGTATGCAATGAGATGATTTGCATATTTTAATACAGAAAAAGTAAATTTGTTCGATAGTAATCATTTTTTACCATTTGCATACCGAAAATCTGGAAGAAGAATATCCTTTGGATTTGCAGTCAAAACTCCAGTCAGACCAAATTTTGAAAAAATTTCTGATCTGTCATAAGCTGACCTCACTGTTCTGTCACATAAATACTTGCATCTCAAGGTCTCCTACAAGAATTATCTGCAAAAGAAAATATAGAAAAACTGTTTATTTAGGTCAGAAAATATAAATTTTCACATGAGCCATTTTTTTGTCATGAAATGACAGATGTGAAGACATAGTATAACTTCTGAGATAGTGATGGTAACAGTGAAGACATTGTCATCATTATCAGCATAGTGATGGTAACAGTGATGACATTGTCATCATTATCAACATGGTGATGGCAACAGTGAAGACATTGTCATCATTATCAACATGGTGATGGTAACAGTGATGACATTGTCATCATTATCAACATAGTGATGGTAACAGTGATGACAGTGTCATCATTATCAACATGGTGATGGTAAGAGTGAAGACATTGTCATCATTATCAACATAGTGATGGTAACAGTGATGACATTGTCATCGTTATGAACATAGTGATGGTAACAGTGAAGACATTGTCATTGTTATCAACATGGTGATGGTAACAGTGATGACATTGTCATCATTATCAACATGGTGATGGTAACAGTGATGACAGTGTCATCATTATCAACATGGTGATGGTAAGAGTGAAGACATTGTCATTGTTATCAACATGGTGATGGTAACAGTGATGACATTGTCATCATTATCAACATGGTGATGGTAACAGTGAAGACATTGTCATCATTTTCAACACGGTGATAGCAGTAATGATGACATTGTCATCATTATCAACATAGTGATGGTAACAGTGAAGACATTGTCATCATTATCAACATAGTGATCATAACAGTGAAGACATTGTCATCATTATCAACATAGTGATGGTAACAGTGATGACATTGTCAACATTATCAACATAGTGATGGTAACAGTGATGAGATTGTCATCATTATTAACATGGTGATGGCAGCAGTGAAAACATTGTCATCATTATCAACATAGTGATGGTAACTGATATCATTGTCATCATTATCAGCATAGTGATGGTAACAGTGATGACATTGTCATCATTATCAACATAGTCAGGGTAACAGTGAAGACATTGTCAACATTATTAACATGGTGATGGTAACAGTGAAGACATTGTCATCATTTTCAACATGGTGATAGCAGCAGTGATGACATTGTCATCATTATTAACATAGTGATGGTAACAGTGATGACATTGTCATCATTATCAACATAGTGATGGTAACAGTGATGACATTGTCATCATTATCAACATAGTGATGGTAACAGTGATGACATTGTCATCATTATTAACATAGTGATGGTAACAGTGATGACATTGTCATCATTATCAACATAGTGATGGTAACAGTGATGACATTGTCATCATTATCAACATAGTGATGGTAACAGTGATGACATTGTCATCATTATCAACATAGTGATGGTAACAGTGATGACATTGTCATCATTATCAACATGGTGATGGTAACAGTGATGACATTGTCATCATTATCAACATAGTGATGGTAACAGTGAAGTCATTGTCATCATTATCAACATAGTGATGATAACAGTGATGAAAATGTTGATAATGTTGATGATGACATTGTCATCATTATTAACATAGTGATGGTAACCGTGATGACATTGTCATCATTATTAACATGGTGATGACATCAGTGGTGACATTGTCATCATTATCAACACAGTGATGGTAACAGTGATGACATTGTCAACATTATCAACATAGTGATGGTAACAGTGATGAGATTGTCATCATTATTAACATGGTGATGGCAGCAGTGAAAACATTGTCATCATTATCAACATAGTGATGGTAACTGATGTCATTGTCATCATTATCAGCATAGTGATGGTAACAGTGATGAAAATGTTGATAATGTTGATGATGACATTGTCATCATTATTAACATAGTGATGGTAACCGTGATGACATTGTCATTATTATTAACATGGTGATGACATCAGTGGTGACATTGTCATCATTATCAACATAGTGATGGTAACAGTGATGACATTGTCATCATTATCAACATAGTGATGGTAACAGTGATGACATTGTCATCATTATCACCATAGTGATGGTAACAGTGATGACATTGTCATCATTATCAACACAGTGATGGTAACAGTGATGACATTGTCAACATTATCAACATAGTGATGGTAACAGTGATGACATTGTCATCATTATTAACATGGTGATGACATCAGTGGTGACATTGTCATCATTATCAACATAGTGATGGTAACAGTTATGACATTGTCATCATTATCAACATAGTGATGGTAACAGTGATGACATTGTCATCATTATTAACATAGTGATGGTAACAGTGATGACATTGTCATCACTATCAACATAGTGATGGTAAAGTGATGACATTGTCATCATTATCAACACAGTGATGGTAACAGTGATGACATTGTCATCATTGTCAACATTTTGATGGTAACAGTGATGACATTGTCATCATTATCAACATGGTGATGGCAGCAGTGATGACATTGTCATCATTATCAACATAGTGATGGTAACAGTGATGACACTGTCATCATTATCAACATCAGAATTTTATGTTGTTGTTGTTCTAGGGTTTAACGTCATTTTTCAGCACAAGATAGGCTATACATGGCGGCCAGTATAACTGGTGGAGGAAGAACCCTGGAAAACCCAGGGAAGAACCACCGACCCACAAGAAGCTACTGCCAGACTTTCCCATGTACCCACGCTAGCTGAGCCTTGGACTCAAACCCATGCAGACAGAGGTGAGATGGCAGTGATCTGGAATGGTGAGTGCTTTAGACCACTCAGCCACTCAGGGCCCTGAATTTTATGTTGTTGTATTGTATAAAAGTGTTTGTTTGTCAGATACATTTGTTTTACAGTTTAAAGTTTTATTCCATATTCTGCAGTAGAACCATAGTTGGAAATATATTAATGGTATTAAATTGTTGGTCTTTTTATTTTCAGAATGTATTCCTGAAGACCAAAATCCTGATAACTATATTGCGTTGATCATCGTGTGTTCTGTCTTCCTGGTAGCCATAGTTACAGCATGTACTTTTTGTCTGATCCGGATAAGACATAATGGCATAGGTAGTGTTCCAAACATCGGTGAAAATGTATGCTTACAAAGAGTGGACTGAATACAGTATCTGTTTTTTTTTAACCATCTGCATATGATGAAAAGACAAGATTTTTGCACTAATAAAATATTTGAAAGTCATGAACATGTAATTTTATATAGATATCACTTTGATGGTGGTATTATCATCATAATGTTCAAGTTTATGTGCCTTTCTTGGCCATTAAGCTGTGTTTTAGTCATGTGACTTCAGATTAGCAAAGCATACACTATATATTGTAATAAATGTTAAGGGATAAGAGTACATAGATTACATTGTTGTAATAACAAACAGGTACAACATCTAATAAACTACCAAAATGTTGTCAACTTTGTCATTTTCTGTTGAAGTTCTAGACACAAGTAAAGTGAAATTGCCTGTTTATTTGGGCAATTTCATTTTGCTAGTCTCTAGAACTTCAACAGAAAATGACAAAGGTACATGAAAACATATGCAGAGTTTGCTTCACAGTGTTCATAATGTTCATATGTGCATGCCATAATGTTCGTATGTGCAGACCATGGTGTTTGTATGTTCAGACCATAGTGTTTATATGTTCAGACCATAGTGTCTATATATTTAGACCATAATGTTTATATGTTCAGACCATAGTGTTTATATGTTCAGACCATAGTGTTTATATGTTCAGACCATTGTTTGTATGTGCATACCATATTGTTCATATGTTCAGACCATAGTGTTCATATGTGCATACCATAATGATTATATGTTCAGACCATATAGTTTCTATGTTCAGACCATAGTGCTTATATGTTCCAAACATAGTGTTCATATGTTCAGACCATAATGTTCATATGTTCCGACCATAGTGTTTGTATGTTCAGACCATAGTTGTCATCTGTTCCGACCATAGTGTTCATATTTTCAGACCATAGTGGTCATCTGTTCCGACCATAGTGTTTATATGTTCCAACCATAGTGGTCCTATGTCCAGACCATAGTGCTCATTTGTTCCAACCATAGTGGTCCTCTGTCCTCTGTTCACACCATAGTGGTCATCTGTTCCAACCATAATGGTCATCTATTCAGACCATCATGGTCATTTGTTCAAACCATAGTGGTCCCTGATGTTATGGATGTATAACATAAAATATCTAATGGATATTTAGGCTCAAAAAGTACAAGTGAAACTTTAGCCTTGATAAACTTTTGGTAAAGTTTTGTAAACTAAAATAAATTGCTTGTTTTAGTTGAACTGATTAACTGTGTGTAAGTGCAACAATGTAATCTATCAATTCAAATTAATTACAATGTATCATTTCTTCTGTACTTTTTTTAAAATGTCATATGGCCAGAGTACATGATGTAATGACCAAGAAAGAATACAAACACACTTATCTTGACCTCAGGTTTCTCAAGAACCCATGTATGTCGAGCGTTTTGGTCCAGTCCTGAAAAAATCCTTCTTTGTTATGCTAATTTTTCCCCGCTTATCTCGACCCCTGTTAAGTCAATAACCTCATTGTATTGGGCATAAGTTTCGGTCCAAAGCAACACAGACCCGCTTAATTCAACAAAATCCAACTTTTAATGTCCATCTCAGAGGAATTTTGCAAGAAAAATGATCTGGCATTTCAGCTATTAACAATACCTAGTACCGGCAAGGAGGGAAAAAAGTCGGTACAAGACCAAATTTTACCGATACAAATGGTAATCATCCAGTCTCATCAATGCATGGTTTATCACTTGCATAGTGGAGAAAATTATCTTGTAAACAATACTTTAGAGTAAGGAAATTGAATGAATGTGTTTCTGACCTTTGAAGAAGATGTGTTCAAAATGGACATTATCACATGTCAACAACACGACAATATAGTTCATCCCACACAGCATTGTAGATTTGATCTTATCTGTAACTTGGAAAATTCTCAGGTTAACATCATTAAATGTAGCTAAAAAACTTAATTTGATTTACACAATATATTTAAAATGGATTCATTAATAAAGTGTTTCCTTGCATGGTGCAAGTGTAAGCATTCAACTTCAGGATGGCTACATCATGTGACTCACAATAATCTTTAAAAAGAAACCTGCAAAATTCCAAACCAAGTTGGTCCCCCCTCCCTTCCAGAAACACTTGGTTGTTAATTTATTTTGAACAAGCATAAATAAAAGCACCAATAGTATTGTAAAAGTAAATAGTACACAGTATATTTTTAAATAAAGTCGATCGCAGTGCGATGATTACATATTCTTCAACACAAACAGAATGAAGCAGAAAGTGACTGATAGAATTAACAAATATGAAACAAAAAGTGGAGTGCTTTCATTTGTATTGTTTTTATCTTGCATATCAAAGTCTCGCAACCCATCAAAAATTCTGATGCTGTGTTCTTGCAGATGGTCACTAATCCAAGTCAGGAAGGATATGGGACTATAACTGTATTAATGGAATAAGTTGGTTTCATACAGAATTTGATGTTGAGACAGTTAACTTTAGAGACTTGAAACACATTTTACAGTTTGTTGGTACATTGAATACTGACAGCCTTATCTTTTTCTGGAGGGGCCCCGAGTGGCCGAGTGGTCTAAAGCGCTCACTGTTATGGATCACTGCCATCTCACCTCTGTCTGCGTGAGTTTGAGTCTCAGGCTCGGTGAATGTGGTTATGTGAGAATGCCTGCCAGTTCGTGTCTCAGTCTCGGTGAATGTGGTTACGTGAGAATGCCTGCCAGTAGCTTCTCATGGGTCGGTGGTCCTTCACTAAATTTTCTAGGGTTCTTCCTCCACCAATTATACTGGCCGCCATGTATAGCCTATCTTGTGCTGAAAAATGGCGTTAAACCCTACAACAACAAAAAATCTATTTTCCGGTACAGAGGCGAATTTTATCAGTAAAAACTGGCATATGCTGGTGTAAAGGAACCTCTGACGATCAACAAAAATGATTGATTTTCATGCACAGTATTGGTTAGTTACATTTTGCTACTAGTCACAAGTCAACTCTAACAAAAGAAAATACTTTTAAAAATAATTGTAGTCCTACATGTACTTAAATTGGCCTAGATTTTGGACAACATGAGAAAATAATGGTCTTGCTGAGGCTACCAAAGGGATGAGGCTTTTCACAGGGAAATACAAGCAATTTAAACCACAGACATTGTTGCAATAACTTAAGTGTTGTAAAAATATGTGACTTGTTACTTAATCTCATTTAAAAGACCTCCAATCTTATTTTTTCTGAAATCAGGCATGATTGAATTTTTTTAAAATGTACATTAGAAATGCCATTTGTTTTTAAAAACAAAACTCCTCATTTTTGGTACTTCACATGCATAATCATTGTTCTGCAGTAGATTTTTCAACTAAACCCTGATATCTCGGAACCCAATTATGTCGACGATTATTTGACACCCCCAACATAATCAAGATAACTGGATTTGACTGTATAATTCTTGAGTTTTTGCATTTAGCTCTGTTTCTCTGACACTACTGTATGTAGATGGGTGTACTTGGAGGGTACTACTGACCACAGTATGTCACAGTGACCTAATTTTTCACACCCAAGCCATCCATAAGGCAGTCTGTATGTGTGTTACAAAGTTGTTTTTTGAACACAAGTTGTCCACTGTCTATAGTTACCAAACATTGTTGATTGCTTGCTTTTGGGCTAAGGAAGAACCCTGTTAGTTTTGGGGTCAGTGTGACTGAAGAAGAATAATGATTTTTATGCAGTAATTAAAATTTTTCACCATCTGTATTTACCAAACTTTGAGGATACCTCGCACTTGGAATGAGGAAAAACACTATTTGTTCTGTGGTCAAAATGTCAAAGATAAGGCCACTGTGACTGAATGAAAACAAAATTGGTTTCTGCAAAATAATTCAAGTTGTTCACCATCTACAGTTACCAGACTTTTTGGATAGTTTGCATCTGAGTAAGAAAAACTAACACAGTCAATTTTGTGGTCGAAAGGTCACTATGACTGAAAGAAAAAAATGGTTTACATACTGTAATTTGTGTTCTCCACCATTTGTACATGCCAAGCTGTGTAAATAGATTCTTAGTAGAGTAAGGAAGAATCCAGTCAACATTTAGTTGAAAAGATCAAAGGTCTAGGTCACTGACTGGAAAACAAGAATGGTTTATGCGCATTAACATTGTTTCATCATTATTACATAACTCAACCAAACTTTGATTATGACTTGCTCTTAGGGTGAGGAAAAACCATGTTGATCTTAGAGTGAAATGGTCATGGTCACTGTGACAGAATCAAGAAAAATGGTTTCTGTATCACATACCTGGACCAAACATTGGAGGATGACTTGCACTTAGGGTAAAGAAAATCCTATTTGTTTAGGGTTTAAAAGGTCAAAGGTCATGGAACTGAAAAGAATAAAATAGTTTATGCACGAAACTGTCCATTCATTGAGGATTTCAAAACATGGGGCAGATATGTACTGTTTTGTTCACAGTACTTTTCGTTAAATCTAGGTTTTTCTAATACTGTTGTTCATAGTCATGAAACTTAATGGGTTTATTCTTCTCACCATAGTCAAAAGTAGAAGATGGTGACTAACTTTTTTTATGTGAGTTGTTTTCCTTTGTGAGCAAAAATAGGTCTACTTATTCACCAGTTATGTTAAATGTTTGTTGTAATGACCTTGTATATACAGCCATGAAACCAGATAGGTATATTTTTCTGGGAAGGTACTACTCACCATGGCAATTTTTTTTCTCCAAAGTTGACAGAGTTTCCAGGTTGCAGCAATTACATTAAGGTTTGGGTTTTTTCATTGAATTTAGCTCAGGTTCTTTGACACCCATTATGAAAATAATATATTAATGCTCATATTCATCACAATTTACAAAATTTATAAAAGTCAGTGTGTTCAGGACAAGCTGACGAAAATTGAATTTGCTCTTAGAAAGTATGAGCTTGCCCCAGATATAATATCCCAATTAGAGTAAAACAATAAGACAAAATAAGGTATTTCTTTAAGGAAATCCCATTATTTTTGCTGAAACTGTTGCTTCCTTTGCATATCTGTTGGCACCTTACAACCATATGTCAGTAGTTAATGTTATCAAAAAATGTATTTGTAAGTAATACATGTAAATAATACATGTAGATATGTAAGTTAGAAGTAGTTCAAATGCAGACATAGAAGAGCGAAAGGAGACATGCATGTATATAGACAGATAAAGGGATAGGTAGAAAATAGTTTGAGAGAGAGAGGGAGGGGGAATTAAAGCAAGACTGTTTGTAATGATTTATTTATAGTCACAGCTCAAGGATTTGTGATCACATTATTTTATCCATTTCTTTTACATTTATCAAATAATCGCCATCAAATCAGCAACATGCCTCAAAATATTGGAGAGTGTTTTTGTCCATTTAATAGTTTTCCAAGCAGTATGTATCGCGTCTCCTTTATCAAGAAGTATATATCAAGTCTCCTGTAATTATTAGGTAAACAACATATCATAAACACTGCCTTTGGATGCTACATTTGACAAATATAATCATGCTTTGAATGAAATCTTCCTGGTAACTAGTCGTTAGAGATGAGTGGCTTTTATTTCCAAACACACACCTGTCAAAGAAACCTGATGAGTTGTACTTGCAGCACTTAACTCCTACTCACCATAAAAATGTTGATTTACATCAAAACTTTTGAAAATCTTGGAAAAACTGCCTGAGGCTATCTTAGAACCTGAAAGTTGGCAAATCTGCGATTTATACAAATATTAGATTACAATGTAACTGATAAGTTAAAATATAAGTATTTATTTATTTGGCAAATCTTGCTTTATATTGTAAATTTTCTTATTATCATGTCTTCTGCATGAGAAAATGTGAGACTGACCTTGACATTGACTAAAAGAGATGAAAGAAGCTATAGCCGGGCATGTAGAAGGATGTACTACATATAAATGCTAAACAAAGGTGTTGCTATATGTATTGTGGTGAGATCGCAGGGTATAAAACTTGCAGAACATAAAGCATTTTGAATTGAACATGAACCCTTGTTGCTAAATTAGCTAGCACAGAGAAACACTGACATTTGAAAAAAAATTGTTTATCTTGTACCCGCCTCTCCAATTTGTGGACTTGCCTGCAGGATAGTGCCTTGCAAATTTGAGCTTGCCCAAACCAAATTTGAGCTTGTCCTGGGAGTCATGCAAGTGGATTTGTAAGTCCTTGTGTAAGTGCGAAGGATTTTATTTGCAAATTAGACAATTTTTAATTATCAATGAAGCATACTTCACTTGTCTCTGAAATGTGAGTCATTCACTTACTACACTTATATGTGAGAGAAGTGAAATCAATTTCTACTAAATTTAATGAATTTTGGTTTTTAAAATAATGCCATCTCCTTAGCATGACCGGAAATTATGTCTTTAATTCAAGCTATCAGTTTCATAGAAAGTATCCACGGAAACAGGTATCAGTAAATTCCAACCTTCAAATAGCATTAAACACTTACATTTAAATGACATTTTGTGGAACGTTGCAAACACATTAGCTTACTGCTTTTGCATTTCTTTGTCAATAAAAAGGTTGCAAGGGACACCCCACCCCCATCTGCTTAGCTTGCACTGCATATGTACTATTTGTTGTCTTTGGCACTGACAAGGTATGGAAGTTAGTGGAAAGTTACCATGCCTATGAGGGCCAGGAAGAAGGGATCTGCTTCTTCCTGTTCATCACTGGAAGACCCCCTTCATTCCATAGTAATTTCCAGTTTAGGGACATTACTAGCTTCTGTTAGAGATGGGTCCATGGCTCTTTCCAGGATAGGGAAGGTGCCTACTTTTGCAAGGGTGGGATCACTGAAACATTGTCAGTTCCCACAAGATGGAGATTCTGTGTACTTTCTGCTGGAGGTAAACTGCTAGGACCCCCAGCACAAGGAAAATGTGTTTTCATTTAGACCCCAAACAAAGATAGGTCTACGTCATCTGATGGGTCATTACTGCTCTGGTCGCCTAGTGGTTAAAGCCTCTGCCTTGAAAGCGGGAGATTGTTGGTTTGAACCCCAGCCGAGTCATACCAAAGACTTACAAAAATGGTACTAACAGCTGCCTTGCTTGGCACTCAGCATTAAGAGGTTAGTGTTAGGCCTGGTTGTGTTAGTGTTAGTGTTAGGACTGGTCGGCCTGGTGTCAGGATAATGTGACTGGGTGGGACATCATGCTACAAGTCTGCGGCATGATGCCCCAGTGCTAGACATCACTATAAACTGCCACACTGCAGACATTGTAGTGATTTGACTGAAATTGTCTTAAAGCTACATTAAAAAGGTCATTACCTAGTGACTTGGAAGTGAATGCTGGGCACCAAACACTAGGTAATCAGTTCCCAGTGACCTCAGCCCCCATCATTAGGTGCCCAGTGCTCACTGCCAGGTGGTGATTGGTAGTAATCTCATGTTTTTAGTCTCTGGATATCGCCAAGCCCTGGACTCTGAACACTGAGTGTCAGACACTAGACACTGAACTGTGGTTACCAGACAGGTCTTTTGGACCAGACACTATGTTTTTGATTACTGGTCTTGGGGAAAGTTATTGCTTTGATAACCCCTGTTTCTCTGTGTTTCATTTCAGTCCCATTCGGAACAGGCTGTGAACTTTGATGACCAATAATGTGGAAGGATTGGGTCAACACCTCTTCTTTCTCAGGGTTTCTCCTCAGCCCATGTGAAAAATGAGGACTTAAACCGCCCAGTGGTGAGTCAGTTATGTCTTCTTTTTCAACCGTGATATCATGGATGATGTTACTATGGCACAGAGGATCATTTGACCAGGCATATTGTAGATCATGCCCACCTCCTCTAGACATGTTATCAAGGGGGGGGGGGCTGCCACCCACAGCCTCCTCTTTCAAAGGAAATCATCAGCTCCCTATCAGCTTCCTTCTCCAGGGAGAGGGGAACACTGGGTTAGTCCTGTATTCCCCTCCCAAAAGAAAATCAAGATGAGATGATGGAACACGAGTCATAAAGTCCCCTTCTCCAAAATGAGAGAGAAGATGAAATAGTCCTGCATCACCCTGAGAGCAAAGAGAGGGCAGTAAACAATTTTGGTTGATACAAGTAAGTTCCAAGGAAAATGAGTCATGTCATTTCATCTCTTTTGAGGTCTCTCTCCCACCCTGCACATCAGTTGATGGAAGTGGAGTAAATTTGCACCTTTAACAAAGCAGTGGTAAACTTCTTGCCACCACCGTCCCCCAGATCTGTGTCCAGAACTCGTGGGATTGTTGGATGCTTGAATCCTCTACAGTTTGGAGAGGATCTCCAAGGCATAGCCTAATTAGGATCTACTGCTACTCCCATACTCAGTGATGGTGAGGGAGCTGACAAAGACGTTGTCTCTGTGTCAAGAGGTGGCCATATAGCAGAAGGTGTGGTCTGTCCCCTTTTTAATGATTTGATCCCTGGTTTTCTCCTCCAGCTACAGAATCTATTTGCCTGCTTGGCCCCTTAAACCCCTGACTGGAACTCAGTTGCTTCCCAGGTGGGAATTTTGCTGGGACTTAGCACTATATCAGTAGTTTGTCTCAAGAGGCTTTGAAGACTTAGTCACTAGTTGCCATAACCTTGCATTCTGATTGAAACTGAAGACTTAGTCACTAGTTGCCATAACCTTGCATTCTGATTGAAACTGAAGACTTAGTCACTAGTTGCCATAACCTTGCATTCTGATCTTTTTCGGGCTGCCACCTTCAGTCTTTTGAAGGAGGAATCATAATCTACAGCTTTGTTGCAGAGATTGTTGGAGGTCGTTCCTAAGACACCAAGGCATGCTGTCAGTATCCATGGTACTCTTTGCAGAGCTTCTTAATTAACATTCATGGTGATACACCTTTTATACCACAAAGGTTTTTCTGGTGCACTACAAAAGCCTTTTTCCAGCCACACCTCTTGATCCAGAGATGTTATTCAGAGGGCTAATACCTACAATGGCTTCACAAGACTTGATGGATTAGCAGTGCCATTGCCTAGCTATGGTATCAGGCTCTTCAGAATTGGCAAAGAAATACCTATGTCCCAAAAGGTCCTTGCCTCTCCCTTCTAAATGTTTTTAGCAGGAGCCCTCAAGAAAAATTGTCAGACTCAGCTTAAACTCCTTTCCACTCATCTTTATGATGACAAGTTGGTTGGATGATGGCACATCCCTCCCCCATCCCTAAGGAGGGAGACAATTGTCCCTTGGGATTTATAATCCTCTTGTGCCATGTTTCCATCTTCTCATTGTCATAGTAGGTGCTAAACTGAGCCATTGTTCAGAGGCTTGGTTAGACCTTGCTTATAATGTATGGGTCTTTTGCAAAATAAAGCAGCATTACTGTCTTCATTTTCAGAACTCTGCATCTATTTCAAGGACCCACATTTGTTTCCATGGGTATCTCTGTACACTCTTCAGGGAAAGGGTATAGTAGAGAAGGTGATGAACATCCAAAGTCCAGGTTTCTGGTCTCAAATCTTCCTTATTTCAAAGAAGGAGGAAAGTTTTGACTCATTATTGACCTTTCCCCCATTCAACAAGTTTCTTCTGGAAGAACATTTCAGGATGGAGACATACACCCCCCCATTTTGAATGCCTTAGGGCAGAATGACTGTCAGCAGTATCCATACATTTCTGGGACACCTATCTTTCCATCTCCAACATACAGCTCCATACAGATCTTTCACTTTTGGGTTCTTCCATTCCATCTAGTTTCTGTAATATCTTATTTGAAACCTTAGGGGTTGCAGTTATCCAGTACTTTGATGAATGATTAATGAACATGATCCTCACTCAGATGTGCTCTTCTGAAGGATATTTCTTTCTTTTGGAGACAGTTACTCATCTAGGCCTAATCCCCAGTTGGGAGATATGGTCATAAATTTTCAACCCCCCCTTCTAGGAACATTCTGTGTTTCTCACAACAGAATCTCACAAAATACTTTCTCTCATAGGAAGACTTGATGAGAAGACTGTTGTCTGCTCACATATCCCTCTCTTTCTTTCCTTGGGACTCTGAATGCAGCAGTGAACTTTGTTTTCTAGGAAGGCTTCATTTCACAGACATGTTGATCTAGAAACTATTGGGGTAGAGAGTATTTGGATCGAAGTAACCCTTGCCCAATCAAAGTCAATACTCTTATGTTCAGTTTACAGGCCACCTACTTCCACAGCTGATTACATTGATAGACTGAGGTTCAGATTCAAAAAGCTTTACTAAAGGAAGATTTAGAAACTATCATATTAGGTGATTTTAACATTGACTATATGAAAACTCCACCATTAACATGGATAAGTAGCTTTGAAACTTACAACTTTACTCAATTAATTAACACTAGAGTAACGGATAAAAGTGCTACTATCATTGATCATGTCTATACTAATAAACCTTAAAACATAAGTGAAATTAATGTGCCATTGTATGCACTGAGTGACCACTACCCAGTCTGTATAACTAGACATGTTCCGAAATCATCTAAAAATGGCCAACACATTGAAATACAATACAGGGACTTCAAACAGTTTGATGAGGAAATGTTCTTAAATGATTTAGTTTACAAATGCTTCCAATCAGTCTGCAATATAGCTGATGTCAACACTGCCTTAGACAAATGGTATCAGATGTTCAATGCAGCCTTAGACAAGCATGCCCCAATTAAAACAAAAAGGGTTAAACACCAAATTACACCCACATGGATTACCCCTGAGATCAATGAGGCTAGGCACCTAAGAGATAATTTCCACAAGAAAAAGACATGAAAAGCTATAGAAAGTGAAGGAATAAAACTAAGCACTTGATAGATAAGGCAAAAGAGAACTACTATAAACAAGCTATTAATGAAAGTAAGAGTACCAAAACATTGGGTACAAGAATTGCTGTCCCAGTCTATAGAGTATAAGATTCATGAGGATTATTCAATGGGTACAAGAATTGCTGTCCCAGTCTATAGAGTATAAGATTCATGAGGATTATTCAATGGGTACAAGAATTGCTGTCCCAGTCTATAGAGTATAAGATTCATGAGGATTATTCAATGGGTACAAGAATTGCTGTCCCAGTCTATGGAGTATAAGATTCATGAGGATTATTCAATGGGTACAAGAATTGCTGTCCCAGTCTATGGAGTATAAGATTGATGAGGATTATTCAATGGGTACAAGAATTGCTGTCCCAGTCTGTAGAGTATAAGATTCATGAGGATTATTCAGTGGGTACAAGAATTGATGTCCCAGTCTATGGAGTATAAGATTCATGAGGATTATTCAGTGGGTACAAGAATTGCTGTCCCAGTCTATAGAGTATAAGATTCATGAAGATTATTCAAATTGCATCTTGCCTCTTAGTGTTGAATCTGTTTTTATTAATGAGAGGAGACAAGTAGGAGAGCAAGGGATCAGGTGACAAGAGAGAGAGAGAGTGTTAGAGAAGGAATGAAAAGAAAAATCTCAAACAAATTCAAAGAAGCAATACTTTATATATTTAATCACATTTTTAATCCCATATTGAACATGTTACAGAAATATGACATTCATCTAACTTATGTCGGAACGTAACATTTTAATTTTTAAAATGTAAGGTTAAATGTATAGTCACCTCTGTTTGAGCTAGGCACAAGCACACATTTTAATAACATTAGAGAGTCTCTAAAGTTTTCTGCAAAATATAGTCGTTGCTAGACTCCTGAAATATTTACACTTGGCAGTACTCAGTCATTTTATAAGAGCGAGTCTTTTGGATCCTTTCATGGAGCTTGAAATTCCCATTACAAGGAAAACTTTTTAATGAGTTCCGGTCTCTCAGAAGGCAGTTATTTGATGCCTGATCTACCCTTCACTTGATCCGGCAGGTAGTGGATTTATCTTACTTGTTATTGCATTGCTTTATTTTTTGCTGTGCTGGCACTAGTTACAAATCCGAGGAGATTATTTCCACCTCCAAATAGTAATTGTGGTCTGTAATAATAATAAAAGAAATGATCCCAGTTTGATTCCCTATTCAACTTCCAACAATCAGAATTATTGTTCTTTGACATGGAACAAGACTGAAGGGACACTAGGTTGAGGAGGGAAAAGGAAACTGAACAACAACAGATAGTAAAGTATAATTTTAAAAAATAAGAATAATTTTACTCCCCCCAAAAAACACATTTTTATAGCAGTAATACATTACCTGCTGTTAATGCATTGCTGACTTGCCAACCCAGTGGAAGTCTGATGGCTTAAGATAACGTCAGCATACCATACCATTCAGTAGGGAACTCTACTTTAAATTGGAGGATGACTTGACAACTTGTTTGGCTGATATAACTGGGCCTGAAGCATAAATGTTCTACATCTGAATCAACACTGATCAAAGGTAAAATGAAAAGAAAGTGGAGTGAGATCATCAAAAGGCAACTTTCATGTCATCCCAAGAAGAATTGAGAATTAAAAAGGCCCAAGATGCATTGGTAGCCTTGACCTCGGAGGCTTTTGTCAAAGAAAGGTTTCTCTCAGAGACATGATGTCTGCTGAAAATATCGCCATGGAAGAAAAAGATGCCTGCAAGCCCTTCCTTTCTGTTTTAGAGTTCTTTTTTCTCTGAATGTTGCCTTTAAAATATGGTATATGCTGAAATAAAATTCAGGATTATTAGCTCCACTGTTTGAAAAACAGATTAAGCCTGTGTAGTTATGACATCAGGAGTCCACTTAAATTTTGAGTAGGACATGTTTTTCTTTGTGCATTAACCTTTTAATGGGGTTCATACTTTTGCTTCCTTTATGGGAAAATTGCAATTGTCAAACATTAATTGTTGTTTATTTATTTACAGATTCCTTCGAACTTTTTGTCGTCTGTAAGACCAGATCTTCTGTGAGGTATGCGGCAGCTTTAACAGGAGAGGCCCCTAACAATATGACAGACTTTGCATCAGGTGTGTCATCCAGCAGTGTAATACATCTAGCATTTAATGCACTATGGATTAGGGATTTGTAACGCATTGTTTTTGTTTCTTGTACAGTTTGTGTGATTTTCAGTAACATTTATATTTCCTGTTTCTGATAGCTGTAATTTTATTCTTCATTTTGGGAACAATAATTTCCTTCCACATCTTTCCTTGTTATTTTTCTTTTTCTTGTTCTAATCTTTTTTTTAATGTTTAATTTAAATTGAATGTAACTGCCCTCAAACAAGATTGTTATTTTTGTTTTCCATTTTAAAGCAGGATTTCACTTTTCTCCTGAACTGAATTTGATTTTCCTCAGTATGGACCTTTTTTATATCGTTTCCAAAACTTTTTTAAAAAAAAACTCTGTCTGGTCCCATTCCACAATCATCCTTTTAATAAGTATTTGTTCCATATATTATAACATCTGTATAATTTTGCTTCATGTACACTGAAATATTACCCTGGTTAATATAGTCCTGTTTAATTCATATCCATTGTTTATCTGAAACCTCTTGAAATGTCTGAAAAATTACTGAAACTTAAGTAAAATACTATATAATGGTCAAAACTTTGGTGAAATCTCAAAATTTCTTTGCCAAAATCACTTTTAGTATGTCATTCCTTTTTATCTCAAGTTCAGCCGATTTTTGAATCCAAAACATAAGCCATTACATTTGTCCATTTTATTACTTATAAGACAAAAAAATCCAGTATTTCCCCTAAACGCTTCAGATTGCAACAACAAAGCAATCAATTAACAGCCTGTCATATATACATGCTAGCCTGAATGACATAATGTGGCCACGCATTGTTGCAACAATTGCTAGAACAGTTCCTGTCTCCATTAGACTGTTACATAAATATCTAAAATAGTATTTTAGAATCACATGTATGTTAAAGCCATGTGAGCACTTCTCCCTCACTGTTCTGTTGAAAAGGAGAAGTCACTTCTCCCTAAAATTCAAGTCTAGCTTGACCCCTGTTCGCAATTCATAGATCACAATAATTATGCTTTGATTTGTACTCGATGCTTGCCGCTTTCAGTAGAAGTATTGTATAAGGGGAATACATGAGGATAAATATTAATAATTTACCAGTCTTCCAACATCTTGAATTAAATTTTAGCATTTCATTAGCATAATCAGTTTCTCAGGTGAAGGCAACCCCGGGCCTTGGGCTATCAGACTTTTTGAGCACTGAATGTAATTCAAATGGCTAATATTTTAGCTTCTCACCTAATAGTGTATAATATTAACAGATGTGATGGGGATCCTGTCAGGGTCTCAGCGAAATTAAAATTATTTTATAGGGAACTCTTGTTTTAATTTTAAATTTAAGTTTAAATTTCAGCAAGCTCAAACAAATTCATTTATGGCACCATATATAAAGCAATACACTAAAACATTACATTTCATCACCATTAAATATCCTTAAATTTTGCAAAGGTGCCATATTTCTGATATCAAATCATTTACTGAATAAATGATGGACATTATCTTAAATTATCAAACTGTACAAGTTACCAATTTAGTTATAAATTTTATCAATTTTGCACTTGCAGAATTTTTGTAATTTACAGAATTTGGAAACTGAATTAATAAGACTTCCCCGAATCTGAAGTGGAATAAACTTGAATACTGAGAACATATTAACTATAAAAGGTTAGGTAAAAGCCTTACTTACATAAAATGACTCTAAAAAATCTAATCATTACAAGACCTTTGGTACTTTTAATAGCAGGTAATGGTTACCTGATGTCAGTTTCAATTTCTCCTCAAACTGAGATTTTGTGTTATCTTGCGTACGATGCTTCAGAAAATATCAATATTTTTCTCACAGGCCAAGATAATAGGAAGGATGCAAAAACACTTGTTTTAAAATATATCATCTTTGGTACAAGAAAACTGCCTCTATGGTGACAGTTGGTGCATCAAAATGACACCAAAAAATAAAGATTTAAAAAAATCATTAGGATGGCCACAAGTTTACAATACACTCATTGCTTCAGAAGGACAAGATTATCAACTAACAGAAATGTCTTACTGATTATCATGAGCTTGGACAAAAATTGCATGATCACTGATATGGATAGAAAAAGTAAATAGAAGAGGAAAGCTTCAGCAAAAAAACTGCTGCATTTATTTCCAAAGTAAACAAACAAGGATAAAAAATATAGATGCTAGTGTTCTAAATCTTTTTGAAGGGCAATCAGTACTCATGCATGAGGACTTCAAATCATGATATGGAAGAGGCATGGCCCACAGTAAACTCCCCTACTGCTATCCTATAATGCATCTGCAGACTAGGGTCTATGTTGTTTATTTTACTGATTATTTCTAACATACTGCACAGACCTTGATCTGCCAGTGCATTATGCGATGATAGATCTGGGTCTGTCAGGGCCTCTCTTGGAAATATTTTTCTTTGTGTCCTGAAATTCGCCAGATTTAAGACTTTGGAGCCACTTTTCAGCCAAAGGAGCCATTTTGTGCCATGATGCAGGGACTTAAATATATGCATACTATTGGCCCTATTTTTAATCTATATAAACATGACAATAAAACAGTTTTTTCATGTTTTTATTACATTTCAGATCACAAGAATAACTATTAATAAATATAACAATACCATTATATACATGTGAAGTTCAATGTATAGTATATGAAAAGCAAGAATAAATGTTTCTTTATAACTGATACTGCTTAGACATTATGAACAATGTCACTGACACTTCATCAAAATCTGCCTCATTTTTTTTCCCAAGATCATTTCTTGAATGCCTTCCTGTGCTCAAAATTCTCAACACTGGGCCCATCAATAGAAATTCTCATTAAATGTTTCAGAGTAGATATACCAATAGAATTTCTTAAGTTTGTTTTGATCAGATTCTGGCAACTGAAACCCCTATCACAGTCTGCAGTAGAAATAAGGACAAGTAACCTGGTAGCTGCCTCAGATGCAGCTGGATATAAATCTTTGTTTTTCAGCACTAGATTAACTGTATTCTTTGTGCTTTATACAGACTTGTTTTATAAATTTTTCATTGAGATAGGCTTTTCGGGCCCTTTACAGTCGACAATTGATATATAAGTGCTGTGACATGGCCATCCCATTCAGTATCAACTTTAAAGTTACACTAAATCGAGCTTAAACTAGTAGCCCAATTTATCAATGAGTCTGTCATGTGTCTTTTCTTATATTGGGTGATACATTGTATCATCAAGAGTAAGAACTGCATGAGCTTGAAAGGGACCAACCATTCATTTTACGGGGGAGAGTGGGGTATTGAGTGTCGACTCCAACATATTCCTTCCTTGCTTATTTTTAAAAAAAAAATCACAATATTTTGATCGCATTATAAATCTCATTTTGTTCTGCTTCTATCTCTCTCTCTTTCTCAACAACCAAGTTGAATAAGAAATGGACGAGAGAGAGATAGAGATTCACTTCTTAATTTAACCCACTCTTACAACAGCAATGTGAAATGTATGTGACTTTGGAATCTAATAATCAAAACCTTCATTCAATATCTGAACTTTTGACCCGGTAGAAATCTTTATTTTTCCTCATCAGATCCATTTGTTTTGTTTTGACAGAGCTAGTTTCTGAGGTAGGCCAATGAACATAAAAAGCTTGATCTCTTTTTTTTTTCCTCAAATGTTTGACAACATAGAAGTTATGATATGTTAAGATTATTGCTGAGAAATTTTATTTCAGATATTTTTGGCAAGTTGCAATTTTTAATTATCATTGAAAACCTCACAACTCTTGCTCAAGAATTTATAGTGAGAAATATTTGTTAATTTTCAGTAATAATGACTTTCAGGCCTCTGAGATGTACAGCTCCAGTCAAAAGAATACCTGATAACCAATATCGCTATAATACATGTGTATGGACACAAGAGCTCCCCAGTGTTTCAAACTCCATCTCAGTGTTCATACTGTTGTTTATTTCTGCCTCACTTGGCGGTAAAGATCAAAGAGCTAACTTGGTAGCACACTGGTATTTTTTGGCTGTTTCATTACCATATATAACTGAAAATTGATACACTACTCTATTGTGTCCCAAGAAGACCCTAACTAATGGCTCTCATAATATTGCTCTATCTGATGATATTGCATTCAAATCATTCAGATGTAGACACTAGAACGTAAATGAATTAAATACGTCTATTTGGTAGGCCACTGACAGTTATGGAAAATGAATAATTTAATTTTTTTTAAAAGGACTCAAAAAATACAGTAGAAAAAAATAAAATATGAGAAAGTGCTCAGGCACAACCCACATAGCTAACCCAAAAAATACTTAATTAAAGAAAACAACCAAAATTAAAAACTGAAACGAATAGCATTCACTTTGAACAAATACACTAAGCCTACGGGTACAACTACAGTTAGGAATAGGAAGGTGGGACAAACTCTATTGGTCTAAAAAGATCAGAACAGGGACACCCCACAAAAAAACAAAAAACAAAAAACCTAGCTGAACATTTTAAGATGTATTAAAAATGAGAATTTAAAACAACTTGAGTTGTAAAGAAAGTTATTCAAAAACTATATTTGCTGTCATATGTTAAAGAATGCATAATTAAAAAAGCTATTAAAGAAATCAAATTCAGTCTGCTTGCTAATAGATAGTAAATGAAACTTATGATGTACATAAGATTTAGTAATGAAGCTGGCAAAAAGAAAAGTTGACGCAGTCTGAGTCTAGAAATAACCCTAAATGTTGTTAATTCCATGTGTGAAATCTTAACTTTTTTAACAGTATTTTTTATTTTGAAAGAAAAAATTATATTTGTTTTATTTACATGATGTGATGAAATAAGAGAGTCCACTGCAATTGATAACAAACCTGCAGATGGATTTTGTGTCAATTATTACATTTGTCACATGTATAGAGATACCTGTATTCATCAGATTTATTCTTGCAACTAACAGTAATTGCTTAAAGAGATGTTTACATAAAAATCTGTAAGACATCTGCCTTTCAACAATTTTCAAATGAGATAACTAGTTTTCCATTAGTTTGATTTCATTGTATAAACAGTATTCTCTTCACCCTAAAACATGACAAATATAATTGTTCTACCTTGTGATAATTATTATTTTACCTTCATAATTAAAGCAACTTGATAACATTGAGTTCTTTGAACAATGAATTCTGTATTTAGTTGGAAAAAAGATTCTGCCAACAATATTATTGTAACAGTCTTTTAAACATTTCAAACACTAACATTACCTTTTGGTTGCTATGGCAACCAAAGTAAGTTTATACTTATTTATCCTTCTCATCATACATGTATGTAGTTGGTCAATGCCAGTGTGACCTTCCAAAATTTGATAAATCTTGTAAAGGCTTTATCTTCAGAACATTTTGCTTCACAGACTTTTTAAAAATTATTTTTTCTTGCAATATATAATATTGTTTCAGCATTTAAAACAAATGTTGATGCAGCTTTCCTAATGGCTTCTTTGATGGATGTCCTGAAAATCTATATATCTACTTCTTTGAAATGGATGGTTGTATTGACATGTTCTGACCTACAGCATGGCAGCAAATTATTATTGCTATTTGTCTGAAACAGATGGCAATGGTTGCACATGTATTGTCAGAAATTAATATGATGCGGATCTGACACACAGTATGGACAGCATGGTGGCCATTTAAAAATCTTGTTATGGCTACCTCTTCTAAGCAAATGGTCATATAAGTATGGCATTTTCATTAAAATAACTTTTGTTTGATATCTAGCTGGTTATGCAAACATGCTGCTGATCAGACCTCCAACATAATGACCATGGTGGCCATTTTGAACAAATTTGATTATCAGTGGACCTCTTGACAGGATGGTCATATTGACATATGGTTTTCTAACTATACAAGTAGCTGGTAAAAAAAAGGCTGCTAATGTAACCTTTGAAACTTTTACAAATCTTGTAAAAGGTACCTCTCCTATACAGGTAGCATTGCTGACTTTCATCATGCCACTACTTTCTTGCAGTATATAGTTGTTCCTATATTGAACAAAATGGTGATGCAGCATCCAAAATGGCTTCCTTGACAGGCATCCTGTAATCTTTGTATGTCTGCTTCACCTGAACATACTGTATTGAAATAAGGTTTCACCAAAACACATTAGCAGTGTGTTGCTAGCATTGTAAATGATAATGGTGTGCTTTTTATGACTGTACTCCGAGTAGGAAACACATTTTGAAAGCTATTTCTGAATAGATTGGAAAACACCAAATCCCAGGTGATCTTTCAATAACATACTGCCTAGTTGTGTTAGAAACATTGTTTTTCATTGGCTGTTTGGCTCGCACATAAGCAGAAGGGTGAAAGTTGGAGTTCTGTTGTTTGTTTCTTTGCTAAACAGAGCCATTATTTTTGTATCGAGACCACTCTTTATTCCAAATGCCCATCTTATCCTACTTTTTGCAGAGGTTCATCTGTCTGTTTGCAGTTCATACTAGTTTGCCTTAGATCTGAGACCAAAAACTCTAAAATCCAGACACAAAATTGGATCCTGACCATGGACCAATTTTGGGTAGTAAAAAAATCGGGTCCAAAAAATGAGGTTTTTCCCTCTGTATTTTGTAGTGCAACTAGAAATTCCAGATTATTTGGTATCATTGTAGAGCTACATCTGTCTACCTTTCTATAATGCCACCCACTTTAATGTATCATGCATGACCATGACGCTACAGCACTCGGCAGTAGGCTACTACCTCCTGCCAAGTTAACTTGTTGCTAGGGGTTAATGTGTTAAGCAAAAAATGCTTAGAAGTGGGTTTATCAAACTCTTTTGATTATATGGAAACTATTGGACACAGGAGAGTGAGAAATAAAAGGAAATTATCTTCACAGAACCCTCATTAGATGGTAAGTTGGGAAAAATAATAGTGAGTTGAAAATGGTGCCAATCTGACTTACATTATGGCCATCATAAAAATCATGTTATTGCTAGTCTTCCTACATGAAAGGTAATATTGAATGCTTGTGATGTCTGGTCATTTGTAATTGGAAATGGTGTTAATCTGATGCCAATATAGCAATCACTACAGTCATCTTGATAAACTTGTTATTGCTTCTGATAAACAGAAAGTCGTATCAACAGTGGGTTTTCACCAGAAGACTTCTCATGGAGTCTAGGTCATGAAACCTATGCTATCTAAATTTGTTATGGCCGACACTGCAGCCATTTAGAAAATCTTGTTATTGCAACTCTTTATGTGATGTTTGCTTGAAGACTTCTGATGTCAAATTAGTCCTAAATAAACATGGTGCTGAAGTGAACTCCAGTCTTAAAAATTTTGGTATTGCCACTCCTCATAAATGGATAATCTTATCAGCATCGAGTTTTCACCAAAAGGTTTCCTATCATGTCTAGTTATTTCTGAATTAAAATTGTGCCAGTCTGAAATTCAGTACAACAAGCATGGCAGCCATTTTAAAAAAAACTTGTTATAGCTACTATTCCTTAACAGAAGTTTATATTGGCATGTGGTTTTCACCAGAAGACTTTTTATGGTGTCTAGTTGGCCATAAACGAAAATGATACCAGTCTGTAATTCAGTATGGCTACCATGGTGGCCATCTTGAAAATTGTGTTATTGCTACTCCTGAAAGGAGGACCCTATTGGCATGATGTTTTTGCCAGAATTTTTAGGATGCATAATTGGTTCAATATGAAACTGATGGTGATCTGACATCTAGTATGGCTGCCCCAACAGCCATATTAAAAATTTCTACTCCACCTTAATGGATGGTCATATTGACATGGAGTATCTAATTATTTCGGGTTGGTTTGGTCTTGTAGGGTTTAACACCATCATTCAGCACATGATAGGCTATACATGGGAGCCAGTATAGAAGAACTTATAAACACCCTGAGAAGAAGCACCAACACATGGGATGCTACTGGCAAGCTTTCTCATGTATCCTTGTTTTTCGAGTTGTGACTTAAACTCATGCAGACAGAGGTGAGATGCATGATCTGTAAAGTTGGACCACTTGACCCTCCAGGGCTCAATGTCTAGTTGTTCCTAAATGAAAATCGTACTGATCTTACATCAGATATGGTCACCACAGCAGCTAATTTGAAAATTTTGTTATCATTCTAGAATATCAGAGCTTGTTTCAACACTCAACAATTATAAACAGGAAACTTTTTTCTTGGATTCCTGAAAATTCTTTTTGGCCATTAGAACATCAGTTCCTGCAGGAGGTCACAGGTTCAAACCCTGGCTGAGTCATACCAACGACTTACAAAAATGGTACTAACAGCTGCCTTGCTAGGCACTCAGCATTAAGAGGTTAGTGTTAGGACTGGTTGGCCCAGGCATCAGGAAAAATGTGACTGGGTGGGACATCATGCTACATGTATGTGGCATGATGCCCCAGTGTTAGACATCACTATAAACTGCCACACTGCAGATATCATAGCAATATGACTGAAAAATTGTTAAAGCTACATTAAAAATCCAACTCACACACAGATCAGTTCCTTTTAGAGATTTTATTTGTTCTGTTGTCTAAATAGAATAAATTATATTCTGTAAATCATAAGTCACATTAAAGATACGTTCCCTTCATTATCAAAAGAAAGCTCCTGTGGTGAAAAGTGCCCAGTCGAACAGCCTGGTTGAAGCAATTCACAATATGAACATTTTGCAGCTTATAGCAGAGTATATTAAAGGCAATGCTTACTGAGTAGCATTTTGAACACTAGTAAGTCGCATTTTTCAGTTTCACCAAATATATTGACATTCCAAGGGTTCTTACTGCTGACAATATAAATTTGTTATGTTTGGGTAATTTTTATATACTGTATAAGTGATTTCTGTTTTTTTTACAATTTGAAATCATTTTATTTCTATTGCATTTTATTTTATTTTCTTTATTTGATAAGCATATTTATTTAGGATTCAAAAATTGTGACATCCTGCTTTGTCGTCATCTAGTTCATTATGCCATAAGACTGATACAACTTTCATGTCATCATCTAGTTCATTAGGCCATAAGACTGATACAACTTTCATGTCATCGTCTAGTTCATTAGGCCATAAGACTGATACAACTTTCATGTCATTGTCTAGTTCATTATGCCATAAGACTGATACAACTTTTATGTCATCATCTAGTTCATTATGCCATAAGACTGATACAACTTTTATGTCATCATCTAGTTCATTAGGCCATAAGACTGATACAACTTTTATGCCATCATCTAGTTCATTAGGCCATAAGACTGATACAACTTTTATGTCATCATCTAGTTCATTAGGCCATAAGACTGATACAACTTTTATGCCATCATCTAGTTCATTAGGCCATAAGACTGATACAACTTTTATGTCATCTGCTTCATTATGACATAAGACTGATACAACTTTTATGTCATCATCTAGTTCATTATGCCATAAGACTGATACAACTTTTATGTCATCATCTGCTTCATTAGGTCATAAGACTGATACAACTTTTATGTCTTCATCTAGTTCATAAGGCCATAAGACTGATACAAACTTTAAGTCAGCATCAAGTTCATTGTGATATAAGCCTGATACAACTTTCATCATCTAATTCATTTTGCCATAAGTTTTTATACAACCTTTGTCATCAAATTCATTATGCCATAAGTTTTGATACAACCTTTGTCATCTAATTCATTATGCCATAAGTTTTGATACAAACTTTATGTCAGAATCATGTTCATTGTGACAAAAGCAATGGTTGCACATGTTACAGACTTGATGTCAGCATCAAGTTCATTGTGATACAAGGTTGATACAGACTTGATGTCAGCATCAAGTTCATTGTGACATAAGGTTGATACAGACTTGATGTCAGCATCAAGTTCATTGTGATATAAGGTTGATACAGACTTGATGTCAGCATCAAGTTCATTGTGACATAAGGTTGATAAACCTTAATGTATGTGTCGAGTTCATTATTCCATTATGCACGGAACAGTTCAGTTATGACAGCAGTACCACAGAATTACCTTAGTTGTGCTGCTACAAGAACAGTATTTCACTAGGTGTAATGTGTTGCATGGTGTATATAGTCTCCAAGGCTCTCACCAACTGTATTAATACAGCTTTCTCACTCCATGCTAGACCTAAAAACAATTTGGCATAGACTATGTCACATTGCAGCCTGCGCAGAATGGCAGTTATAGAAAATAGAGACACTTGGACAAATTTTTCATAACAAGGTTATTTGTAAGTTCATGATCACAGACATCAGGTGTTCCTCTGTTATATCCAGAAACATAATTTCAAGAATTGTTTTGATTTGTGAAGTATTATTGGAAACTTACATGGTGTTTCAAAATTATTTTGGTAAATAATTTTTGGTGGACAGAAACAAATAGGATCAGCAGCAGCATACATAAAATATTATGTGAATTTTGGAGATTTTAGGCAGATCTTAGAAGTAAATTATACTTACCTTCCTTTGTTTTGTCTGTTTGCATCTTAAAATTACCACTTTCTCTACCTCTGGTTTGGATGCAAGTGACATAAGGATTTAAGTTTTTGCAAAAGGAACCATAGCAAAATCACCACACGGATAAGTGCTTCTTAAGTACATGTGCTGCACATCTTCCAAGTCAAAATCTGTAAATGAAATATTCCTGAAATGGAATTCACCTGCCACTCTTATTTGGCTTGAAGGTGAAATTATACTATAGGATTTCTAAACTCTTCTCCATTTTATATTTTAGGAGATTTTGCCCTTGAAACTAAACTTCTGAAGCAGAACCAATTAACTTTGTGATACATGTACCACCTGCATGATTTTGGTTTGGGTAAGTTGTAATGGCACTTAAATTCAGAATTTATAACCCTTGTATATTTCTTTTTCAGAGACCAAGAAGGTATTGTGTGTATTGCATTCCAACAGTCCTAAAATGAAGCAAGCTTGCCAAGCACTTTGCCGTCTCCTCCAGAAGACTAGCACAGTAGATGTGTTAACAACAGAGGAAATCTTGTGTAACAGAGATCCATTAAATACTACTCACTTGCAAGACGTTCCATTATTAATCCTAGATGAGATAATGATGCAGTTATGGAAGGGTGATTCTAATGAAAAGTCTATTCATGACCCTTCTGCTGGAGTTTTAGCAGATATCATCAGGATGGTAAAGAAGACACATTGCGTAGATGACATATTGTTTGTAAGCCTATTCAGCAAGGAGCAAAGGTGTTGGAAGAGTTTAATACCAGAAATTGGTAAGAAGTTGTACTATATCTGCTCCAAAAGAAATGATGTAGAATGTGATGATAAGTTGGAGCTTAATCCAGCTGCCATTAATGAACTTTTGGCACAGCTTCCTGGCCGCAAAGTGGATTGCATATGGAATGACATTGAGGAGGCAAGAATGTTTGAAAGATCCATACAGTTCTTGGTACCGACTTGTGAAGATGATGATGGAGTGAAATGTGAATATTCCATGTTAGGATTGGAGTCGGCATCAGCAGTGGATTCGGAGAGATACTGCAGCTGGTCAAGTTCACTGTCTTCTCCCAGTGCAATTGTTTCTGCATCACCTAATAAATCTCCACACAGAAAAAGCAATGAAATGCAACTAGTTCATCCTGAGAATGACTGTTCACTGCATTATCCAAATGAAAGTGGTCGGGTTTTCCATGGAAAGCATTCTACTGAAAAATGGGTGGAACAGCAGAATTCACCAAGCTGTAACTATGCCAGAATGAAATCAAAACTTTGCTCCAAATCAGATTGTCCCACCTGTCAGACTGAGTTAGGCTCTGGTGTCCGTGTTCATCAGAATGGGTCAGCTATATACATTAGGGAGAAAAGCATCACCAAAATGCCACACTTTTCTAAAGTAGAGGGTTATAATAACAGCTTTATTCCCTGTCATAATGGTCAGGTAGTAACATGCAAGGGAAATATACATAGTCCATATCATTTGGATAGTTGTAATGCCAGGTCAGGGCAAATAACACCTGATATCATGACCGGAAGGTATAATAGCAGTGGACGTGTAATACATTCAGCTATGACTGGTTCTTCAGCAGTTATGTATGAAAACAGCAACAGAGGCCATGGATGCAGGATACACCATGAATGTGATTGTGATCAGTCCGAAGAATTTATAGGGCCTGAATCAGATGAGGAAAGTACAACTGATTCTGTGCTAAACAAAAAGTTGATGGACTTTAATAAGAGAAATGGATATTTACCAAAGAGAGAAGATGTGTGTTATCCATGATTGGTAGTAATGCTACAGGTTTTAATGTATCTACCAGTTGTATGCAGTGCTTTCCTAATTGAACTTCCTTACCAGGGACAGTCTGTATTTATTTTTTAAATGTGGTTAGTTACCAACATTATGTGCAGAAAATGTTTGGTGTTTAATTGTTCATCACAACCACAGACACCGATTTCTTATGACAGAATGACATTCAGAAGTTAACCAATGACATCAGTTATGATGATACTGTCTGCAGAATTATAAGTGAATGCATAGCATCAACAGCTTTGGAAACTTCAGTCCAACCAAGATATGTACAGTTTTGGAAGAAATCAGACAATAAATTACCAAGCACCTGTACATCTGTGTGAAAATGTCAATTGTATGATAAATAGGCTGTTATTCCACTTTTTTGTGTTTCTATGAGACGATCTTTTTCATAAATAGTGTTGATCTTGATGTGCTAGTACATACTGTGTTTATCAGTCATTGTTGAGACAGCTGGAATTCACGTGGTGAACAGAGTGGAACTTGATGACTTAGTGAATCAGCACCACTACATTTGAAACCATAAGTACCTGTGTGGTTAACTTAAATTAGCTGGTGAACAGTACAGTTCTGTAACTCGGTGTGACCACATTTGGTACCATATGTATCTGTGTTGCTGATTGGAATTCAGTGAACAGAGTGATTACCATATGTAACTGTATAGATAGCTGGAAATCAGCCAATGAACAGATTGGAACCATTTGATGTCACATGTAACTGTGTTGTTTGTTGGAAATCAAAAACTTACTGTAAACACATTTGATTCAGTAAGTACAATCGCTGAGAGCAGGAATTCAGATGATGAACTGGGTGGAACTCACTGATTCAGTGTAACCACATTTGACACTTTTTATAATGCACCAGTGTTGCTGAGAGCTGGAACTAAGCTGATGAACTGAGTGAAACTAGATGTGACTACATTTGATATCATAAACCTTTGTAGAACATACACCCACCCAATAGCAACAAAAGTGTAGACTGTGATTTGCCATCAGTCATTGTGTTGGCAGATCAGGGTCTAACATGTTTGTTCAAAATCAGGAGTTGGATGAACAGTGTGGACTCAGATTTGCTGGCGATTACATATGTGCAGAGTTTGGTCAGTGCTGTTTGCAGTTGTATGTACATCATACTATGGTTCTTGAAAAATTGACCAGTTAAATGGTTGTGGTTTCCTCTCTTGCCTGCTTTAGAATAGATGAGGCATATATATCACTTTTTTATAGCATTGCATCATCAGAATTCAACACTAACTTTTTTAAGTAGGAAGCCTGCAGGACTTCTTACTTTTGAAAACTGGTGGTCCTTCTTACAGATAGAATGCCCTGCTTGTTTAAGGTTAGAGTTACTGAAAAAATATTAAATCTATACAGTAAATAAAACACACATACAAGGTTGTTATTTTATTACAGTTTACATTAAATTCATCAACAATTTATATCCTTTGTTTTGTAACACTGATAAATAGAATGTGTGGTATTTATTATCATCATCATTAAATCACCATCGTCATCAGCAGCATCAACATCACCATCTGTTCCCATTGCACCAGTCTTTTTCATCCATTAGTTCCCATATCTCTCTGATGACATAAATTAATATTCAAACATCAGTTATCTATTATCTGCTAATGTTTGACTATTGTCATATTATCTTTTTATGGTCTAGTTATGTGACTTTTTGTTTATCAGACTATTGTTGGGAATGATTTATTGCAGTTCTTTAAAATTTTGTTAATACATTTAGTATAGTGCCACCTCTTTAAAACACTGTCTTGGGGAGCTATAAAAGGGACATGCATTATAAGGAGGGATCCTTATATTGAAGCATTCAAGACCAGTCTTTTTCATAATAATAAGTGCAAATCTAATGAATACCATCAGTTTCATGTGAGATGTTGCGGGTTCAAACCCCGGCCAAGTCATACCAAAGACTTTTTTTAAATGGTACTAGCATTAAGAGGTTAATGTTAGGACTGGTTGGCCTGGTGTCAGGATAATGTGACTGGGTGGGACATCATAGTACATGTCTGCAGCATGATGCCTCATTGCTAGACATCACTATAGACTGTCACACTGCTGAGATCGCAACAATGTGACTGAATTTTTTATATAAAAGCTGCGATAGAAATCCATATCACACACACACACACAAATACACCAAGGGTATGCAGAACCAGTCTGTGTCAAAATAATAAGTATATAAAATCTAATAAATACCAAGTGTTTCTAGACCCAGTCTTTGTCATAATAATAAGTGTATACAGATATAATAAATTAAGTAAAAATGATGTGAACAAGATCTATAATTGATTTTCATTAGCCTAGAAGTAAAATTAAGTAAAATAATTTGAAGTCTAAGCAATTAATGGGATTCATTGACTACATCCTCTCTATAACAAAGGCAGGAATTTTATAGTGAGGGAGAACTATTTATATGTGACTATGTATTTATCTGTTTATCAGTGTGCTTGTTTATGTAAAATGAGAATCCAAGGGCAAACAGCTTTGACTTCAGTATGCAGTTGCAAAATGGGCTGGTAGATCAGGGTTGGGTTTCACTTCAAGTCAGAAGTAAATGTAGAATGAAAAACAGATTGATCTGCAAACAGATTATTTATTGGCTAAAATGGATTTTTGCCATTTGCTGATGGGTGTAATATGCTGTATATGGATAAATACATTTATAATGTTTTAATGGAAATCAAAAGTGATGTGGTGAGTTTCAATTAAACATACAAGACTAGACTTTCTTGTTCAGTTAGATGGATATATTACACAGTATTGTATTACCTCCCCAATGCTTTTGGGTAGGACTGTAGCCCTGTAACATTTGCAACAATTAAAAAGCAGCATGACCATTAATAACAGCATTAAAAGAATCTCATGGAACACAGATGTAACTATTAAGCTTTGTGTAATAATAATAATAACAACAACAATAATACTACTACTACTACTACTAATAATAATAATGTGTAGCTCATATATATCCGGTATTAGTAAAATGTTAATGAAAATGTCCAAAGTAAAAGTCGGTGTTTGTCAGTTTCAGTTACATTGGTGTAATTGCTACCCCAATTTTCTGAGACTGATGAACCGCACAACATAAACATCATCAAAAAGTTATTGGACAGCTTTGTTTGAATTGCCTTGTCATGAAAATATTATACTGTGGTTTTTAGAAAGAAATGTATAGTTGCCCTGTGATATTTTCTGAGATAGACAAACAGTTCTAAAGTAAAACACCAAGAAATATAGTTGCCTGTGATGTTTTCTGAGATAGACAAACAGTTCTAAAATAAAAACACCAAGAAGTATAGTTGCCTGTGATATTTTGAGATAGACAAACAGTTCTAATGTAAAAATACCAAGAAAATATAGTTGCCTGTGATATTTTGTAAGCTAGACAGTCCAGAACTATAAACACATAAGAGGCTGAGCAGATATTGTTTGAATAGCCATTATACTCTGTCAAAGTGATTTTGTGATTTAGAAAAATAATGAGTTGTGATATTTTCTGAGATAGACAAACCCTAAAAGAAAAGTCTAAAAGATACTGGACAGCTATAGTTTTGAATTACCTTAACATGAGGAAGCTATCTTGTGTTTAAAAGAAAGATTGTATTTGCCCTTGATAGAAATTACAGTAATTGATAGTTTCATCTGTATTTTTTTGTTGCTGATTATATTTAAGTCAGATAATGAAATGAGTTGGAACTCATCCGAAAGAAATTTTTGAATTTGCATTTTATTTTTCTTGCCTTTCACACATTGTGTGGAAACAATGTCAGGTGTCTGGAGCTTTGACACATTGTATGGAAATGAATTCAGGTGTCTGGAGCTTTGACACATTGTATGGAAATGAATTCAGGTGTCTGGAGCTTTGACACATTGTATGGAAATGAATTCAGGTGTCTGGAGCTTTGACAAATTGTATGGAAATGAATTCAGGTGTCTGGAACTTTGACACATTGTATGGAAATGAATTCAGGTGTCTGGAGCTTTGACACATTGTATGGAAATGAATTCAGGTGTCTGGAGCTTTGACACATTGTATGGAAATGAATTCAGGTGTCTGGAGCTTTGACACATTGTATGGAAATGTATTCAGGTGTCTGGAGCTTTGACAAATTGTATGGAAATGAATTAAGCTTTGACAAATTGTATGCATGACATTAGCATTAAGAGGCTAATGTTAGGACTGTTCAGCCTGGTGTCAAAATAATGTGATTGAATGGGACATGATGCTACATTACATGCTGCAGCATGATACCCCAGTGTTATCACTTTAAACTGCCACACTGCAGACTTTGTAGTGACATGACTAAATTGATAAAGCTATGTTTAAAATTACACACATACATACACATACACCCCATTCCACCCGCTACACCTTTTACAAACTCTAGGAAAGTTGTTATACACCCAAATTACAAGGCTGGCACTCTAGTCGATCAAAGGAAAAATAATTAACTACTTATATTTGCATATGTCAGATGTAGGGAATGAACACAGGACTGCAAAGATCCAGAGTTAGTATTGGTAGACAATTTTGCAAATGCATTCGAAGTGGAAATTAGCACTGTCCTATTACACACCTTCAGCATTTTTTCATTACATTAACATTTGTCTCTTACTGTATTCTTCTACAGATTTCTGCTTTGGTTTACATACAGCTCAAGAAAGTTACTGCTGTACATAAGTCCTGCAAAAACAGTTTTCACCTCCAATTTCTTGGTATGATCAGTTAATGGCTCTTTGAATGAACAGAAGTCTGTCACCTAGAAAGATCTTTTCAGAGAGCTACCATAACTGCTTTAAAGATCATTATAGCAAATATATATTTCAATTTTATTGCATATATAATCCATCAAGAAATTGTGTGATAAACTTTTTACTAAGCATGTATTTCAGTTAAATCTCGTTAAAGGGCTTAAGTGAAGCCCTGACCAATAAAAGAAAGTTATTAAGCCTTTTGAAGTCAGTAGATCAAGACGATGACATCCAAGTGAGCATCACTTTAGCAATTAAATATATTTAATGTATTTTTATGCCCTTTTAGTACTCCCTTCTTTTTTACCTAATTTAGTACAAGTAGAATAATGATGTACAAGATTGGGGGCAGTAAAAAATATGAGATTGGATATTAATGTTTACAGAAAAATTTGGGACAATATATTTACTTGGCACTGAGTATGGGTGGCAAAAGCACAAGGAAATTCTTTACTGTATACATTAAAACAATTGTTGCTTTTACTGTGCACGTCAGAAGGTTATTTGTTTACCCAGTTTGATTAATTTTTCCTGACATTTAAATGGAAACTTCTCCAAAAGGTTCCTAAGCTTAGAATAGTGTTTCAAACAGGAAACACAGGAATTTTACGATCCTGCAACCTTATGGCTAAGCCATGTCGAGCATAGTCAAATGTAATTTCAAGAAAACAAACACATGGTAAAAATAATGTTAACATTTTCCAAGATACTTTTATTGATGAATATTAGACTGATTTTTTTTCAAAAATTTTGGTTGGGTAACACAGGTTTGTGTTTTGTGACAGTAATTTTGTGAGTTTCAGTTACATGTATGTATCAACAGCAGCCACTAACCCCAAACTGCCTTAAATCTGTTATAGTGCCTCTGCCTAATTGATTTATTTTGACAATGAGCTTTAGTGTTGGTAATCAGTTGGTTTCATAATAGAAAAACACTCATATTTGTAAATATTTGGACTATAGATATATTGATATAGTATAAGCCTTAATCAACAAGTGTTTCATTCCTGATATAAGTGTATTTACCTTAAGTACAGAACTTACATGTGATAACAGGTGGTATAAATTCATGTCATATCTGAGGTTAACATATTTACTTCTGTCCAAGCTGAGTCCAACTGCTAACTGCAAGGCTCAGATCATCAGACACATAATGCGATGGCAGTTCTGGGTTGATGCATTGTGTAAGGAGTAATCAGTAAAACAAATAGCATAGGCCCTGGTCTGTTCATGCATCATGTGACAGCCAATCAGGATCTACAAGTATATTATTTCAAGTTGGACTCTACTTACATGCGAGTGAATACAGTAACTGTATAGAAATCAGTATGAATTTTATGCATATTGTGTTTTATATTTAGAGTTATATGTAGATAAAATTCTATATATGTATTATAACATACATATATTTTTTATTTCTGTTGATAATGCAGATGTATAAATACAAAGTAGATTCAAAAATATGTATATGGGTGAACAGTTTGTTTTAAAAGTTGTGAAAGCTCAAACATTATATGATTTGGTTTTCTAATTTTACTTTAAAATTGTGTATGTTTTGATGAATTTTATTACATGTACTTATAGTAATGTTGAATTTATCCATCATTTATTTATGGCACATACCGTGATTTGCTCATGTATAAAGTGAACCCCGGCTGCAAACGGACAAATAGAACAAACCCAGTGAAAAGATGATAAGAATGGTGAAAAGATTTAGGATGCAATGTGAAATGGTAAATTGTGCCTGGAACAAGGTTGCCACTTTTTAACTGTGAAGGATAACATTTTTGGGATTTGATTTAATATATGAGAGATGTTTGACAAAATTCATGTATGTTTCAGAACACTTGAATTCTTTAGGATTTACATGGTTCAGAATAGACAGGTCTGCTTAGAACAGATCACGAGATCTGCAAACTTTGAATAGGAGTTTGACTTCAAATAAGATGGATTTTCATCAAGTCAGTTTTTAGCATGCAAATGGACAAACATGACAACTAATGAACAAAGTACTTAATATTATTTAAAATATTAAAATATGCAGATCATCATATCATGTCAGTCCTTTCATAGTAACTTGTTGCTATTGATACTCTCCTTATATGTGCCACAGGCATTAAGTATTTATTTGGATATTGGTGGCCATATCATTGTTGTTTTTAACACTTAGGAGATGATGTATTATTACTGGATCCAGGTTTCCTCTGAAGTTAGCCTGAATTTTCTGCATAATGGAAAATGTCCTTTCAATGCATGCATCAGAAGAATTTTGGATGGAGGTGGACAGATTCTGTTGAAGTGTTAAAAAATACCAGCTATCAAATATATTGGTATGTTATTAAATTCATGAAGAATGGTAGAATTATAATTGAATCAAAAGTTGCCAATAGGTGGGTTATTTACTTTCAACAGGCATAATTCAGCATTTCACCTGGCAATGATATATCTTTATTAAAATGCATTATCATATTTTCCCTGCAATAACGTCTGGTCATGTTGAACAGTAAAAGCATAATAAGTTACTCTTAGTAATCAGCAGTTCATTGTTCCATCTTTCAGGGACGGGGTATTTTAGTAACTGCTTGCTGTGTGAGAAAAACAAGCATATTTGTAATAAGTTTCACAGATTTGTAAATAATACTAGCACCTCTTGTCAAAATATTTTTTTAAATATTAGTGTTAGATATTTCAGTTCTTGCTCATCTATGAGTGATATCAAGAGATTTGAGGAGGGATTAAATTACTGCATTCATTTTTCAGAATATTATCAGATCTGAAAATGATATTTGCAATGATAATGAATGATTTTTAGAACAAAAATGAAACTGGAGAAAAACACAGAAACTTGTATATGAACTGCAACTTTTCTTCGTGTCACCTAGAATTACCTTCCTTGTCATTTTGTATTGTGTTGGGTTAGAAGGAACATGATTTAAACAATTTAAAGGCCAGGTAGATTTACCTTCCTTAAAAGGCCAGGTAGATTTACCTTCCTTTAAAGGCCACATAGATTTGCCTTCCTTTACTGTGTAACATACAGTTGGAATTTCTAAAGTTTGCCAGCTTTAGGAAGAAGAATAAATGAAAACAATGTTTGTCTTACTCAGGAAAGAATGAGAATGCTCCTACTCTGTTATTTTTCTATATTACAAACAAAACTGAAAGTTGTGTTAAAATTTGGAAAAATTATACTGTATATAGTCTTATATAAGTTAGAATAGTTTTCTTCCTTTTTTAACTTTGTTACAAAAACACTCATGACATTTATATTCTTTATGATTTTATTAAGGATATTTTGTCTTTCTTTTGTTTCTGTATTTTTCTGGCCAAGTTACATTTTGTTGGAACCCATAACAGTTTCCCTTTGGAACTATCAAGTTGCATTTCTTGAAACAAACAGATTTACATTATATAGTAGAGTAGCTCATACATTCTAAATCTGAGATATACATTTTTATGTACATGACCCAGAAGTTGATTTTATCACTACAATCTGTCTGGTGTTTGGGTTTGTTCTCTTTTGGGACTAATTGCATGACAATGTGTGGCATCAAATGTTAAAGTAGAAATTTTCGTTCAAAATGTTTTTACCTGTTTTTCAATTCAAAATAATATATTCATAATTTTATAAATATCCTTATTTATGTTGGCTTTAAGTTTTGTTTAGAAAAGGTTTGTCATTTTTATTGTGATGGGCCTTGATTGGATTGATACACTTTATATACAGTTGGAAATAAAGTTCATTTTCAAAAGTATAAAAATGAAGTAGGTCCAGATATCCATTTCTAAATTCAACACTTAAAAATGCAATTTAGAACTTCATACTTTTCATCCTTTGTGTTTGCATATTTAAATGAAATGTGTTGAAGAGGCATTTGATTAAAGATGAGGGCATTATTATTTATGTTGACCAGTGTTCACATATCTTAAATTGTAGGATTTTGTTTCTACTAAATTCATTCCATATTTTTTAAGACCAGTGAACATAAACAAATCTCTGTCCTCACTCTTAGTCACTGCAAGCCAAGCTGCATCTCAGTGTCATTTATTTTGTGAGGTTGTGTGTTGTTTTCCTTCTTAAAACATGATATTTTCAACTGTTATAACTTTGGAACCAGTCAAGCTTTTGCAGTATTTTTTGTTTATGATTGGTTATGGAATGGGCTTTTGTTGTTGTCCACTATAACTCCTCTTAATCTGCGTGAAATGCAGTCAATGATCTCTGATATATATCTTAAATAATTAGTGGCCCATTTGATGACATATGAATTGCTTCCATGGAAGCCATGATGACAGTCTTGTTATTCCTACATGGCTAGGAGGCTTGGAAGACAGAAGCTTATTATATTCATGCAAAGTTTTTTTAAGATCCTGGTGATATGGATTTTTTTTGTGATATCCAGTAGCAGCTATCATTAAGATCCTGTTAATGTTACTCTAATGAAAAGCTAGAAATTTTTGACATGGTGGGAAAATATTCCCTTGCAAAGTGTAAATTGTTCTAATGAGAATTATGACATTGATATTGTTGCTGTAGAGGAAACACTATCACAACATTTTTTTGGAATGTCTGTTTGAATTTTGACATGTGATCTTAAAAGAAATATTTTAAAGGGTTATGTAATTTGTCCTTAAATAAAACAATGCTTGTACACTCAATATGACTACCAAAACAGATATCTAAATTCAGTCTGTTGCTACTACGTCTGAACATTCAGACATATTGAATGGTTTTGTTACAATGGAGAAACTTCAAATTTGGACCCGCCTGCAAATATTTAGAAGTGACTCCCCCAATGTAAAAACTTGGGATTTGGGGTAACTTTATGAATTTGCTGCTTGGCATTGTAGGAGCCATAGTATTATTCCACTTGATTGTTGTTTAAATATTCCTTACAACCTGATTGGTCTGCCTTGAAACTGTTGTTCATGATAAATTACTTGAAAGATGGAAATGAAAATTGAGGCAAAAAAATCATGAGATTAAGATGGCCTCAAATGAAAATGATACCTCAGTGATGCTCAGTATGTTTGTCGTGGTGACCACCATGAAATCTTGATATTGCTACAATACATGATATTCTTTTTGGATAGTAGGTGACCTTGACATAGTTTTCTCAAAAAAACATTTTTTATGAGATGATGTCAGAAATTTCATGGCAGTTGTTCCAGTCCGATTTGAGGGCAACAGATTCCAATATAAAATAAACAGTTTGAAAAACAAATCTTAAGAAGCGGACCAGCTTCTTTAAATTTTGTATGTAAAACAAATCCATGAAATTTTTCTGGTCCATAATTGATAAGTGCAATTGTACATATATAATCCATGACTTTTTTGACACAGATAACTAGATATTTTTTTTACACAGATATTTAAATACTTTATTCATGAACTTTGACCCAATTCACATTATACAGTAATATATCTTATAGCATGCAATATTTGTATGAAATCTTTTAATAGAAAAAATCAGCTCATCTTTGTGCCAAGTCCATGATATCAGTACAAACAGAATTTACAGTAACTTTATTATAATATGTATATTTTATGTTTATATATAAATAAAAATGATATAGTGTTCATTCAGCTCACAACAAATGCAAGTTACAGTGCAGTTCATCTGGTACACAAAGAGGAAAAGATTTCATTGTGTAGGCATTGGTTTTTCTATTTAATTATTCATGCAGATTTACTCGTATGGGTGTTCTATTTCATTTGATGGATTGCCATGAAACTTTGTAAATACTAATTTTTATCACCTGAAAATTATGTGCAATTTTTGTTTTTTAGTAATTTACTTTTTCATCTTGTTGTTTAATAAACTGTATGATACACTCATTAGCACAGCTATTAATAAACTGTATGGCACACTCTCATTAGCACAGCTAGTTCCAATTTCTGGGTCTACTGGTCATAGACCAAGAGAGCTTTTGTGATGGTCTGTTGTCTTTTGTCTGTCTGTCTGTCGATAAGCACAAGTTTATTATTGGTACTTCTACTTGGAGAATTGTTATGAAATTGTACACACACATTCATCTCATGATCTGGTTGGTCCTAAATGAAAACAGTGGCACTTACTAAATGACTTCTGATGATGTCTAGTTGATCAAAATGAAAATGGCACTACTCAGACATCCAATAGTTATCTTACGGCCATAATGACATTTTTGTTATTGCCACTTCTCCAATGTGGCTGGTCATATTGACATGGTAATTACGATTTCTGGTTGGACCTAAATGGAAATGGTGCCAATCTGATATACGTTATGGCCACCGTTGCAGCCATCTTGAAAATCTTATCGTTTCTCCTCCACAGTGGAAAGTCATATCAACATGTGGTTTTGACCTGAAGACTTCTTATGAATTTTTATTAGTGCTAAATGAAAATGGTGCCAATCGGAAAATAATACACCTATCACAGCAGCTAATTTGAAAATCATGTTGCTAAATAATAATAGAGATTGTTTAAATACTTAGCGTTTTAAAATAAAATTGATTTTATCATGACATCCTGGAAATTCCTTTTGCAGTAGAGCATCCATCTGATGGACTCTTGTTTACATTCTACATAGTGTTTGAGTTCTTGCCATTTTGTGCTGTATCTTAATACAGTTTGACTTATTGCCTGTTTTGTGCTGTATCTTAATACAGTTAGAGTTATTGCCTATTTTGTGCTGTATCTTAATACAGTTAGAGTTATTGCCTATTTTGTGCTGTATCTTAATACAGTTAGAGTTATTGCCTATTTTGTGCTGTATCTTAATACAGTTTGACTTATTGCCGATTTTGTGCTGTATCTTAATACAGTTAGAGTTATTGCCTATTTTGTGCTGTATCTTAATACAGTTTGACTTATTGCCTATTTTGTGCTGTATCTTAATACAGTTTGACTTATTGCCGATTTTGTGCTGTATCTTAATACAGTTAGAGCTATTGCCTATTTTGTGCTGTATCTTAATACAGTTTGACTTATTGCCGATTTTGTGCTGTATCTTAATACAGTTAGAGTTATTGCCTATTTTGTGCTGTATCTTAATACAGTTTGAGCTATTGCCTATTTGGTGCTGTATCTTAATACAGTTAGAGTTATTGCCTATTTTGTGCTGTATCTTAATACAGTTTGAGTTATTGTCTATTATGTGCTGTATGTTAGTAGTGTTTGAGTTATTGCCCATTTTGTGCTGTATCTTTTGCATTATTTTCTGTACTTTTTGCCAGATATTATGACATTTATATGATATTCTATATAAATATTTTTAAATGTTGTATTTTTGCAATGTATTAATATATTACAGATACTAGATTGATATAGCAGGATGCAAAAGTCAGTTTTATCATTTAACGTTTTTCTCCATATACAATATGGATCCCAGATATATATCCCATATTGTCATAATCATTTCATTTTTGAAGGTCTTTATGTCCTACTTTTAAATCATCTCAGCAACTCTTTTCATTGTCATCATACAGCATCAGGTTGGTGTATTATGTAAATGTAGCCAATAAAATAGCTTAACACAATTCAGATAATTTCAAACAGTAAAAAAAAAATACTTTTTAGGTCTAACTTGACAGTTTTCATGACTTTCACTATCTTCCACCCTTCATTCAGAGAGTCTACATTAAACAAAGGCTTGTTTGATTGAAACTCAACACTTGTGAAAGCTTACAATTGTTTATAATGGAGGGGTGTCTTTTCCTGTATGAAATTTTGGAAGGCAGTATGAGGAGGTAATTTGATACCTTATGGAATTCAAATTTTTTTTGTCAACATAGGCAAGATGTAGGTTTCCCTTTCCTGATGGTATTGTCAGTGTTGTTGGCATAAACCTTAGCATGAAGTTGTTGCATTAACTACATTTATTTAACACTGTTGTATGAACAGGCAAAAGGAGGTCACATTGACCTATCTGATCCAGTGATTAAAATCATACCTGAACTGCACAAGAGTGATGATCTTCATTTGGGGGTTTTTTTCTCATTTTTTTATATAAAGAAAACAAATTTATGGATGATGTAGTTATGTTTATGAAAGAAAATTTACCAACTGTACATACACTGAGATAAGTTTCACTGTTCTGCATTTAAAAATAAGTTAAAAGTGGAGAGGGACAACTTATCTGTTAAGTTTCTATTGCCTTGAAGAGATCATTGATAATGCTTAATGCAAGAGTTGATTAATTGGCATTTACACACTTCATTTTAGTCTTTGGTTTCTGTATACATTACTATTAATTCAGTATTTAGATATATACTTTATGTTATCTAATCCATAAAAATATAAAATAAATGAATGTTTTTTTCCCCTTCTTTTAGCCCATCTGGTCATAGACCTTAAGAACTTTTGCAAAGGCCTTTTGTTTGCATCCAATATGCATTAGCAAAGATTTGTTCTTGCTGTTTGTCCTGAAATACAGATAGAGTCTAAATGAAAAAGGTGCCCCTCAAATTGCCAAAATTGGCTGACATGCTAGTCGTCATGAAAGTTCTTGATTTCACTACTACTTCTGATGGGATTGTCTGATCGACATGGGGTTTTCACTGAAAGACGTCTTATGATGTCTAGTTGGTCCTAAATACAAATGGTGATAATTTGACATTTAACATGACTGCTGCCATTGCAGATGCCTCCAAAATTATTCCTATGCCTCCAGATTGGATGGTTTTACTTGCTTGCATGGAGTCTTTGCTAGCATGTTTATTCAGATGCCTTGTTGGTACAAGTACTAAATGTTAATGTTGAGACAACCAATTTGGCCACTATTGTGACGAACATATAAATTGTGTTACTGCTACTCCTACTGAATGGATGGTTGTAACAACATGGGATTTTCACTAAATGACCTCCCATATTAATACTAATGCTTATAAGCCAAGTCAAACTGCAAACAACAATGATCCTGATCTGCCATAGCATAATGCACCTGCTGATCAGGGTCTGTATTGTTTGTTCTACTGATTGCTCCTAACAAACTGCACAGTCAAAGATCTGCTGGTGCATTATGCAGTGGCAGATCTGGAACTGTGCAGTTTGCAGTTGGACTCCTCTTATGATCAAGTAAATATGGTATGATATCTAGTTGATCATAATTGGAGATCATCTTCAAAATCTTATCTCCATTCCATCTTAACAGATGATCACATTGGGTTGTCATTAGAAGAATTTTTGTGATCTAGTTGGTCCTCAATGGAAAATGGTGCCAATCTGAGGTTTAACAAGGATGCCACTGCAGCCATCTTAAAATCTTATCATTTCTCTTTCATAATGCATGGTCAGACAAAAATGGTGTTTTTGCTAAAAGACTTCTTATGACATCTTGCTGGAAATTGCGCCCATTTGACATCCATTTCATTTAGACAGTAAGATCTGGAAAATCTTGCATTTTGCTGCTACTCCTGGATCGATCTTCACATCAACATGGGATTTTCACATAAATACTTACAATGTTTCATTGTTCCAAAATGAGAAATGAGAATGATGACTCCTATTGGAGATGCCTTTGGACATCCAATATGAACATCCTGGTGTTCATCGTGAAAATTTTGTTATTGCTACTACTCCTAGATGTATTGACATGGGGTTTTTGCACTAAATTGCCTTTTATGTCTAGTGGGTCCTAAATGAAAACAGTGTGCACCAGATATCAAACATGGCTGCCACAGTTACTGATACTCCTCCTGAACAGAGGTTCAAATCTACATGGGTTTTTGCTGACAGACTTCTTATACTGTCTGGTTGGTACTAAATGAAAGCAGTCTTGCTCTTTGTCATCCAATATGTTATCCAATATTTCATCATCTTGAAAACTGATCACTACTCGTCCTGCATGGATGAAACTTTCATCATGGGCTTTTGGTCTTCATATATCTTGTTGAATCTAGATGAAAATGGTACTGTACTAATCTGACATCTAACATGGCTGCCATGGTGGCCATCTTGAAATCTTTTAATGTTGATTGTCATGCTGACATGGAGTTTTCATTAAAAGATTTCTCATGAAAATGGTGCCCCACTTACATCCAATATGTTTGCAATTGTGGATATCTTGAACATCACTTATTGATGGGTGGATGTACTTGCATGGGTTTTCATTGAAAGTCACATGATGTCTACCTCATTCTTACATGAAAAAGGTGCTGATCAGACCTCTAACATGACCACCATCATTTTATCTCCACTCCTAAATAGACGGCCTTAGCTACTTGTAGTTTTCAACAAAAGATTTATTATCATGTATGGTCGGTAATAAATGGAAAAAGATGCTGAACTGACATTCAGTATGGATGAACATCTTGAAAATCTTGTTCTGGCTAACAGTACATCCTCTGAATGAATGACCATAGTGAGATGGTGTTTTCTTAATTGAAAGAATGATGTGTTTTACTCAAAAAGTAAAACTGCGGTATTTCATTCATATAGTAAAAATGTATTCACTCAAATAGTGAAAATGATGAAAACAAAGGGACAGATGTACAAAATATCTTACAGTCCCAAACAACACTAGGTATTACAAACCCCAAAGATTAGCCCACGGCTAAAAGATTACATTTATGGAGTTAAAAGATTCAGTCACAAGCACATTTGGCTACCAGTCACACTGGTCAATCAAGCAGTCAGTATTCCAGGTTGGTCAATCAAGCAATCAGTGCCCACCAATTTCGGTCAGCAACGCCCGATCACCTGCTACTCGACCAGCAATACTGTTTACTCAGCTCTACGGCTGCTATGGTTCAGCTTCACAGCTGCTATGGTATGGTCAGCTTCTATGGTTAACTCTGCAGCTGGTACCACGTCGACTCCAATCACTCCGATAACTCTGATCACTCTGGTCAGTTATACAGCTGCGACTCCAATCACTCTGGTCAGCTGAAAATACATCTGACACCGTGTACTATGCATGACACGGGCATATACGATAAAACGTAATGACGTTATATACGGTAAGCTACACAGATTACATTATCGACACAATAATTACAAAACAATACACAAGTTTAGAAGTGAACCTAACCATGCCCGACAAGAATCGTACGGTACTAAACGTTTCTTAAAAAAGTACTTTATATATAGCTAATATAAATCTCTTGCTTAGTCACAAACATGAATATAAAATATTTGCATGATACTACGTTAGCCGAAGCTACATAGAAAATATACAAAAATAAACGTGGTAGTACAATAGTTATAACTTATACACAAGAAATTAATAACTCACATACCTCTACAGCTGAAGAAGTGCAAGTCCTTAAAGTAGACCGCTCACTGACAAGACGTTCCGTTATGTAAAGATTCTTGACTACGGTGAAGTATTTATAGACAGCGATGCTGCAGTACATCGTCTGTGCGCTGGAAGTAATTGGTTCTTCCCATTGAAAGCACTTTACACGTGCAGCATAAGATGAACCGAACTCGCTGTTTCAAAATATTGTACAATATAGATAAATCACCCTCGGGTATCGTTATACACAAAGAATGAAACCGGAGTACATGTATTTAATAAATAAAAGGATTTATACAATTCCGTGGCAACCGTAAAGTTTGATGGTAATGACCCTACGCGGTACAAGGACAATTGAAGATGTTAACATATGGGTCACCTGCAAAGATCTGTGGCTGACTGAAAAAGGACAGATCAATGCAGATGCCAGAGAATACAAAACACCAAGATGGCTGCTACACGAGATTGTATTTACAATGTTGCTGCTGTCACCTAGCCAAACACGTCTATCGCAAAATCATTCAGAAACAAGTTTTTTTTTTCTCGTACTGCTTGATTTTGGGCCATTAAATGATCACATGCCCTTCCTCCAGTCTAGGTAAGGAGAATTTGACCCATACCCATGTATATTATATAATGTTTGTTGTTGTTGTTGTTGTTGTAGGGTTTAACGCCATTTTTCAGCACACGATAGGCTATACATGGCGGCCAGTATTAATGGTGGAGGAAGAACGCGGGAAATCCCCGGAAAGAACCACCGACCCTCGAGAAGCTACTGGCAAGCTTTCTCACATACCCACATTGGCCGAATCCGAGACTCGATCCCAAGCAGACAAAGGTGAGATGGCTGTGATCCGTAACGGAGAGCGCTTTAGACCACTCGGCCACTCGGGACCCCTATAATGTTTGTAAATATAACATTTCTTTTTGTTATATATGTCAAAATTGCTTCTGCAATGCGTTCCATTTTTTATTATTTCTGGAATGGGATGAAAATAATTATGAAAATATATTTCTTTATTTATTCTGGAGGATGATTAAATCATTATTACTGAAATCATGTCCTGATATCCTGTATGAATTTCTTAAAAATGACTGGGTTTTATATGCATATGACTAAATATGTCCAATTCTTAATTACAACGTAAACTCATTAGCTTATTCTATTAAACATGCTGAATGAATACTTTCAAAGATAGGAAACAAAATAATAAATTGCACAGCGATCATAATGCATACCGAATTCGGGTTGGTGATATGAAAAGATACAGGAACTAGCAACTGCGCCATCACAAGGTAGGTGTGTGTGTGTGTGTGTGTGCGTGCGTGCGTGCGTGCGTGTGTGTGATTTGGATTTTTAACCTAACTTTAACAATTGTTTTTAGTCATATCGCTACGATGTCTGCACTGTGACAGTTTATAGTGATGTCTAGCACTGAGGCATCATACCGCAGACATGTAGCACGATGTCCCACCCAGTCACATTATCCTGACACCAGGCCGATCAGTCCTAACACTGACCTCTTAATGCTCAGCGCCAAGCGAGGGAGCTGTTAGTACCATTTTTATAAGTCTTTGGTATGACTCAGCCGAGGATCGAACCCACGACCTTCCGCATCCGAGGAGGACGCTCTAATGACTAGGCCACCGGAGCGGTCAAGGTTCTAAAGTAAAAGAATCCTGGATAGATGGCATCTGGTAAAAAGCTGGATACCTCACTGAACGACAGGTTCAGTGCCATGTGAAACCACAAAAAAAAAAAAAAAATGATAAAAGCGGAAGAACATTTGAAACCGCATGAATATCATGAAGTAACTAATGTTACTAAAGCCTAATGCCACTATGTTAGCCACTCTTTTTCGTAGCATATCAGAAAATATGTCTGGGGCGTCATAATTCCGGCTGCTACATGCCTCTTTAACACCTACATCAGCTCAAAGGCAGAAAAAAGAATCAACTGCACACCTGTGCACGCATCTTTGTGAGCACCTGAGCAAACGAGTTATATTAAACAGCGGCCAGACTCCTTTGATGTGGGATAATGTTTCCATCAGCTCCTTTGCTTCTTCGCAGCCAAATGACCTTGCAAACATCCTTTACCATGTCACTGCGATTGGCAGCCATGAAGTTTCAAAAGACCTGTTAAGAATAAAACCATCCCAGGTGTCTCGATAATGACGATACAGCAGAGGCAGTTACAACCACAGTATTCTCCCTTTGGACACAGGACATGCTAATTAAACGAATCGTCATTCCTGCAAATATAATCTAATAGCTGCTATTGTTGTTATGATGGTGGGCAGGGCAATCGTTAACAACTTGCTACCTCTGGCTCAAACTACCTCTTCACTCAGATACCTCCTGCAGCAGTAAAACTTGACAAATGCTTGTCTTTATTTCTTGACAAACATGCCCCAGCAACCAAGTGCAGAATATCAATTCAAAGGTGTTTTCCATAATATAGTAGTGTTATGGACCAGCTTTGAACTGCTACAAGAGAACGCTGTAGCTGAGAGCATATGGCTTTTCACCAGCCGCACTATTTATAAGCAGATAAATGAAGCTGCTAAGAAGTTCATGCAGCTAAATCAGCCTACTACAGTACTAAGATCACTGAAAGTTCCAGCTGCAAAGAGCTCTTCGAGATTACAAATAAGGGGATGTCAAATAATCAATGTACACCACTGCGAACAACGTTCTCTCTGGTCGACTTTCTGGACATATTTGTACATTTCTTCTGTGACAAAGTACAAAACATTAGAGACAAGTTTCACAACACAATTTAAATGCCTCATCCTCACCATGCACTGCGCATGAAGAAGTCGCCCCATTGGATCATATATACTAATTCTGAGACGTCGCCACGTGGTTGTTAAGGCTTTATTTATTGTTGTTTTTCTTCAACTTAATAACTTATTAAATATATAACATTTGCAACTTCTCAACTTTCCATTTCATCAAGTCCGCTTCTGTACTTAACGAAAAAGAAGTGTTATGTGTCCCTTTTACTCTGCTCTTCAAATTATTCGATGCATTTTATTTGGAAAATAGAACGGGTGTAAGCATGATGTGACGTCTGCATTTTTATATATGAAAAGGTTCCAACCTAATAACCTAAGTCATCCTGAGATGACTTTATGGCATGGACCTCGATAAACCGAAATCGACTGAATTGGTGCTGATCGTCAGTAAGCCAAAGGGTTATAGTATCATCTCTCTAACTGAGCAATTTAATCTGGCTTTTGATTGAGATTTGCTAACCATTGACGAATGATACTTGAACTGGATAAAAAAGCACCATTAGTAGTGAATGGGGCCACCCTACGTACAATGAGAATTAGCATTACAGGGACCCCTGGACTACTCTACGTACAATGGAAATTTAACATGGCGAAAAATCGTGGGCCACTCTACGTACAAGGGGAATTGAACATGGTGAAAAATCGTGGGTCACTCTACGTACAAGGGGGAATTTAACATGGGGGAATAGAGTTTGGGTTTGTCTAGGGACAAGGGGAATTGAATATGGGATTTTTTTTTTTTAAATTTAAATTTAAATTTAAATTTAAATTTCAAAAAAGGGGTAGGCAATGGAAAGGCTATCTCTTTTCGAGAAATATGGCTGGCCCTGAAAAGGGCCTTTGGGTTTCTTCTTCTTCTTCTTCTTCTTCTTCTAACTCCTTAACTTCTTCCACCAAGTCCTCACTTTTTCCATTATTCCTTTCTTCTTCTTTTTCTCCTCTGGCATCCAGTCTGGATGGCCCAAGGCTCTAAACTTTTCCTGGACTTTGATCCAATTCTGATTTAGCCTATCAAAATCAGCCTGTTTCTTTTTGTTTTCCTGATCTTTTCTTTCTTTATACCATCTCTCTTTAATCTTCTTGACCTCTACTTCCATCACTTTTCTCATCAACTCCTCTCCTTTCCTCAGTCTTTCCTGGCCTCTCTCCACATAAGAGCACTCTGTCCCATGTGACATTTTTTCAAGAAAGCACCTGACTTTGCTTGCATTGTCAAGTGCTTCCTTTAGGCTTCCCACTCTGACATAGGTGGGATTTATCATATCTCTCAATCTCTTTTCCTCCTCTTCTATCATTCCTGCTATCACTTCTTTTGCTACGTTTAGACATTTAGCGTAGTCCAGGTACTCTGCTATCTTCCATTCTTTTTCTAGTCTCTCCACTACATAGATACCATCTATTATCCAGTTGTATATATGTACCAAATTGTTGAACAAGTCACTTGCAACCACCATCTTCGTTTTTTATTATTCCTTAGAATGGTTCGAACATCAAACCTTGTGGGTTCTTATACTTAAAGCGCGTACGTGAAGGAAAACATCCCCCCTAAAACATAAAATTGATCTTACCTAGACCATGACCCAACAACGCGCGAACGTGAAGGAAAACATCCCCTACTTTCTCATTTCATATAATAAAACCAAAACTATACTCTCCACATACGCTAAGAAACAATAAATTAACCCATAATCTACTATTCACACAAACATACCTGAGCCCTTACAAACACTAACACACAAACACATACCCTCACATTTTTTAAAAAAGAGTTAGTGTTTATATTCACACTACTCTACCTGCACACATTGGCAAATTAATAGTTATTTCTTTTCTAGAGTATTGGGTAGCCCTGAAAAGGGCTGTTTTTTTGTTTTGAACTCCAGATGCACCTATCTAATGGTTGCACCTTCCAGGCCTGGCGCCACACACACATCTTCGACTCCAGTCTCTTTTTACTTTTTGTCTTGAGAGTGCAGAGGCGGGATGATTCGCTTCAGCACCCCAATCCTCTGTCTCTGGTATCTTATAAGTCATCCTCTCTCCTATTTTCTTTTCCTCCTCTTCCCTTTCTCTTCTCTCCTCCTCTTCCTTCTTTATTCTTGCTTCTTCTACGATAGCCTCCGCTGATAGTTCATTTACTATGCGCCTGGCATATTCCAGGTGCATCTGGAGTTCTAGCAGTTTCACAATCCTTGTATTCATTGTCTTGCTGTTAACAGGTCGACGATGGGTAGCCCAACTGACGATTAGCTTTTAATTTATACTAAAAGCGCGGACGTGAAGGAAAACATCCCCCTAAAAAACATAAAATTGATCTTACCTAGATCATGACCGAAAACAACAACGCGCGGACCTAAAAGAAACACTCACTCACTTTTTTATGCTACCCATCACTATTTTAAACTTTTTTTATAAATCACTTCAATAGACTATCCACATACGCAAAGCAATCCAATCTAACCCCAAATATACACCTCAAACACCAAAAAAACATTATTTTAATCTACTATTCACACCAACTTACTTTAGCACTTACAAACACAAACACACAAACACATACCCTCACATTTTTTTAAAAAGAGTTAGTGTTTATATTCACACTACTCTACCTACACACATTGGCAAATTAATAGTTATTTCTTTTCTAGAGTATTGGGTAGCCCTGAAAAGGGCTGTTTTTTGTTTGCTATGGCATTCTTTTTTTAGTTTCTAAGAATGCGATGTCCTCTGAGGATAGACTTTCTGGCGATAGGTCTGCTTCTTCGGAAAGAGAAGAAGAACTCTTTGGTGTCGATACGACAATCGACAAAGCCTCTGTCAGCGTCAGGTTGCTGCTGCTGTTGTTGTTGTTGCTGTTGTTGCTGCTGTTGCTGCTGTCTCTGAAGTCTGTACTTTTCTGTCCATTCTTCTTTTTCCCTGTTCATTTCTTCTCTGAAGAGCTCTTCTATCAGGTCTTCAGTGACTTTTAACATTCTCACATTCTCTATTTCTTCTGGCTTCGGTATCAGACTGTGTCTGACCCTATGCAAATTCACGTAGGCTTCGTTGAGCTTAGCTAGTTTGGAGGACATCTTCGTAGGAGGATGAGTCGACAATGGATGGTTAGACTGGAAACAACCCCGGTTCTTAAAGTCAAAGCGCGGACGTGAAGGAAAACATCCCCCACACGGTTTTCGAGCCGCAACGTTCAGTGAGTGTCATGAGAGGGATAGTAAGAAATGAAAGAGCATCAATCAAACATTCTTATAGCTAAACAAAAGACAAAGGCATTTTTTTCAAAACACATTTTTTTATTCAAAAATCACTTAACACTAAACAACAACTCTAACATTTTTAACAATAATCCAACAATATAACATCAAACAATTTTTTCAAATCACTAACATTTTTTTCTCAATTGACAATCTACTTTAAACAGGGCTGACAACGTTGTGAATGAAATTGTGATTTCCACTTTTGGAAATCATTAGGCCATTGATGGACACTACGTTTCCTAGCTTGAGACAAAAGATAAGCATAATGGTCACAAAACCATCGATCTACTTTCACATCGTTTCTAGTAGAAGAACGAGGATCAAAATGAGTCACTAAATGTTCTAAGGAATAGCCCAGGCTGCGATGATGCAGAAAATACACACAGTACTGTCCACACACCAAGGAATCTGTGCCTTGTAATTTCACGTTATTGAATCGGGTGGTCTGATCATTTCTTCTCATAAATTCGATGATATCGTCTTCCAAAGGGGGTAATCCGTACGAATCGAAATATTCCACACATCCTTCTTGAGGAAAGTAGACGGCTACCCAGTGGGTTCCTGGGAGATGACTTTCGTCCGTGTTGATCATGTAAGCTTGATGGTCTTGAGGTTTGCGATGAGGGAGTTCATCTTTAGCACAGACGACAGGATTCCAAGAAGCCGTATACGAACTGTGGTTCAAAAGGTAATAAAGTTCCCAGGTATCCATTGATTTGTGTGTGTGTTTTCTTCTTCTTCACAGGTAATACTAAGTCGTCAATTCGATCCTGACTTTTTGCTTGAAAATGTCTGACGAATAAACGGTTATTCGTTCTGTTTCCTCACTCTGATTCAGGAGAGCTTCGATACGATGGATCTCTTGAGTGGTTAATGGTGGACAAGAATGTTCACGCAAGTCTTTATACCACTGGTGCAACACGTCTTTGTTCGAGATGAGACTCCAAGCTTCGTCCAGATATTCGTCCAATTTTTCTTCTTGACTCAACATCAGGCATTTATCGTGTTGAATTTGACTGGGATGATCGTTTTGACATCCATAACAATTTTTCTTGATCAATTGCGTCATTTTTTCGGCTAAGTGTTTGGCAAAACAGGAGACTAAATGGGCTTCTTGTTCTGGCCATCTCGACTTCATCATGATCACTTCTTCTTCCACAGTCTCCTCAAATTTCATGTCCAAAGTTTCTCCACTAGGTAAAGAGGGACAACAGTCTTCCATGGTTTCTAGTAATCTAGGATGACTTCTCTCAAACTGTTGATTTCTATCGTATTATCGAATTCTGCATACAGGATGACGTTCACCGTTTCATCAGGGTCTCGGTCTTTAAACTGAATTTCCACACGAATCTGGCCGGATTTTATAGGGTGGAAATGTCCCTCGTCGCTGCCTTGGTCTGGAGTGAAATCAAAAGCCCACAAAGCGTAGCCTCCTGCATAATCCTCGTACGTAATACCGTGACTGGTATTGGTTCCTAACTGTCCGGTGGCTTCGTACAAGGACAAGTACGATCTCAAGTAATTCTTCTTGGTAAAGTCAGGTTCAAACGGTCGGGTACACAAGGTTTTGCCATCGCGACTGACTTCGATTTTGGACACGCCAAAGTGTTGAAAGTAGAAAGAATTTTTTCGGCAGCTCCGTTGAAGGCTGTATTCTCGACGATACCAACGATCAAACGTTTGGGTAACTGTCCTTGGAACAGATGATCTTCGATCATGGATCGCTGTCCAGCAGGAATGGTGAAGGTTTTCACTTCCACGCGTCGTATGGGATACTTGGCAGTCGTTCTGCTCAACGTCTGATTGATGTCGTTTCCCACTTTAGGTAACACTTCCACACGGCGTTCGTAGAGTCTGGCTTCTAGGATTTTGGTTTTGTAACCGTCACTATCAGCCATCAAATGGAAAGCGGCACTGCTACGATTCAGTCTCAGACGGACATCCACCCCGTTCAGCAAATACTTTTCTTGCAACCACATGCCCAAATGCAAACGATCCATCAGTTCTAAACTTGTGTCGACTCCCGTGATTCTCTTTCTTCGTTCTATAAATCCGTCATTGTTGTCTTTCTTTTCATCAGTTTCCAATATTTCAAACTTGGTAGGTTCGTCAGCTTCCCATAGCACACAGGCATTGAGATGAGTGTTCTTGGCATCTATTCCGTACGTCAAGAGATTTTCCAGGTAGGCACGATAAGGGTAAGTATCCATGCTGCTACTGAACAGTTTGTTATTCAAGTACAAGTCCACTCCACTGAACAAGGAATGCATGAAATTGTTGACGGGAGCTACTGCTTCATCGTCTACATGACCTCCAGTCTTATCTAGAATTTTGACTTTCAGGTACAAGTAACTGCTATTCAGATCGATGTAATCTTCGGGCTGTCCTTTGATTTCAAACTCGATGGGAGCGGAATCAGCCAATGAGGAGACGGGATGAAATTCCACCCATTGGGATTCTTGCATGGTCATCATGGTGGGGGGCATGGCAAACAGATCCATTTCCGTCTTGGAACAAGCGCAAGACTCTCGGTGCATCATTTTTTTGTTCTTTCTCAATAATCGAAAACGTCTAAGTCTCGAACGGTTCTTCTTTTCTTGGCCTTTCTCGCTTGAAGTCTGGTGAAAGGGTGTTTTCTGCGTTGTCTCTTTCTGCCTTGTCCTTGCTGAATACCTGACTCGGTAGCGTGCAGGGCATTTATAGGTGTGTCTTGTCGGCCTAAAATGTCTTTGCCCGTTTGCAGCAAGACATTTTTGCCTGCCCTCATGAAGGCTTTAGGGTTTTGTTTGTCGATGATGACATTTTGGAGAAATTCTTTGCCTTGCGTCAGTGCCGCATCTTTCAAGGCGTGCAATCCGCGTGTCACCATCGGTTTCAACACGGGGACCACCGAACGAAAGGCCGATTTTAACATATCTCCTAAACCGTGTCCTCGCTGTCGAGCAACCCCTCGGTACACTGGATACATGACTTACTTACGAGTCGTGAGAGAACCGTTTTCGAAAATGGAGTTTCACCGTGACTTTTCCTTTGGTGAATGGAATATTTTGTCCCAGATCTCCTTTTATAGCAATGTTGACCGTGTCCAAATACGACTTACTGACAGGCAAATAGTGAGGATGGACAAATTCGCGGTGAACGTGGTAAGTGTTTCCACCTTCCTCGTCAGCGTCCGTGGCAGAATCCACTTTGAAAGGAATGACACGCAGTAACGGTACGGAGGTGTGTCCCACCACGTTGTACTCCACCACATCGGAATACACGAACATCAAATTCAGTCCTTGGTTCAGTTCTACCGGGGCACGAAATAACTTGCTAAAAGACTCGTTGTCGTAAACGATGGGTAATTCGTTTTTCTTGAGCATGGCCTTTCTCATGTCCATGTCTCCGCCCAACATGTCAAACAATACAGGACAAAATAAAATGGACATGATTTTACTCCGTTCAAATTTCATCAAGAAGCGACGAGCTGCTTTGTGGTACTCCAGGGTGACACTTTTGTTGATATGCTCCAAAGCTTTCAGAAACACGACATTAAACCTGGAGGCTATGGTGCTTACCAAATGTTGACCACTAAAATAATAGCCTGGGGGAATGAACAAGTGATAGGTGGTGTACTTTTGTGTACGGGTTTTCTTGTCATATTTGACATTGCTATCCATCCACTGTTGCATTTGCTCGTCATGAACTTCCACATCAAAAAAATTTTGATTGGGAAGGATATTGAGGACTTGGGTCGGGTGAATGATTTCTACTAAAGCCACTTCCCAATGGGCTTCGTGATCTAAGAGGATGGCCTGAGGTAATTTGGCCGTGTAACAGCACAACGTGTTGTGGGGAAACACCTCCATGGAACTGTCACTGGGTAAAGTTAAGTAAAATTGGTTTTGGTGACTCATAATTCCAGAGTTCTGTGGCTGTCTGAGGGGTTACTGGACGTCAGAGGCGTGTCTCCGTCTAAAATGGGGTTCTGATTGTGGTTGAAGTGGTGACTGGCACTGGCACTGGACACAAGGTTCCCGTGGTTCCCGTTCGAGGAGAATTTCAAGGAGGGATTAGGAAGCAGGTAACCGATGCAACTGCTCAATAAAATGGTCCACAATTGTTTGTCTCCTTGTTGCAAACTCAAATTGGCAATGGCTGCCCCGATGACACAATACACCACGAAGATTTGGCAGAAAAAGACGATTTGCGTTTTAGGCACACGTTCTCCACACCACACCCACAAGGGTTGTTTTTGTAAATCTTGCACAGAAGAACTAGGTGAAGCAGGAGTGGTCGACGTAGCTGCGTCTGCTGTGTGAAAGGGCATGATGGTCACTTCTTTTTATAGTCGATGACTTGCGAAGCGTCGATCCAAGAATCAAAACTGGGTGGATATCCTTTCCAACGTACTTTGACTTCTTTGACACGTCGTTTGCCCACTTTACGGGTTCTGCGTTCGAGAATGCTTTCCATGTCGTACACGTCGTCTTCTTTTTTGGTGACACGTTGTAACTCGGGCAAAAAAACGTTCCTTTGAGCACTTCTCCGTTCATGTCTTCCAATTTATAGACGGCAGGATGACGGCCATGCACTCGTCCAGTGACGCGAAACAATTCGGTCGTCCAGTTAGGTAAGTAACCTTTGTCGAAAGTGCGTTTGGTTTTGCCAATGCGCACCCAATCTCCTACGGCCAACATTCCACTTTTCTCGGGGACAGCCCTCGTCGGGGACGTACCAAACAGACGCTCAAACACCAGCACTTCGTTCTCGGGAGTCACGTCTTGCGGGGCACGTCCAATACTTCGATGGTAAGATTGGTTGTACGCTCGCACCAGGTGTGGTAAGATCTCGATGTACTTCAGAGTGTGGTGATGCGTAAAATATTTCCACATGCGTTCTTTCAAAGTGCGTTGAAAACGTTCCACGATGCTGGCTTTGGTTTCGGGATTCTCGGTGGTAAAAATATGGAAAAGACGTCGATGACACAAAACAAATATTTGAAGCCACGATTGTAGCTGGCCAAATGAGAGACATCGGCTAAATCGGCTTGCCATTGATGATCGATGCCTTCCACTCGGGTTCGACTTCTGGCAAACTTGCGTCGAATGGGTTTGTGTAAAGTGTAGGTAGCTTGTTCTTGTAACCATCGTTGCACTTGAAGTAAACGGAGACTTTTCAGTCGAGTTTTGGCAGCACGATACAATTTTTGAAGTCCTGCGTAACCTGCAGGATGGGAGGGATCGTAGTAAATGCTGGCTAAGACTTTTTCCATTTTTTTTTGTGTTGGTTGGTGTGTTAATAAGACACCCACTCATGGAGGATGCTACTCTTTTTCTCTTGGGGTACTTTCTTGGATTGCAATGCTTTGCGTGTAACTTGCGTACTTTTTCTGGTGGAGTTTCAAACCCTTCTTCTTCTTCTTCTTCTTCTCCTTTTTCTGTCTTGGTCACTGATACTGGTGGTACTGGTACTGGTACTGGTGATGGTGCTGGACGTTTCATCAAGGTCTTAACATCTTTCAGAGTGGGTAGAGCTGTTTCGTCTAAAGCTTTCTGGTGAAAGAGTTGCAGTCGTTCCAAGAGTTGACCGTACTTTTGCGATTTTTCTGTTTCGGACAAATCTTGGCGATCCATCAAGGACTGCAATTCGTGTTGTAACTGGGACATCTCGCTCAAATTGGGATTGGGAGGTAAATGCGGGGTGCGTTGTTCTTGCCACCGATGGTATTCCATCCATCGTTTGTAAGGCACTAAAGCTAGTTTTCGTCCTTACATGGGGTTGTCAGGGGTCGATTCTGAGATCTTGGGACTTCCAAGGGCATTTTTATCTTCCTCCCACCAGTCCTCCCAACATGATTCCCAAGACTCCTTTCAGTATGGGGCCTAACAAGAGAGGCAAAATGCCTCAACGTTGGACCAACATCTTCTTTTTTTGACGAATGGGAATTTTCTTTTGAACCATTTGACGAAGAACGTGACGATGTTTGCCTAAGCATTGTTTCTGGTGTTTGGACAAAGGGATCGTGCCTTTCAAAACGTTCAAACAACATTCGCACACGGTATCTATGACCTCTTTGGAGGCTGTTTGAATGAGTTTTTTTCGTAGGGGTGGAGAAGCTTTGGACAGGACAGATAACATGTCCCCATGTTTGGCTAAACGTGGTGGCAGTTCTTTCCTTTTCTTTCCTTGGGGTTTTCTGGAGGGTGACATCTTTGAGTCTTCAGGAGCACCAAAAAAACACTGATACCCTACTCGGTCACAGCCCTCTTTTATACTGGAACGCGTCGCCACTGATTGTCTTTACGTCGTATCAGTTTGAGGACAGGCATGGCACGTCGTGCAGGGGTACGCAACGGACTAAATCGAGACAGTTCTTGCTTGGACAAATCCAGTAAACTTTGTAACATTCCCGATCTTTCATGGACTTTGATTTTGGGAGAAGGTACTTTGTGAGCAGCAGCCACTGCCACTAAATTGGAGGGTCCTGCCACTGGGGAAGTTCTTTTGGGGGTCATCAACGGAGAAGTTCTTGGTGTGATCAACGTCTCCAAGTACTCTTCAGTTCCTGGTGTCATCAACGGAGAAGTGGACAAACGTGAGGATGCCGGAGACGCAGTCACTGCCGTGGCAGATCGTGGTTTGCGAGTGTAAGGTTGCGTCCTGGCCGACGTGCCTCTCTTGCGACTAGTTTTCTTCTGTGGACTTTTCTTTTTCTGGGGACTTTTTCTCTGTTTCTTTTTCTGGGGGCTTCTTTTCTTTTTCCGGGGTGGTGGTGTCTGGTAAGAGGAGGGTCCTGCCACTGGAGAAGTTCTCCTTGGGGACCTGGTCTTTTTCTTCTTGGGGCTTCGTTGGACTTTTGTCTTGGGGATAACTTTGGGGGCATTAGGATCCCACTTAAGAGAGAGCGAATGATGACCCCTCCTAGAGTACCGCTCCCTCCAGGTTTCAAAATGATTTGTTTTTTGGTTTGAGTGTCGATGCGGGGATCGGCCAGTTGCACCAAAGCGACTTTGTTGCGATCGAAAAAGCGTTTGGTTTGATGAGGAATCTGAATGATTCCTTGGAGTAATTGACGTGCCGTCACCGTGAACCATCGTAAGACTTCTTTGAGACTAGCTTCTAAGACACGAGCTCGTGTTTGTGGATTTTTTTCTCGACTGATGCCATACAAGGCACGAATCAATTTGACGGGAAGATGCGACTGAAGGGACGTCATGTTCGCACTGTGTGAGACAGACGAAAAAGGGTCTGAGGTTTTTATAGATATTTTTTATGTGGAGTGAAATGAAGTCGAGGACAGAGACGTGTACAGGACAGGCCCTCCGTCTTGGCACCAGTGGTGAAACAAGTGGGTACGAAATCGCAAATCCTCGGGAGTCGTAGGTTTCAAATCGACGAGTAAATAGGCGTGTGGAGTTTGAGTGGCATCGTCGTACGCCTGAGTCAGCCAAGGCGTTCCTAACTGTTTGGCTAAGACTTGCACTTGCGATTTATCTCGAGGGCTTTTAAACAAGACCACGTAATGCGCATTGAGACTGATGGTGCGATGGGCTTTACTTTGTTGAAACAAATTTTGGGTGATGTAAACGACACTGGCATTACGGTGATGCCCTTTGCGCGTGAACCACAGTTTAATTTCTTCTTCGTCTTCTCCTAACATGTCGTCGAAAATGACCAAATGGGTTTGACGGGAGTCAGAGACGATGCCGTCGTCTTCTTTAGGAATGCCTTCCACAAACACGATGGAATCGCCTTGACTTTCTCGCAAGAGGTTGTACGCCGATTGCCACTCTTTGTAACACCACACGATCCGTTGAGGTGGCCGATCGATCAAATGATGTTTATGTTCGATCAAACGTTTGACGAATTCGGTTTTGCCTGAACCGCTAGGTCCAGCAATGAGCATGTTAAAGGGATGGCGAAGATACAAAGCCTCCCAACTGGCACGATGTAAGTGTTCGTCGATGACTTTGACAGTGGAGGAAGAGGGAGCAGAGACAGCAGAGGTAGCCATAGTGTTAGGAATGTCACTTGTGACACGAAAACAGACAAGACAAGAATTTATATACTTTTTTCAGAACACGTTTATTGAACGTTTTTTTTCAAACATGAATACGAAAGACAAAAATGCATAAAAGCCAAAGGCTTAAGTACAAGAATAAAAGGCACATGATAACCATGAACGTGGAATAAAAACAAGTGTTTGTACAACAACCACATGTTTTGGGTAAAGTTCTGACCAGTTCTATAGTAGGGGGTAAGGTCACACAAGTGTCCTCCCGAAAGGGTCTTTCAGGCCTGTCCACGACAGTCCCGTCCTGGGTGACGGGTTCTTCTGGCACCGTCACTAACACGGGTTGAAAAGTAACTTTTTTCCTTGAATAACTCTCGTGCATACTGGGCCACCTCTTGGGTCCAAGCCAAACCAATCTGGTTTCTTCTTCGTCAACGACATGGTAAGTTAGTTCAATGAACAATGAACTATCGATCTTGCCTAGGGTTCCTTTTTATATACAGACCAATACCGACGTGACCGTACGGCAACGTAAAGTGATTGGGAAGTCGCACTCGCTTCTGGTATACAATTTGATAGACTTTTTCCAAGGGTCGACTGACGATGTGGTGAGTGGGTAAACGTACAATCTTGTTCGGTTGATAGGTTATCACTTTAAAGTTTCCATCCTCTCCCGATTGCAAGGCTTCTTTCAATACCCCAAAGTTGACCACTCGACTGGTACGATGATTCAGAGTCAGTCCTTTCACTTTGCACGTCGTGTGCGCTTCTCCTTGTTTGTCCCGGTATTCGAAGCCGTAATTTTTGGGGCCGCCACTGACGAAACTTAGAATCTTGTCGTCGGGATGCTCGTCTGTCCAGGCTCCTAAACGGTCTCCTTCGATGTCAGGGTGATGTTGAATCGGGTGATGGATGTAAATGCAACTGTCCGTGTCAAAGTACAGGACGCGTTCTTCTAACAGTTCTAAAGCTTCGTACAATTTTAAGCGAGCATGAGCTGTCACGTAAGCGGCAATGATGACATTTCCAAAAGGGTCGTCTTGTACAAAGTCCAGATCTTCTTCGTAATTGACCAAGATCAAATCCTCTCGAACGACGTCCACGTGTTTCATGTATTTGGTTTTGTCGTGAATCATCTGGAAGTAGCGGGAAGGTTCTGTCAAATATTCCGTCTTGGGTAAACACGGTCGTTGTGCCATTTTACCCCACAAGCAATTTAACATCACTTTGGCAAACGATCGCCTGCCTTCGTTTTTTTCGATGTGGTCTAAAGAGATGCCTTCTTGTTCGTAGTATTTCTCTTTGAATTGTATTTGGTCTTCGGGAGTGAGACACCAGGAAGGATAGCCGCTGGCTTCTTGTTTCCGTTTCAAAAAGCCATCCACGTAGTCGGCGAAAATGCCTTTCTGAGTAGGGTCACCCTTGTGGTACTGTTGTGTCTTGGGAAAGTGGCAAATTTCGTACACTTCTAACAGTTGGTATCCCATGTCCAGAGCTTTGAACAATTCTACGCTGACCCAGGTTCCCGTCAAGGCACGTTCTTCCTGGTTGTGCTGACAAGGCTGATCTTGGTTGCACGTTTCGGCACAAGTACGGCACAAGGGAAACATCAGTTTGAATTGACAATGGTGAGGTAAGACGGGATGGTATAGGTTCGTGGGAGGCAAAACTTTACACTTGATCAAGCCTTCGTATTGTCGAATGTTTTTCAGGTCGATGTGTTCCGTTAACAATTGCGGGTGCCCTACAGGAAAGCGACAATATTTGCACACGTAGGGATACAGCGAACACACGTCCAAGTATTTGATTTCTTCTCCTTTCTCTTCGTCGGCTTGGTACAGCAAACAGGTGGCATTGGTCCTTCCTCCGTACAAACTATCCCTCGGATTCAGCGGGTCCATGAACTGGTAACTTTCGACGAGGCGTTTAAACTCGGGATCGGTTTTCATACGGTGATCGTACTCGTGTTTCCACATTTCCACCACTTGGTATCCTTCCTGTTCTAACTTTAGGCGCCGCTGACAAGTGTCCTGGTACAAGTCTTCCATGGTTCGTTGCAAAAACTGATTTTTAGTGCCACGGTCAGGGTAACAGACGAGACATCCGTGAAATAAGCAACCGTTAAACTCGTACACGATCTTGGGGTTTTCTAAGTCCCAGCCATCGACCGAATACGTTCCGATGGTCTTTTCACCCCCTCCGTTGCGGGCATGCTGAATCCACTTGCCTTCCTTGTCGCACAAGTAATGTAACCAACGTAGGGCTTTGACCGAGTATTGACGTTTGACATAGTGGGTCGTTTGAGGGCTGATGACAGCCACGGTGTTTTCAGGCATGAATCGTTGTCGATACACTAAGGAACACGCTTTGGCAATGGTGCAAGCTTCTTTCAAAGGATCGACCCCTCCGTGTTCCATGAACAGTTCTCGAAATTTTCCACAGCAACGTCGTAAAATGTCCACGTCGGAACGACAATACTTTAGCATTTCTTCCTGAAAGTCGAAAGGGTCCGAGGCGTAAGCCTGGTACCAAGCGTAGAAAGCTTCTCGTTGTTCGGTACGCATGTTGTCGGGGTCGTAATAGTGAGCCTCAGGTAAATGGGGTAGAACGGCGTGTTGATTGGCTTCCGTATTGAAAAAGTGTGGAAAGTACCCTTTAGCCATTTCTGTCATTCCAAACGTTTTAGGCATTCGACTCAAAGGCATGGCCAAGTAACTCATCGAATCTTTAAACTGCACTTGTCCCACTTGCATGAAAATGATTTTGGCTCCGTTCAAAGTCACTTTAGGACGCTCGGTGCCTTGTTCCGTATAGTATCTGAGAAGAAACTGTCCATCGTATCCGGAGAAATTGTGAGCCATCACTGTGGCATGACGATGACAATCTCCGTAACGTTCGATGTCCTCTTTGCTCCACGTCTTGTCGATGGGGTCTAAGACCCATTGGGCAAAATCGGCTAACGTGTTCGGTCCTCGAAAGATTTTTTCACGCCCTCATGTCCAGTGTGGCTTTTCCATCGGTGATGTCAAATTGGTCATTAGATTGTTGCAAGTGTTAAATGTTGTCCATGACTTTGGAAGCGGTCAATTCTGCTGGGGTGCTAAACTCGATCCAAACAGGGGATTTCAAACCGTCGTGTTGTATGGAAAGTCTCAAGCGATCGTCTTCTTTGGGTTGACATTGTTGCTTGAGTGCGGTGAGCAAAGAATCCCACATCTCGGTGATAAACCCTTCTGCTTTCTCTAAGGGTACGTCGGACTTGAAATCTTTAAACTTCACCGTGTAGGTGTAAGCCGTGGTTCTAAATTTTCTAGAGGAGCGCTTTTCCGTCTCTCGAATGGAATAGTACTTTTCAGGGTTGACTAAGGGTGGTGAACTTGATTTAGAGGGTTCGGATTCTGGTTCACTCATGTCCTCTTCAAAATCACTGGCATGAATTTGTGCCAAGATTTCAGCCCTGGTACGAGGCGATAGATCACGTTTCTGCCTCTTACTTTCTTCTTCTTCTTTCTTCTCGAATGAATAGGATCGTTTCATCTTGAGTGCAAAACGTCAAATGACTCAAGTGTAAACACCATAGACTAATTTATAGTCATGGCAGACCAGCGTATATAAAAGGGTGTGTGTCTTGTCCTTTTCACTATTCATTTCACTCTCAAGCCGAGCACAACGATGGAAGAGACTAACCAAATCGAACGTTTCGTCAGAGCTTTGCGAGGGGTCATTAGAAAATTCTCTTCAGACCAGCCCACGGCTACTCTCCTTCCTTTCGAGATAAAAGTCAAGATACTTGCTATATCTGTAAGAAGAAAGGGCATTGGTCTTCAGAGTGTCCAGACCGTCAAAAAGGAAAAAAAACAGGGGCTAAAAAAGACAAAAGTCAAGATACCTGTTATTATTGCAAAGAAAAAGGACATTGGTCTCCAGATTGCCCAAAAAAGAAACAAGAGGAGTCAGAAGAAAAGAAGGATTCTTCAGAAGAAGAGAGTGATTCTTCGGAAGAAGAGAGGGATTCTTCAGAGGAAGAAGAGGAAGAAAGAAGACAATTCTATTTACAAGAGGCAAAGAAACAGGAGAAGAAAAGAAGAAGGGAAGAAAATGAGGTAAAGACGGTGAAGAAATTCAAAAAAACAGAGAGACTAAATAAGGAGAAAGAAGAAGTCAATGAACTTTAAATTAAAGTGTTGTGCTGTGAATTGTGAATTGGATTGTAAAAAATGGAGAAAAGAATACATTAATGATATAAGGTAAGTGTCTTTGAGTTTTGATTTTAAAATAAGAAGCTACACTCACGCACTCATACACAGACACGTACTATAAGGGTAAAATGAGTGGGTTTTTTTTTTGTTTTAGTTATTGGCAAATTGAAATTGTATTTCTTTTCGAGAAATGTGGGTGGCCCTGAAAAGGGCCTTTTTTGGTGTAGGGGTGAGTTTAACCAATCAACTTTAACTGCCTTAAGCCTTTGCCACGGCCAAGGCTTACTTATGAACTGCGTAATGTTGATGATGATGATTGAGTTGAAATCACTAAGGGTGGTACGGCAGGCTTAGTCACAGGGTTGACGTGTTTAGCTCGGGAAGGTCGTATTCTCTTCGGTCGTGATAAAGAAGTCTGATACATTTGTTTCAGACTTCTTAACTCCGCTAAAATGTCCAACAGTACCGTGACCGTTTGATTTTCACCCTCTTGTTTCTTTGCTGCTACTTCTTCTTGCTGTTGTTGCTGTTGTTTTTTTCTTACCTCTTCTTCTTGCTGCTGCTGCTGCTGTAGGAGAAAAGCTTGTTCCGCTCCCTTTTGTCGTTGTATAAATTTCTCCAATTCTTCTTTCTGTCTCTGTCTAAAATTCTCCACTTGCGGTAATGAAGAAGGTAACGAAGGTTCCGGAACAAATTCTTGCGAGGTAAGAAAATCCACAAAATCCCAATGTACCTCTTCTGAAAGTAAGTCCGGGTTCCCTTGGGCAGTCTCCCCTGCTGGTGCACCCCAATGGATCGTTTTCTGAGTTTCCGTCATGTTGAATCACTGTCGCATAGATTGACTGCACACAAGCGCTAGCGAATCTATATAGACCACGTGACGTCACAAACTGTTCTCTTCGGATTGGATGCGAGCTGACTGAATTTTTTAACGCGTGTTCGGATTGGTGAATGAACTCAATCCGTTTCAATCCTACCTCTGCCTATAAATAAGCGCAGTTCACTACATTGATTCACCTGTTCTCGTCGCTTCAAGATGTGGACCACAGTTGAGTCATCCACCCTTGTGTCTTCCATGATGTTTAGGACGGACATACCCATGTATGTCCGATCCAAGTGGACCGTTGTTCACAGGACAAACACCAGTCTGTGGATACATAGGATCTACGTTCAAAGACAAGGATGCCTGAAAAGAGTGCTGATTTACGGACCAACAGTGAGACGCAGCCTAAGAACAAGAAGAAGAAGACCAATGCGGTGCCCTTTATGTTAATGGATACATTAACATAAACCCAAAGGCCCTTTTCAGGGCCAGCCATATTTCTCGAAAAGAGATAGCCTTTCCATTGCCTACCCCTTTTTTAAATTTAAATTTAAATTTAAATTTAAATTTAAATTTAAAAAACAAAAATCCCATATTCAATTCCCCTTGTCCCTAGACAAACCCAAACTCTATTCCCCCATGTTAAATTCCCCCTTGTAAGTAGAGTGACCCACGATTTTTCACCATGTTCAATTCCCCTTGTACGTAGAGTGGCCCACGATTTTTCGCCATGTTAAATTTCCATTGTACGTAGAGTGGCCCAGGGGTCCCTGTAATGCTAATTTCCATTGTACGTAGGGTGGCCCCATTCACTACTACCATTAACGCTTACTCAGAAAATGCGGTCGCTACTGAGTTCAACATCATGGCTAATGCGAAGAATTCAGACGGCTTCTGAAAGATCACTTATACTATGCCTATCATTTAGTTTATTTCTTCTTAGTAGTGAAGTGGGGCGGATTAGGGACAATGGGACTTACCATTAAAAACAGGGTCCCGTCCCTTTGGGGACTATGTAAATTTAACATGGGGAAAACTGGCCCGTCCCTTTGGGGACAATGGGAATTAACATGGGAATCTATTTTGGGTCAGTCTAGGGACAAGGGAAGTTTAACATGTGAGAAAAAAAAAGAAATTCTAGGGACAAGGGGAATTTAACATGGGATTTTTCTTTGTTTTTTTTTTTAAAAATAAAAAGATAAAAAAAGGGTAGGCAATTGAAAGTCTATCTTTTTTCGAGAGATTGGAGTGGCCCTGAAAAGGGCCTTTGATTTTCTTCTTCTTCTTCTAATTTCTTCTATTTCTCCACCCGCTTCTTATTTTCTGTCCTACACATTTTCTCTTCTTTTCTTTCTTTTCTTCCTCCTTTTTCTTCTTTTTCTCTTCTTTCTGCTTCTCCTCCTCTTCTTTCTTCTTCTTCTCATTTTCTTCTTCTTTTTCAATTTTTTTGTTCCATGCTCTCATCCCTATCCTTTCCTCTTCATCCTCTTTCTCCTCCTTTATTTCTTTCAACAGATCACTGATGATTTTCTTTTGTTTTCGTAAGTTGTTAATCTCCATCTTCACTCGATGGGGACTATAAGAATAGTGATCCTCGTTTAGGTTAACCAACATTTGCTCCATCATGCCCAAATTGTCCAGGACGTCTTGCAATTTTTTCATTTTATCAAGGTGGTTCGAAGCCATCTTCTTTTTTATTCTTTGCAGAATGGTGTGAATGACGAACGTTGTGGGTTCTTATACGAAAAGCGCAGACGTGAAGGAAAACATCCCCCTAAAACACAAAATTTATATTACCTAGATCATAACCAAACAACGCGCGGACGTGAAGGAAAACATCCCCTACTTTTCTCATTTCATATTATTTACTATCCACATACGCGAAGCAGCAATAAACAAACCCCAAATCTACTATCCACACACGCAAAGCATTAAAATTAAACCCAAATCTACTATCCACACAAACCAACTTAAGCTTTTACAAAACCCAATAATCTACTATCCACACAAACGTACGTTAGCGCTTACAAACACAAACACATACACTCACACTAGGAAAAAAGAGTCAGTGTTTATATTCACACTACTCTACATACACACATTGGCAAATGGATTACTATTTCTTTTCTAAAGGTTTGGGTAGCCCTGAAAAGGGCTGTTTTTTTTAACTCCATGGCACCTGATTATTGATGGCACCTTCCAGGCCTGGCACCACATACACACATCTCCTACTCCAATCTCCTTTCACTCTTTTTGGGGGGAGAGCAGAGGCGGAATGAGTGGCTTCAGAATCCCAATCTTCTGTCTCTGGGATTCTGAAATTTCCTTCTTGTGGCTGTGGTACAGCAATTCCTCTCTCCTTTTCCTCCTCTTCTCTTTTCTTCTCTCCTTCTCTTTCATCCTTCCCTCTTCGACGATGGCCTCCGCGGCCAGTTCATTTAGTATGAGCCTGGCATATTCCAGGTGCACATGAAGTTCCAACAGTTTCGCTAGCCTTCTGCTCATTCTCTAGTGTTGATCAATCAACAAGGGTAGCTAGACTGCCAAGCGATTTTCAATTTATACTAAAAGCGCGGACGTGAAGGAAAACATAACCAAAACAAAATTTATCTTACCTAGATCATAACCAAACAACGCGCGGACCTAAAAGAAACACTCACTCACTTTTTTACTACCAATTACTATTTTAAAAAATTTTCATTAAAAATAATATACTATCCACATACGCTGATCAGCAATAAACAAACCCCAAATCTACTATTCCCACACGTCAAACATCAAAAAACATTATCATTATCTACTATCCACACAAACGTACGTGAGTGCTTACAAACACAAACACATACAATCACACCAGAAAAGAGTCAGTGTTTATATTCACACTACTCTACATACACACATTGGCAAATCGATTGGTTATTTCTTTTCTAGAGATTTGGATAGCCCTGAAAAGGGCTGTTTTTTCTTTTTGTTTGTGTGCGAAGTTGAAGCTAGCGCGATCTTTTATATTCTAAGAAAGCGACGTCCTCTGAGGATAGATTTCCTGACGATAGGTCTGCTTCTTCGGAAAAAGAAGAAGAACTCTTTGGTGTCGATACGACAATCGACAAAGCCTCTGTCAGCTTCAGGTTGCTGCTGCTGCTGCTGTTGTTGCTGTTGCTGCTCTCTCTGCTGTTTCTGAAGTCTGTACTTCTCTGTCCATTCTTCGTTCTCCCTGTTCACTTCTTCTCTGAAGAGCTCTTCTATCAGGTCTTCAGTGACTTTTAACATTCTCACATTCCCTATCTCTTCTGGCTTCGGTATCAGACTGTGTCTGACCCTATGCAAATTCACGTAGGCTTCGTTTAGCTTAGCTAGTCTGGAGCACATCTTCGTAGGAGGATGAGTCGACAATGGATGGTTAGACTGGAGGCTACCCCGGCTTTAAAGTCAAAGCGCGGACGTGAAGGAAAACATCCCTCCACGGTTTTCGAGCCGGAACGTTCAATGAGTGTCATGAGAGGGATAGTAAGAAGTCAAAGAGCATGAATCAAGATTCCAATAGCCAAACAAACCACAAAGACATGTTTTCTTCAAAACAACATTTTTATTCAAAATCACTTAACACTAACAAACAACTCTAACATTTTTAACAATAACCCAACAATATAACATCAAACTTTTTTTAAAACACAAACATTTTTTCAATTAACATATTATTTTGGACAGGGCTGACAACGTTGTGAATGAAATTGTGATTTCCACTGATTGAAGTCATTAGGCCATTGATGGACACTACGTTTCCTAGCTTGAGATAAAAGATAAGCATAATGGTCACAAAACCATTGATCTACTTTCACATCGTTTCTAGTAGAAGAACGAGGATCAAAATGAGTCACTAAATGTTCTAAGGAATAGCCCAGGCTGCGATGATGCAGAAAATACACACAGTACTGTCCACACACCAAGGAATCTGTGCCTTGTAATTTCACATTATTGAATCGGGTGGTCTGAGCATTTCTTCTCATAAAGTCAATGATATCGTCTTCCAAAGGAGGCAATCCATACGAATCGAAATATTCCACACATCCTTCTTGAGGAAAGTAGACGGCTACCCAGTGGGTTCCTGGGAGATGACTGTCGTCCGTGTTGATCACATAAGCTTGATGGTCTTGAGGTTTGCGATGAGGGAGTTCATCTTTAGCACAGACGACAGGATTCCAAGAAGCCGTATACGAACTGTGGTTCAAAAGGTAATAAAGTTCCCAGGTATCCATTTTTTGTGGTTTTTTTTTCTTCTTCACAGGTTATAATAAGTGATCAATTCGATCCTGACTTTCTGCTTGAAAATGTCTGACAAATAACCGTTTCTTCGCTTTGTCTCCCCACTCTGATTCACGAGAACTTCGATACGATGGATCTCTTGAGTGGTTAATGGTGGACAAGAATGTTCACGGAAGTCTTTATACCACTGATGCAACACGACTTCGTCCGAGATGAGACTCCAATCTTCGTCCAGATACTCGTCCAATTTTTCTTCTTGACTCAACATCAGGCATTTATCGTGTTGAATTTGACTGGGATGATCGTTTTGACATCCATAGCAATTTTTCTTGATCAATTCCGTAACTTTTTCGACCAAGTGTTTGGCAAAACAGGAGACTAAATGGGCTTCTTGTTCTGGCCATCTCGACTTCATCAGGTTAACTTCTCCGTCTTTGTCTTGGGATTCTTCTTCTTCCACAGTCTCCTCACATTCCATGTCCAAAGTTTCTCCACTGGGTAAAGAGGGATAACAGTCTTCCATAGCTTCTAATAATCTAGAATGACTTCTCTCAAACTGTTGATTTCTATCGTATTGTCAAATTCTGCATACAGGATGACGTTTACTGTCTCTGGCAGCTCTTTTGCAAACTGAAGTTCCAAACGAATCTGGCCAGATTTTATAGAGTGGAAATGTCCCTCTTCACTGCCCTGGTCAGGGGTGAAATAAAAAACCCACAAAGCATAGCCTCCTGCGTAATCTTCGTACGTAATGCCGTGACTGGTGTTGGTTCCTAACTGTCCGGTGGCTTCGTACAAGGACAAGTACGATCTCAAGTAATTCATCTTCTCAAAGTCAGGTTCGAAAGGTCGGGTACACAAGGTCTTGCCATCGCGACTGACTTCGATTTTCTTCACGTCGAAGTGTTGAAAGCGGAAAGGATTTTCAGCGAAGGCTCCGTTGAAGGCTGAATTCTCGACCACACCAAGGATTAAACGCTTGGGTAACTGTCCTTGAAACAGATGATCTTCGATCATGGAATGATGGTTACGGGGAATGGTGAACGTTTTCACTTCCACGCGTCGTATAGGATACTTGGCGGTCGTTCTGCTCAAAGTGTTACTGATGTCATTTCCCACTTTAGGTAACACTTCCACGCGTCGTACGTAGAGTTTGACGTCCTCGATTTTGCTTTTGGGATTGCCACCAGTAGTAGCATCAGCATCAGCCAACAAATGGAAAGCGGTACTGCTGCGATTCAGTCTCAAGCGGACATTTACACCGTTCAGCAAATATTTCTCTTGCAACCACATGTCCAAGTGCAAACGATCCATCAGTTCTAAACTCTTCTTATTTAAGATTTTGCTTCGTCTTTCCTCAAAGCTGTCATTGCTTTTATCTATTATGTCAAACTTGTTCGCTTCGTCAGGTTCCCATAACACACAGGCATTGAGATGAGTATTCTTAGCATCTATTCCGTACGTCAAGAGATTTTCCAGGTAGGCACGGTAAAGGTAAGTATCCATGCTGCTGCTGACCAGTTTGTTATTCAAGTACAAGTCCACTGAGCTGAACAAGGAATGCATGAAATTGTTGACGGGAGCTATATTGTCAGTGTCTTCTATTCCACCATCAGTCGTCTTATCTAGAACTTTGACTTTCAAGTACAAGTAACTGCTATTCAGATCGATGTAATCTTCGGGTTGTCCTTTGATTTCAAACTCGATGGGAGCGGAATCTGTCAGTGAGGATACGGGGTGAAATTCCACCCACTGGGATTCTTGCATCGTCATCATGGTGGGGGGCATGGCAAACAGATCCAGTTCCGACTTGGAACAGGCGCAAGACTCTCGGTGCATCATTTTTTTTTCTGTTTCTCAATAATTTAATAATCAAAAACGTCTAAGTCTCGAACGGTTCTTCTTTTCTTAGTCTTTCTAGCTTTAGACGTGTGAAGTCTGCTGAAAGGGTGTTTTCTTCGTCGTCTCTTTCTGCCTTGTCCTTGCTGTGGAGCCATGGAAGCGTGAATGCTTGACTCGGTAGCGTGCAGGGCATTTATAGGTGTTTCTCGTCGGCCCAAAATGTCTTTACCCGTTTGCAACAAAACATTTTTGCCTGCCCTCAAAAAGGCTTCTTTGGGGTTTTGTTTGTCGATGATAACATTTTGGAGAAATTCTTTGTCTTGCGTCAGTGCGGCATCTTTCAAGGCGTGCAATCCGCGTATCACCATCGGTTTCAACACCGGAGCCACCGACCGAAAGGCTGATTTCAACATATCTCCTAAACCGTGTCCTCGCTGTCGAGCAACTCCTCGGTACACTGGATACATGACTTACGAGTCGCTAGAGAACCGTTTTCGAAAATGTAGTTTCACCGTGACTTTCCCTTTGGTGAATGGAATATTTTGTCCCAAATCTCCTTTTATAGTAATGTTGACCGTGTCCAAATAAAACTTGCTGACGGGTAAATAGTGAGGATGTACAAATTCGCGGTGGACGTGATAAGTGTTTCCACCTTCCTCGTCAGCGGCCGTGGCAGAATCCACTTTGAAAGGAATGACACGCAGTAACTGTACGGAGGTGTGTCCCACCACGTTGTACTCCACCACATCGGAGTACACAAACATCAAATTCAGTCCTTCGTTCAGTTCTACCGGGAAACGAAAATACCTCGCAAAATGCCCGTTGTTGTCAATGTCTGGGATGTGAATCCTTTTGGCCTTCTTATCCGTGACCATATTGAGGTCTCCACCCAAAATGTCATACAATTCAGGGCAAAATTTAATACGTATACTTTATTTCCTCACTTTCAAATTTGATTAGTAGACGGTGAGACAGTTTATGGTACTCAATGGTGACACGTTTTTTCAGTCCGGTCAGAACTTTGCCAAATGCTGCATGGAATTTGTCAGCGATTGCCTCCACCAGATGTTGACCACTAAAATAATGGCCTGGGTTAATTTTAAAGTGATAAATGTAAAAAGGAGGAGAAGAATCACTGCTGCTACTGCGGGGTACTGTGTCCTTCGGAAGTGATTTATGTTGATTAGTGGTCATCATGGTTTGCTGCACTGTTTGGTCCAGAATTTCGACGTCAAAAGTGTTTTGAGTTTCACTGATGTTTTTGATTTGTGTTGGGTAAATCATTTCTACCAAAGCCACGTCCCAATGGGCTTCGTGATCTAACTGGATGGCCTGAGGTAATTTGGCCGTGTAACAGCACAACGTGTTGTTGGGAAACACCTCCATAGAACTGTCACTGGGTAAGGTTCAGTAAAATTCGTTTTGGTGACTCATAATTCCAGAGTTCTGTGGCTGTCCGAGCGGTTAGTGGAAGTCAGAGGCGTGTCTCCGCCCAAAATGGGGTTGTTGTTGTTGGAATGGTGACAGGCACTGGCACTGGACACAAGGTTCCCGTTGTTCCCGTTGGAAGAGAATTTCAGGGAGGGATTGGAAAGCAGGTAACCGATGCAACTGCTCAATAAAATGGTCCACAATTGTTTGTCTCCTTGTTGCAAACTCAGATTGGCAATGGCTGCCCCGATGACACAATACACCACGAAGATTTGGCAGAAAAAGACGATTTGCATTTTAGGCACACGTTCTCCACACCACACCCACAAGGGTTGTTTCTGTAAATCTTGCACAGAAGAACTGGGTGAAAGAGTGGTCGCCGTAGCTGCGTCTGTGTGAAAGGGCATGATGGTCACTTCTTTTAATAGTCGATGACTTGCGAAGCGTCGATCCAAGAATCAAAACTGGGTGGATATCCTTTCCAACGTACTTTGACTTCTTTGACACGTCGTTTGCCCACTTTACGGGTTCTGCGTCCGAGAATGCTTTCGATGTCGTACACGTCGTCTTCTTTTTTGGTGACACGTTGTAACTAGGGCAAATAAAACGTTCCTTTGAGCACTTCTCCGTTCATGTCTTCCAATTTATAGACGGCAGGATGACGGCCATGCACTCGTCCAGTGACACGAAACAATTCGGTCGTCCAGTTAGGTAAGTAACCTTTGTCGAAAGTGCGTTTGGTTTTGCCAATGCGTACCCAATCTGCTACGGTCAACCCTTCAATTTTCTTGGGGACAGCCCTCGTCGGGGACGTACCAAACAGGCGCTCAAACACCAGCACTTCGTTCTTGGGAGTCACTTCTTGTGGGGCACGTCCAATGCTTCGATGGTAAGATTGGTTGTACACTTGCACCAGGTGCAGTAAGATGTCGATGTACTTCAGAGTGTGGTGATGCGTAAAATATTTCCACATGCGTTCTTTCAAAGTGCGTTGAAAACGTTCCACGATGCTGGCTTTGGTTTCAGGATTCTCGGTGGTAAAAAAATGAATGTCACGTTTCTTTAATTCTTTTTGGAAAGCTTGGTTCAGAAATTCGGTGCCTTTGTCCGTTTGCCATCGAAGAGGGTGACGACCGCTTTGTTTCAACACTCGTTGCAGGGCTCGCACTAACTCACTGCTCGATTTGGAAATCAAGGGTACGAACCAGGCAAATTTGGAAAAGACGTCAATGACACAATACAAATATTTGTACCCGCGATTGTAGCTGGCCAAATGAGAGACATCGGATAAATCGGCTTGCCATTGATGATCAATGCCTTCCACTCGGGTTCGACTTCTGGCAAACTTGCGTCGAATGGGTTTGTGTAAAGTGTAGGTAGCTTGTTCTTGTAACCATCGTTGCACTTGAGGTAAACGGAGACTTTTCAGTCGAGTTTTGGCAGCACGATACAATTTTTGAAATCCTGCGTAACCTGCAGGATGGGAGGGATCGTAGTAAATGATGGCTAACACCTTCTCCATTTTTTGGTTTGTGAATAAGGCACCCACTCTTCGAGGATGATACTTTGGGTGGGACGAAAGGGTGGTTTGGAAACGGATTTACGTGTCCGATGGGCTACGGGAGTAGAAGTCGAAGGTAGTGGTGGTGGAGGTGGCAATGGAATGGCTTTGGTCTTCTTTTGTTTTTTCACTTCTGGTTTCCCTTCTTTCTTTTTCACTTCTGTCGAAGGAGGAGTGGACATCATCTTTTTAACCCAAGCTTTCATTTCTTCTCGTTGGTGTGTGGGGGACGGGTCAACAAGGATGCTGCAATCTTACTTGAAATGGGAGCTGCTGACGGTGTTTGAAACACTTCTCGTATCTCTTCTTCCTCAGGTCTTCATGGGGTAGCATCTCTGGTGACCCCTGGGGATGGTAGTAGTGGTGGTAGTGATGATGGTGCTGGACGTTTCATCAAGGTCTTAAAATCTTTCAGAGTGGGTAGAGCTGTTTCGTCTAAAGCTTTCTGGTGAAAGAGTTGCAGTCGTTCCAAGAGTTGACCGTACTTTTGCGATTTTTCTGTTTCGGACAAATCTTGGCGATCCATCAAGGACTGCAATTCGTGTTGTAACTGGGACATCTCGCTCAAATGGGGTTTGGGAGGTAAATGAAGGGTGCGTTCTTCCTGCCAACGATGGTATTCCATCCATCGTTTGTAAGGCACTAAAGCTAGTTTTCGTCCTTCCATGGGATGTCAGGGGTCGATTCTGAGATCTTGGGACTCCAGAGGGCCTTTTTATCTTGCTCCCATCAGTCCTCCCAACACGGTTCCCAAGACTCCTTTCAGCAAGGGACCTAACAAGAGGGGTAAAATTCCTCCACGTTGGACCAACATCTTCTTTTGACGAATGGGGATTTTCTTTTGAACCATTTTGCGAAGAACGTAACGATGTTTGCCTAAGCATTGTTTCTGGTGTTTGGACAAAGGGGTCGTACCTTTCAAGACGTTTAAACAACATTCGCACACGGTATCGATGACGTCTTTGGAGGCCGATTGAATGAGTTTTTTTCATAAGGGTGGAGAAGCTTTGGACAGGACAGATAACATGTTCCCATGTTTGACTAAAAGTGGAGGCAGTCCTTTCCTTTTCTTTCCTTGGGGTTGTTTAGAAGAGGAATGTTTTCTGGAGGGTGACATCTTTGCTTGTGGGTTCCGGGACATTCAAAAAACAGACACTAACGTCGATGACTTAACACACACCCTTTTATCTTTTTTTTTTTTTGGGGGGGGACTATCGCTTTGTCATAAAGGTGACAATGTTTTCCCAAAATCGCCATGGAATCCTCCCATTTGTTGACGCCTCTTTTTCTTGGAACGACTGTATCTTTTCTTAGGGTAACGTCGATGTTTGGCTAAGCGCTTCGTCGGATGACGAGTCTGCCTTTGTCTCTTTCTTTTTTAACTTCTTGGAGGTGACATCTTTGAGTTCATTGATACCCCTACTTGGTCGCAGGCCTTTTTTATACTGGAACGCGTCGCCACTGATTGTCTTTACGTCGTATCAACTTCAGGACAGGCATGACACGTCGCGCAGGGGTACGCAACGGACTAAATTGAGCCAGTTCTTGCTTGGACAAATCCAGTAAACTTTGTAACATGCCCGATCTTTCTTGGATTTTGATTTTGGGAGCAGGTACTTTGTGAGCAGCAGCCACTGCCACTAAATTGGAGGGTCCTCCCACTGGGGAAGTTCTTGGGGTCATCAACGGAGAAGTTCTTGGTGTGATCAACGTCTCCAAGTACTCTTCAGTTCTTGGTGCCATCAACAGGGAAGAGGATAAACCTGAGGCTGCCGGAGACGCGGTCACCGTCGTTGCAGGTCGTGGTTTGCGAGTGTAAGGTTGCGTCCGGGCCGAAGTGCCTCTCTTGCGACTAGTTTTTTGTGGACTTTTCTTTTTCTGGGGACTTTATCTCTGCTTCTTTTTCTGGGGGGCTTCTTTTCTTTTTCCGGGGTGGTGTCTGGTAAGAGGAGGGTCCCGCCACTGGAGAAGTTCTTGGAGACACGAGTCTCCTTGGGGACTTGGTCTTGACACCGTGGCTCTTTTTCTTCTTCTTGGAGCTTCGTTTGACTTTTTTCTTGGGGAGAACGTAGGCAGCATTAGGATCCCATCTTAAGAGAGAGCGAATGATGACCCCTCCTAGAGTACCGCTCCCTCCAGGTTTCAAAATGATTTGTTTTTTGGTTTGAGTGTCGATGCGAGGATCGGCCAGTTGGGTCAAAGCGACTTTGTTTCGATCAAAAAAGCGTTTGGTTTGATGAGGAATCTGAACGATCCCTTGTAGTAATTGAAGTGCTGTCACCGTGAACCATCGTAAGACTTCTCTGAGACTAGCTTCTAAGACACGAGCTCGTATTTGTGGATTGTTTTCTCGACTGATTCCATACAAGGCACGAATCAATTTAACGGGAAGATGCGATTGAAGGGACGTCATGTTCAAAATGTGTGAGACAGACGAAAAGTGTCTGAGGTTTTTATAGATTTTTTTGTTGAGTGAAATGAAGTCGAGGACGGAGACGTGTACAGGACATTCCCTCCGTCTTGGCACCAGTGGTGAAACAAGTGGGTACGAAATCGCAAATCCTCGGGGGTCGTAGGTTTCAAATCGACGAGTAAATAGGCGTGTGGAGTTTGAGTGGCATCGTCGTACGCCTGAGTCAGCCAAGGCGTTCCTAACTGTTTGGCTAAGACTTGCACTTGCGATTTATCTCGAGGGCTTTTAAACAAGACCACGTAATGCGCATTGAGACTGATGGTACGATGGGCTTTACTTTGTTGAAACAAATTTTGAGTGATGTAAACAACACTGGCATTACGGTTATGCCCTTTGCGGGTAAACCACAGTTTAATTTCTTCTTCGTCTTCTCCTAACATGTCGTCGAAAATGACCAAATGGGTTTGACGGGAGTCAGAGACGATGCCGTCGTCTTCTTTAGGAATGCCTTCCACAAACACGATGGAATCGCCTTGACTTTCTCGCAAGAGGTTGTACGCCGATTGCCACTCTTTGTAACACCACACGATGCGTTGCGGTGGTCGATCGATCAAATGATGTTTATGTTCGATCAAACGTTTGACGAATTCGGTTTTGCCTGAACCGCTAGGTCCAGCAATGAGCATGTTAAAGGGATGGCGAAGATACAAAGCCTCCCAACTGGCACGATGTAAGTGTTCGTCGATGACTTTGACAGTGGAGGAAGAGGGAGCAGAGACAGCAGAGGTAGCCATAGTGTTAGGAATGTCACTTGTGACACGAAAACAGACAAGACAAGAGTTTTTTTTATACTTTTTTTCAGGACACGTTTATTGAATGTTTTAAACATGAATACGAAAGACAAAAATACATAAAAGCCAAAGGCTTAAATACAACGATAAAAGGCACGTGATAACTATCAACATGGAATAAAAACAACTGTCTGTACAACATGTTTTGGGTAATGTTCGGACCAGTTCTATAGTAGGGGGTAAGGTCACACAAGTGTCCTCCGGAAAGGGCCTTTCAGGCATGTCCATGACAGTCCTGTCCTGGGTGACGGGTTCTTCTTCTGGCACTATCACTAACACAGGTTGAAAAGTAACTTTTTTCCTTGAACAACTCTCGTGCATACTGGGCCACTTCTTGGGTCCAAGCCTCAAAACCCCCATTTTTCCAGTCAAGGACATCTGTCCAATGGGGGTGTAAGTCACAAGCTACACACACATCGTCATACACGTCTTCGGTAGCTAAAAGTTGACGAATCTTTTTTTCCCGTAGAGGTCGAGAAGTGTCCAGATGAAAACGCAAGGCTTTGAGCAAAAGGAGTCTTTCGTGATCATTTAAGGACATTTGGGTGGTAAGTACTGTTCGTAAAGAGTCCACAAGGAATCGGCTGGTAAACGAAATCTCAGAAAACAAGTCACTAAAACACACACTATGCGTCGTCCCAAATTGAATGGATACAGTTCTTGTAATAATTGGTGGTAATGATCCACGGTTTGAATATGGTCATTGAGTTCCTTCCACGGAATCTGTTCAATCACATGTGATAAAAGTCGTGGCATGGATTCCTGTTTTTATACTCTCTTTGTTTCGGAAACAATACAGGTACTTTCTAGACAGAGATCTTCGTTCTCCAGTGGGGAATCTAAATCTTGCATACTGTAACCTAAACTTCAGAGTTTGTTTAGAAGTTTCCTCTTCCTCTAAGTAGATTCCACGTAAAATATGTTGGTAATCCTTTAACTCGTCTTCCTCAATGCGTTGCACTTGGTGAATCTCGAAGTAACCAAAATGATGAACATTTCGTTCATTCACTAACTCAAAGTGTTGAACAAGGTCTGACCACTGAAACAATTTCTGACGAATCAGTTCTTTTATACCATTCAGGTACCAGTGGTTAAACATCTGGTGACGTAACGGATGCAATTGTTCTTTACGTATGACTTGTATTTTGACCAGCTTTCGGTAAATGCGTTCTCTCAACTCCACAGGCAAAGCACGAATGTTCTCTTGTAAAGTATCCATGAATAGGTCAGTCCGTACAATTCACAATCTTCTCCTAGAGCAAAAGTAATCCACATAGTGAGTAATTTCTGACCACTGCCATTCATGGTAACGTCCAAGAATGTCACTGAACTCTTTTGATGTAAACGGTCTAGAGTGATATAATAGGACGAATGCACCCTTGACCCAGAGAAATCTAACACTTTGATTGACTTGTTTCACTTTCCTCTTGTGAATTTCTCGGCACAAAAGTTCTACAGTCACCCATTGAGATTTCACACTGGCAAACCCCTGCCAAACTTCCTTGTAAATCTTCTCTTGCAGTTCTTTAGGTAATGATTCAATATCGTTTTTGAAATGAAGTTTAAATACTGGTCTCGGTGATGTCCAACATTTGACTCCTAACCAATCTGGTTTCTTCTTCAACGACATGGTAAGTTACTTCAATATCTCGGTCCCACTAAGGGTAAGTAATGACAATTCTGTAACCAACGAGAATGTTCTAGGTAGGCCGAATCTTGTGGACAGTTGTCCATAGGACCGCCACAAGCCTATGGATACGTATGATTTACTTGGAGAGGCAAGGATGCCTCAAAAGAGTTTTAGTCTATGGACCTACCATTAGACGAAGCCTAAGACGAAGAAGATGTTGCAGATGCCCTTTATGTTAAGGGCATATTAACATAAACCCAAAGGCCCTTTTCAGGGCCACTCCAATCTCTCGAAAAGAGATAGACTTTCAATTGCCTACCCCTTTTTTATTTTTTTATTTTTAAAAAAAAAAACAAAAAAAAAAATCCCATGTTAAATTCCCCTTGTCCCTAGAATTGCTTTTTTTTCTCCCATGTTAAATTTCCCTTGTCCCTAGACTGACCCAAAATAGATTCCCATGTTAATTCCCATTGTCCCCAAAGGGACGGGCCAGTTTTCCCCATGTTAAATTTACATAGTCCCCAAAGGGACGGGAGTAGTAATGTGGGATACCGTAGCCTCAATGGGAATTAACATTACAGACACCCCTGGGAACGTATAGCCTCAATGGAAATTTAACATGGAGAAAAATCGTGGGAACGTATAGCCTCAAGGGAAATTAACATGGAGAAAAATCATGGGACGATATAGCCTCAAGGGAATTTAACATGGAGAAAAATCGTGGGACGATATAGCCTCAAGAGTAATTGAACATGGGAATAGGGGACTGTATAGCGTCAAAAGGAATTTAAACAGGGTTGGACTGTATAGCGTCAAGGGAAATTGAACATGGGATTTTTTTAAAAAATTTTTTAAAAATTTTTTAAAAAAAAGAGGTAGGCAATCGAAAGTCATTCTCTTTTCGAGAAATGTGGGTGGCCCTGAAAAGGGCCTTTGGTTTTCTTCTGCTTCTAATTTCTTCTTTTTCTCCACCAACTTCTTATTTTCTCTCCTACACTCTTTCTCTTCTTTTCTTTCTTTTTATTCTCCTCCTCTTCTTTCTTCTTCTCCTCCTCTTCTTTCTTCCTCTTCTCATTTTCTTCTTCTTTTTCAATTTTTTCATTCCATTCTCTTATCCTTATCCTTTCCTCTTCATCCTCCTTCTCCTCCTTTATTTCTTTCATCACACCACTTATCATGTCCTTTGCTTTTCTTAAGTTATTAATCTCCATCTTTACTCGATGGGGACTATAGGAATAGTGGTCTTCATTGAGTCTCACTAGCATTTGTTCCATCATGCCCAAATTGTCCAAAACGTCTTGCAATGTTTGCATTTTATCCAGGTGGTTTGAAGCCATCTTCTCTGTAGAATGGTTTGAACGACGAATACTCTGGGTTCTTATACGAAAAGCGCGGACGTGATGGAAAACATCCCCTAAGACATAAAATTGATCTTACCTAGATCATGACCAAACAACGCGCGGACGTGATCTACTATCCACATACGTGAAGCAACATTTAACAAACCCCAAATCTACTATTTACACACTCAAATCATTAAAACAAAATCCATAATTTACTATCCACAAAATCGTACGTGATCTGTTACAAAACCCAAACTATACTCTCCACATACGCTAAGAAACAATAAACAAACCCATAATCTACTATTCACACCAACGTACGTTAGCACTTACTAACACAAACACACAAACACAAACACATACCCTCACACTAGAAAAAAAGAGTCAGTGTTTATATTCACACTACTCTACCTACATACATTGGCAAATTGATGGTTATTTCTTTTCTAGAGTATTGGGTAGCCCTTAAAAGGGCTGTTTGTTTTTGAACTCCAGATTCACCTATCTAATGTTGGCACCTTCCTGGCCTGGCACCACACACGCATCTTCTACTCCAATCTTTCCAGTTGACTCGTTTGACTGGGAGCGCAGAGGGAGGATGATTAGCTTCATCACCCCAATCCTCTGTCTCTGGTATCTTGTAAGCCATCCTCTCTCCTATTTTCTTTTCCTCCTCTTCCATCTGTCTTCTCTCCTCCTCTTCCTTCTTTATTCTTTCCTCTTCTACTATAGCCTCCGCGGCCAGTTCTTTTAACAAGCGCCTAACATATTCCAGATGTATCTGGAGTTCAAGAAGTTTGCTTATTCTGGTATTCATTCTGGTGTTGATCAATCAACAAGGGTAGCTAGACTGCCCAGCGAGTTTCAATTTATAGTGAAAGAGCGGACGTGATGGAAAACATCCCCCTAAAAACATAAAATTGATCTTACCTAGATCATAACCAAAACAACGCGCGGACCTAAAAGAAACACTCACTCACTTTTTTATACTGCCCATTACTATTCTAAAAAAATTTTCATTAATCAATTCAATATACTATTCACATACGCAAAGCAATCCAGTCAAACCCCCAAATCTACTTTCCCCACACCTCTAACAACAAAAAAGACATTATCTTAATCTACTATCCACACCAACGTACGTTAGCACTTACTAACACACAATCTTATACACAAACACATACACTATAAAAAAGAGTTAGTGTTTATATTCACACTACTCTACCTACACACATTGGCAAATCAATGATTATTTCTTTTCTAGAGTATTGGGTAGCCCTGAAAAGGGCTCGGTTTTGTTTGTTATGGCAATCGTTTAGTTTCTAAGAATGCGTCATCCTCTGAGGATAGATTTTCTGACGATAGGTCTGCTTCTTCGGAAAGAGAAGAAGAACTCTTTGGTGTCGTTACGACAATCGACAAAGCCTCTGTCAGGTTCAGGTTCCTGCTGCTGCTGCTGTTGTTGTTGTTGCTGTTGCTGCTGTCTCTGAAGTCTGTACTTCTCTGTCCATTCTTCTTTCTCCATGTTCACTTCTTCTCTGAAGAGCTCTTCTATCAGGTCTTCAGTGACTTTTAGCATTCTCACATTCTCTATCTCTTCAGCTTTCGGTATCAGACTGTGTCTGACCCTATGCAAATTCACGTAGGCTTCGTTTAGCTTAGCTAGTTTGGAGCACATCGTCGTAGGAGGATGAGTCGACAATGGATGGTTAGACTGGAAAACTGCCCCGGTTCTTAAAGTCAAAGCGCGGACGTGAAGGAAAACATCCCTCCACGGTTTTCGAGCCGAACGTTCAATGAGTGACATGAGAGAGATAGAGAGAAGTCAAAGAGCATGAATCAACATTCTTATAGCCAAACAAACGACAAAGGCATTTTTTTCAAAACACAACATTTTTTATTCAAAAATCACTTAACACTAACCAACAACTCTAACATTTTTTAACAATAGTCCAACATTATAACATCAAACATTTTTTTCAAATGACAAACATTTTTTCAATTTACAGTCTACTTTAAACAGGGCTGACAACGTTGTGAATGAAATTGTGATTTCCACTGTTGGAAGTCATTAGGCCATTGATGGACACTACGTTTCCTAGCTTGAGACAAAAGATAAGCATAATGGTCACAAAACCATCGATCTACTTTCACATCGTTTCTAGAAGAAGAACGAGGATCAAATTGAGTCACTAAATGTTCTAAGGAATAGCCCAGGCTGCGATGATGCAGAAAATACACACAATATTGTCCACACACCAAGGAATCTGTGCCTTGTAATTTCACATTATTGAATCGGGTGGTCTGAGAATTTCTTCTCATAAAGTCGATGATATCGTCTTCCAAAGGAGGCAATCCATACGAATCGAAATATTCCACACATCCTTCTTGAGGAAAGTAGACGGCTACCCAGTGGGTTCCTGGGAGATGACTGTCGTCCGTGTTGATCACATAAGCTTGATGGTCTTGAGGTTTACGATGAGGGAGTTCATCTTTAGCACAGACGACAGGATTCCAAGAAGCCGTGTACGAGCTGTGGTTCAAAAGGTAATAAAGTTCCCAGGTATCCATATTTTGTGTGTTTTTTTCTTCTTCTTCACAGGTAATGATAAGTGATCAATTCGATCCTGACTTTTTGCTTGAAAATGTCTGATAAGTAAAAGGCGTTTAGATCCGACTTCTTACTCTGGTCAAAGAGAGATTCGATGCGACGGCACTCCAGAGACGTTAATGGAGGAGAAGAATGTTTATCCAAGCCTTTATACCACTCGTTCAACACGAATTCTATTTCGATGTGATCCCAAGCTTTGTCCAGATATTCGTCCAATTTTTCTTCTTGACTCAACATCAGACATTTGTCGTGTTGAATTTGACTGGGATGATCGTAGTGACATCCATAGCACTCTTCCTTGATCAATTCTTTCATTATATCTGCCAGGACTGTAGCAAAACAGGAGACTAAATGGGCTTCTTGTTCTGGCCATCTTGACTTCATCATGATAACTTCTTCGTCTTGGGATTCTTCTTCTTCTTCCACGGTCTCCTTACATTCCATCTTCAAGGTTTCTCCACTAGGTAAAGAGGGATAACAGTCTTCCATAGCTTCTAATAATCTAGAATGACTTCTCTCAAACTGTCGATTTCTATCGTATTGTCAAATTCTGCATACAGGATGACGTTCACCGTCTCAGTTATAGCTTCTGCAAACTGAAGTTCCACACGAATCTGACCAGATTTTATAGGGTGGAAATGTCCCTCGTCGCTGCCTTGGTCTGGAGTGAAATCAAAAGCCCACAAAGCATAGCCTCCTGCATAATCCTCGTACGTAATACCGTGACTGGTGTTGGTTCCTAACTGTCCCGTGGCTTCGTACAGAGACAAGTACGACCTCGAGTAATTCTTCTTCTCAAAGTCAGGTTCGAAAGGTCGGGTACACAAGATTTTGCCATCGCGACTGACTTCAATCTTGGACACTTTGTAATGTTTAAACTCAAAAGGATTTTGATCGTGGACTCCGTTGAAGGCTCTATTCTCGACCATACCAAGGATTAAACGTTTAGGTAACTGCCCTTGGAACAGATGATCTTCGATCATGGATCGCTGTCCAGCAGGAATGGTGAAGGTTTTCACTTCCACGCGACGTATGGGATACTTGGCGGTCGTTCTCCACAACGTCTGACTAATGTCGTTTCCCACTTTAGGTAACACTTCCACACGGCGTATGTAGAGTCTGGCTTCTTGGATGATGGCTTTGTAATTGTCACTAGCAGCCACTAAATGAAAAGCGACGCTGCGACGATTCAGTCTCAGGCGAACATTGACCCCATTCAGCAAATACTTTTCTTGTAACCACATGTCCAAATGCAAACGATCCATCAGTTCTAAGCTCTGTCCATTTATGACTTTGTCTCTTCGTTCTACAAAGCCCTCATTGTGGTCTTTTTTTGCATCAATTTCGGTTGGTCAAACTTGTCTGCATCGTCAGCTTCGCATACCACACAAGCATTGAGATGAGTGTTCTTGGCGTCTATTCCGTACGTCAAGAGATTTTCCAGGTACGCTCGATAAGGGTAAGTATCCATGCTGCTACTGAACAGTTTGTTATTCAAGTACAAATCCACTCCGCTAAACAAGGAATGCATGAAATTGTTGACGGGAGCTACTGGCTCGTCATCTATAACACCTCCTGTTTTATCAAGAACTTTGACTTTCAGGTACAAGTAACTGCTGTTCAAATCGATGTAATCTTCGGGCTGTCCTTTGATTTCAAACTCGATGGGAGCGGAATCCGTCAAAGAGGAGACAGGGTGAAATTCCACCCATTGGGATTCTTGCATGGTCATCATAGTGGGTGGCATGGCAAACAGATCCAGTTCCGACTTGGAACAGGCGCAAGACTCTCGGTGCATCATTTTTTTTTTGTGTCTCAATAATCGAAAACGTCTAAGTCTCGAACGGTTTTTCTTTTCTTTGCCTTTCTAGCTTTAGACGTGTGAAGTCTGGTGAAAGGGTGTTTTCTTCGTCGTCTCTTTCTGCCTTGTCCTTGCTGAATGCCTGACTCGGTAGCGTGCAGGGCATTTATAGGTGTTTCTCGGCGGCTCAAAAGGTCTTTGCCGGTTTGCAACAAGACATTTTTGCCTGCCCTCAAGAAGGCTTCTTTGGGGTTTTGTTTGTCGATGATGACATTTTGGAGAAATTCTATGCCGTGTGTCAATGCCGCATCTTTCAAGGCGTGCAATCCGCATGTCACCATCGGTTTCAAGACTGGGGCCACCGACCGAAAGGCTGATTTTAACATATCTCCTAAACCGTGTCCTCGCTGTCGAGCAACTCCTCTGTACACTGGATACATGACTGACGAGTCGTGAGAGAATCGTTTTCGAAAATGGAGTTGCACTGTGACTTTCCCTTTGGTGAATGGAATATTTTGTCCCAGATCTTCTTTTATAGCAATGTTGACCGTGTCCAAATAAGATTTGCTGACGGGCAAATAGTGAGGATGTACAAATTCGCGGTGGACGTGATTAGTGTTTCCACCTTCCTCGTCTGCGGCCGTGGCAGAATCCACTTTGAAAGGAATGTCACGCAGTAACGGCACGGAGGTGTGTCCCACCACGTTGTACTCCACCACATCGGAGTACACAAACATCAAATTCAGTCCTTGGTTCAGTTCTACTGGGGTACGAAAGAACTTGCTAAAAGAATCGTTGTCAGAAATGACTGGCAATTCGTTTTTCTTCATCATGGCCATCCTCATGTCCATGTCCCCGCCCAACATCTCAAACAATTCAGGACAAAATAAGAAAGACAACATTTTGTGCCCCTCAGGAAATTTCATCAGGAAGCGACGAGCTACTTTGTGGTACTCCAGGGTGACACTTTTTCTGACACTCTCCAAAGCTTTCAGAAACACGACATTAAACCTAGTGCTGACCAAATGTTGACCACTAAAATAATAGCCTGGGGGAATAATCAAGCGATAGGTCGTCTTTTGAGTTTCTGGGTTATATATTTTGTGATCATATTTGACGTGGGTATTCAAGTACTGTTGCATTTGCTCGTCATGAACTTCCACTGAAAAAAAATTTTGATTGGGAAGGACATTGAGGACTTGAGTCGGGTGAATGATTTCTACCAAAGCCACTTCCCAATGGGCTTCGTGATCTAATGGGATGGCCTGAGGTAATTTGGCCGTGTAACAGCACAACGTGTTATTGGGAAACACCTCCATGGAACTGTCACTGGGTAAGGTTAAGTAAAATTGGTTAGTGTGACTCATAATTCCAGAGTTCTGTGGCTGTCCGAGGTGTTACTGGACGTCAGAGGGGTGTCTCCGCCCAAAATGGGGTTGTTGTTGTTGTTGTTGGAGTGGTGCCTGGCACTGGCACTGGACACAAGGTTCCCGGGGTTCCCGTTCGAGGAGAATTTCAGGGAGGGATTAGGAAGCAGGTAACCGATGCAACCGCTCAATAAAATGGTCCACAATTGTTTGTCTCCTTGTTGCAAACTCAAATTGGCAATGGCTGCCCCGATGACACAATACACCACGAAGATTTGGCAGAAAAAGACGATTTGCGTTTTAGGCACACGTTCTCCACACCACACCCACAAGGGTTGTTTTTGTAAATCTTGCACAGAAGAACTAGGTGAAGGAGTGGTCGACGTAGCTGCGTCTGCTGTGTGAAAGGGCATGATGGTCACTTCTTTTTATAGTCGATGACTTGCGAAGCGTCGATCCAAGAATCAAAACTGGGTGGATATCCTTTCCAACGTACTTTGACTTCTTTGACACGTCGTTTGCCCACTTTACGGGTTCTGCGTTCGAGAATGCTTTCGATGTCGTACACGTCGTCTTCTTTTTTGGTGACACGTTGTAACTCGGGCAAATAAAACGTTCCTTTGAGTACTTCTCCGTTCATGTCTTCCAATTTATAGACGGCAGGATGACGGCCATGCACTCGTCCAGTGACACGAAACAATTCGGTCGTCCAGTTAGGTAAGTAACCTTTGTCGAAAGTGCGTTTGGTTTTGCCAATGCGCACCCAATCTCCTACGGTCAACTCTCCACTTTTCTTGGGGACAGCCCTCGTCGGGGACGTACCAAACAGTCGCTCAAACACCAGTACTTCGTTGTCAGGAGTCACTTCTTGCGGGCCACGTCCGATGCTTCGATGGTAAGATTGGTTGTATGCTTGCACCAGGTGCGGTAAGATATCGATGTACTTCAGAGTGTGGTGATGCGTAAAATATTTCCACATGCGTTCTTTCAAAGTGCGTTGAAAACGTTCCACGATGCTGGCTTTGGTTTCGGGATTCTCGGTGGTAAAAAAAATGAATGTCACGTTTTTTTAATTCTTTTTGGAAAGCTTGGCTCAAACATTCGGTGCCTTTGTCCGTTTGCCATCGAAGAGGGTGACGACCGCTTTGTTTCAACACTCGTTGCAGGGCTCGCACTAACTCGCTGCTCGATTTGGAAGTCAAGGGCACGACCCAGGCAAATTTGGAAAAGACGTCGACGACACAAAACCAATATTTGTAGCCACGATTGTAGCTGGCCAAATGAGAGACATCGGATAAATCGGCTTGCCATTGATGATCGATGCCTTCCACTCGGGTGCGACTTCTGGAAAACTTGCGTCGAATGGGTTTGTGGAAAGTGTAGGTAGCTTGTTCTTGTAACCATCGTTGCACTTGAGGTAAACGGAGACTTTTCAGTCGAGTTTTGGCAGCACGATACAATTTTTGAACTCCAGCGTAACCTGGAGGATGGGAGGGATCGTAGTAAATGCTGGCTAACACTTTTTCCATTTTTTTGGTTTGTGTGTTAATAAGGCACCCACTCTTGGAGGATGCTACTCTTTTTCTCTTGGGGTATTTTTTTGGATTGTAATGCTTTGCGTGTGCGACCGGCAATAGGTGTCGAGGAGGAGGAGGAGGAGGAGAATGCCTGAACAGGGGATATTTTTTCTTGTTTCACTTCTGTCTTCACCTTCTTTATCTCTTCTGATGAAGAACGGGTGGCATCATCTTTTTAATCCATCCAATTCTGGAGGTAGCTGGTGTTGTTAACTTGCGTACTTTTTCTGGTGGAGTTTGAAACCCTTCCTCTTCTTCTCTTTTTTCTGTCTTGGTCACTGGTAGTAGTAGTGGTGGTGGTGGTGGTAGTGATGGTGCTGGACTTTTCATCAAGGTCTTAAAATCTTTCAGAGTAGGAAGAGCTGTTTCGTCTAAAGCTTTCTGGTGAAAGAGTTGCAGTCGTTCCAAGAGTTGACCGTGCTTTTGCGATTTTTCTGTTTCGGACAAATCTTGACGATCCATCAAGGTTTGCAATTCGTGTTGTAACTGGGACATTTCGCTCAAATGGGGATTGGGAGGTAAATGCGGGGTGCGTTGTTCTTGCCAACGATGGTATTCCATCCATCGTTTGTAAGGCACTAAAGCTAGTTTTCGTCCTTCCATGGGATGTCAAGGGTCGATTCTGAGATCTTGGGACTTTCGAGGGCCTTTTTATCTTGCTCCCATCAGTCCTCCCAACATGGTTCCCAAGACTCCTTTCAGTAAGGGGCCTAGCAAGAGGGGTAAAATTCCTCCACGTTGGACCAATATCTTCTTCTTTTGTCGGAGGGGGATTTTCTTTTGAACCATTTGACGACGAACGTGACGATGTTTGCCTAAGCATTGTTTCTGGTGTTTGGACAAAGGGATCGTGCCTTTCAAGACGTTCAAACAACATTCGCACACGGTATTGATGACGTCTTTGGAGGCTGATTGAATGAGTTTTTTTCGTAGGGGTGAAGAAGCTTTGGACAGGACAGATAACATGTCCCCATATTTAACTAAACGAGGAGGCAGTCCTTTCCTTTTCTTTCCTTGGGGTTGTTTAGAAGAGGGATGTTTTCTGGAGGGTGACATCTTTGAGTCTTCAACAGCAAAAACACTGATACCCGACTTGGTCACACCCCTATTTTATACTGGAACGCGTCGCCACTGATTGTCTTTACGTCGTATCAGTTTGAGGACAGGCATGATACGTCATTCAGGGGTACGTAACGGACTAAATCGAGTCAGTTCTTGCTTGGACAAATCCAGTAAACTTTGTAACATGCCCGATCTTTCTTGAACTTTGATTTTGGGAGAAGGTACTTTGTGAGCAGCAGCCACTGCCACTAAATTGGAGGGTCCTGCCACTGGGGAAGTTCTTCTTGGGGTCATCAACGGAGAAGTTCTTGGTGTGATCAACGTCTCCAAGTACTCTTCAATTCTTGGTGACATCAACGGAGAAGTGAATGAACCTGAGGCTGCCGGAGACGCGGTCACCGCCTTTGCAGGTCGTGGTTTGCGAGTGTAAGGTTGCGTCCTGGCCGAAGTGCTTCTCTTCCGACTAGTTTTTTGTGGACTTTTCTTTTTCTGGGGACTTTTTCTCTGTTTCTTTTTCTGGGGGGCTTCTTTTCTTTTTCCGGGGTGGTGTGTGGTAAGAGGAGGGTCCTGCCACTGGAGAAGTTCTTGGAGGCACGGGTCTCCTTGGGGACTTGGTCTTTTTCTTCTTCTTGGAGCTTCGTTTGACTTTTTTCTTGGGGAGAAGTTTGGGGGCATTAGGATCCCATCTTCAGAGAGAGCGAATGATGACCCCTCCTAGAGTACCGCTCCCTCCAGGTTTCAAAATGATTTTTTTTGGGGTTTTAGTGTCGATGCGGGGATCGGCCAGTTGGGTCAAAGCGACTTTGTTTCGATCGAAAAGCGTTTGGTTTGATGAGGAATCTGAATGATCCCTTGGAGTAATTGACGTGCTGTCACCGTGAACCATCGTAAGACTCCTTTGAGACTAGCTTCTAAGACACGAGCTCGTATTTGTGGCACGAATCAATTTGACGGGAAGATGCGATTGAAGGGACGTCATGTTCACACTGTGTGAGACAGACGAAAAAGGGTCTGAGGTTTTTATAGATTTTTTTGTGGAGTGAAATTAAGTCGAGGACGGAGACGTGTACAGGACAGGCCCTCCGTCTTGACCCCAGTGGTGAAACAAGTGGGTACGAAATCGCAAATCATCGGGGGTCGTAGGTTTCAAATCGACGAGTAAATATGCATGTGGAGTTTGAGTGGCCTCGTCGTACGCCTGAGTCAGCCAAGGCGTTCCTAACTGTTTGGCTAAGACTTGCACTTGCGATTTATCTCGAGGGCTTTTAAACAAGACCACGTAATGCGCATTGAGACTAATGGTGCGATGGGCTTTACTTTGTTGAAACAAATTTTGAGTGATGTAAACGACACTGGCATTACGGTGATGCCCTTTGCGCGTGAACCACAGTTTAATTTCTTCTTCGTCTTCTCCTAACATGTCGTCGAAAATGACCAAATGGGTTTGACGGGAGTCAGAGACGATGCCGTCGTCTTCTTTAGGAATGCCTTCCACAAACACGATAGAATCGCCTTGACTTTCTCGCAAGAGGCTGTACGCCGATTGCCACTCTTTGTAACACCACACGATCCGCTGAGGTGGTCGATCGATCAAATGATGTTTATGTTCGATCAAACGTTTGACGAATTCGGTTTTGCCTGAACCGCTAGGTCCAGTAATAGCATGTTAAAGGGATGGCGAAGATACAAAGCCTCCCAACTGGCACGATCTAAGTGTTCGTCGATGACTTTGACAGTGGAGGAAGATGGAGCAGAGACAGCAGAGATAGCCATAGTGTCAGAAATGTCACTTGTGACACGAAAACAAACAAGACAAGAGTTTATATACTTTTTTCAGGACACGTTGATTGAATGTTTTAAACATGAATACGAAAGACAAAAATACATAAAAGCCAAAGGCTTAAGTACAAGGATGAAAGGCACATGATAACCATGAACGTGGAATAAACACAAGTGTCTGTACAACATGTTTTGGGTAAAGTTCTGACCAGTTCTATAGTAGGGGGTAAGGTCACACAAGTGTCCTCCCGAAAGGGTCTTTCAGATCTGTCCACGACAGTCCCGTCCTGGGTGACGGGTTCTTCTGGCACCGTCACTAACACAGGTTGAAAAGTAACTTTTTTCCTTGAACAACTCTCGTGCATACTGGGCCACTTCTTGGGTCCAAGCCTCAAAATCCCATTCTTTCCAGGCACGGACATCTGTCCAGTGGGGATGTAAGTCACAAGCTACACACACATCGTCAAACACGTCTTGGGTAGCTAAAAGTTGACGTATCTTTTTTTCCTGTTGAGGTCGAGAAGTATCCAGATGAAAACGCAAGGCTTTGAGCAAAAGGAGTTTTTCGTGACCATTTAAGGCCACGGGGGATGTGGTAAGTACTGATCGTAAAGAGTCCACAAAGAATCGACTGGTAAACGAAATCCCAGAAAACAAGTCACTAAGACACACACCACTTGTCGACCCAAATTGAATGGATACAGTTCTTGTAATAATCGATGGTAATGATCCACGGTTTGAATATGGTCATTGAGTTCCTTCCAAGGAATCTGTTGGATTACATGTGATAAAAGTCGTGGCATGTTTCGAAAAGAATACACGTACTTTCTAGCCAGAGATCTTCGTTTTCCAGTGGGGAATTTAAATGTTGCATACTGTAACCGAAACGTCAGAGATCGTTTAGAAGTTTCCTCTTCCACTAAGTAGATTCCACGTAAAATATGTCGGTAATCCTTTACCTTGTCTTCCTCAATGTATTGCTGTAGGTGAATCTCGAAGTAACCAAAATAATCAACACGTGGATCATCGGGGTCATGGAAGTATTGAACAAGGTCTGGCCACTGAAACAATTTCTGACGAATCAGTTCTCTTATACCATTCAGGTACCAGTGGTTAAAGATCTGGTGACGTAACTGATGCAATTGTTCTTTACGTTTGACTTGTATTTTGACCAGCTCTCGGTAAATGCGTTCTCTCAACTCCACAGGCAAAGCACGAATGTTCTCTAGCAAAGTATTCATGAATAGGTCATACTAAATCCTCTTTGGTCTGACACAAGACATGTACTGTTTGCACAGACTTGGTTTCAATTCATTGTCGAATCTAAATCGTTTAGTTACTAATTTACACGTTACAATTCGTTCAGAAGTTTCCTCTTTCACCAAGTTGACATTGTGTACAAGATGTTGGTAATTCGTTAACTCTTCCTCTGGAATTCGATGCAGTAGGTTTACAATGTAGTAGATAGAATCGTCAATACCAAACCATTCCTTTTTAAAACCAGGGGGTCGTTGATCAATGTCTGTCCAATGGAACACTTTCAACTCAATCAGTCCTTGTATAGCATTCAGGTACCAGTGGTTCAAACACCGGTGAAGTAACGGATGCAATTGTTCTTTACGTTTGACTTGTATTTTGACCAGCTCTCGGTAAATGCGTTCTCTCAACTCCACAGGCAAAGCACGAATGTTCTCGTGTAAAGTATCCATGAACAGATTATGGTAAGTTACTTCAGTGTCTCGGTCCCACTAAGGGTAAGTAATGACAATTCGGTGACCATCGAGCATGTTCTACGTAGGCCGAATCTTGTGGTTCCCAGTGGTGAAGTGACACACCGCAACTGAAGCACTTGACTTTATCTCCTTCGCCCAAGTAGAAAAATCCGGCTCTGGCTAATTCTTCGGGGGTCGGGCCTCCCAGATACTTGGCCATTTTCCTTTGAACGATTGAAGACGATTTTCAAAGTCGCAGTATTCCGACAAACGCACAGGGAACGAATATTCGTCTTTCACAGTTTCGTTTCGATGAAGGTTGAGTGACATGGGTAGGAGTTTGCTCAGGGCTGGATGACATCCGTAGGGGGGTAGACGTGAAGGTGAACATTCCCCTTTAAAACGAAACCCAGTAAAGTGTCCAAGAGGACGAGTGGCATCGCTTTCGCATCCCTCAGGTTTGACACGCACAGCATCACTTTCCATGATAGGGGTAGTGAGAACAAAGTTCCCATGATGCTTTACGGGATCGCTAAGGTCACAACGTACAGCATCGTACCCATCGCAAGGCTCACAATCGCATTCCACTTCAGAAGCCCCACACTTGAATTGTGCCTTTCTAAACTTGTTTTGCATTTCTCTGAAAGTATTCATCTTGTTCGCTCGGTCTTGGTAGTCACAATGAACTATCGATCTTGCCTAGAGTTCCTTTTTATATACAGACCAATACCGACGTGTCCATACGGTAAGGTGAAATGATTGAGAAGTCGAACTCGCTTCTGGTACACGATTTGATAGACTTTTTCCAAGGGCCGACTGACGATGTGGTGAGTGGGTAAACGTTCAATCTTGTTCGGTTGATAGGTGGTCACTTTAAAGTGTTCATCCTCTCCCGATTGCAAGGCTTCTTTCAATACCCCAAAGTTCACCACACGACTGGTACGATAATTCAGAGTCAGTCCTTTCACTTTGCACGTCGTGTGCACTTCTCCTTGTTTGTCACGGTATTCGTAGCCGTAATTTTTGGGACCGCCACTGACGAAACTTAGAATCTTGTCGTCGGAATGCTCGTCTGTCCAGGCTCCTAAACGGTCTCCTTCGATGTCAGGGTGCTGTTGACTCGAGTGATGAATGTAGATGCAACTGTCCGTGTCAAAGTACAGGACGCGTTCCCCTAACAGTTCTAAAGCTTCGTACAATTTTAAACGAGCATGGGCTGTCACGTAAGCCGCAATGATGACATTTCCAAAAGGGTCGTCTTGTACAAAGTCCAGATCTTCTTCGTAATTGACCAAGATCAAATCCTCGCGAACGACGTCCACGTGTTTCATGTATTTGGTTTTGTCGTGAATCATCTGGAAGTAGCGGGAAGGTTCTGTCAAATATTCCGTCTTGGGTAAACACGGTCGTTGTGCCATTTTACCCCACAAGCAATTTAACATCACTTTGGCAAACGATCGCCTGCCTTCGTTTTTCTCGATGTGGTCTAAAGTGATGCCTTCTTGTTCATAGTATTTCTCTTTGAATGTCTTTTGGTCTTCGGGAGTGTGACACCAGGAAGGATAGCCGCTGGCTTCTTGTTTCAGTTTCAAAAAGGCATCCACGTAGTCAGCGAAAATGCCTTTCTGAGTAGGGTCACCCTTGTGGTATTGTTGTGTCTTGGGAAAGTGACAAATTTCGTACACTTCTAACAGTTGGTATCCCATGTCCAGAGCTTTGAACAATTCTACGCTGACCCAGGTTCCCGTCAAGGCACGTTCTTCCTGGGTGTGCTGACAAGGCTGGCCTTGGTTGCACGTTTCGGCACAAGTACGGCACAAGGGAAACATCAGTTTGCCTTGACAATGGTAAGGTAAGACGGGATGGTATAGGTTCGTGGGAGGCAAAACTTTGCACTTGATCAAGCCTTCGTATTGTCGAATGTTGACCAGGTCGATGTGTTCCGTCAACAATTGCGGGTGCCCTACAGGAAAGCGACAATATTTGCACACGTAGGGATACAGCGAACACACATCCAAGTATTTGATTTCTTCTCCTTTCTCTTCGTCGGCTTGGTACAGCAAACAGGTGGCATTGGTCCTTCCTCCGTACAAACTATCCCTCGGGTTCAGTGGGTCCATGAACTAGTAACTTTCCACGAGGCGTTTAAACTCGGGATCGGTTTTCATACGGTGATCGTACTCGTGTTCCCACATTTCCACCACTTGGTATCCTTGCTGTTCTAACTTTAGGCGTCGCTGACGAGTGTCCTGGTACAAGTCTTCCATGGTTCGTTGCAAAAACTGATTTTTAGTGCCACGGTCAGGGTAACAGACGGGACATCCGTGAAATAAGCAACCGTTAAACTCGTACACGATCTTGGGGTTTTCTAAGTCCCAGCCATCGACCGAATACGTTCCGATGGTCTTTTCACCCCCTCCGTTGCGGGCATGCTGAATCCACTTGCCTTCCTTGTCGCACAAGTAATGTAACCAACGTAGGGCTTTGACCGAGTATTGACGTTTGACAAAGCGGGTCGTTTGAGGACTGATGACAGCCACGGTGTTTTCAGGCATGAATCGTTGTCGATACACTAAGGAACACGCTTTGGCAATGGTGCAAGCTTCTTTCAAAGGATCGACCCCTCCGTGTTTCATGAACAGTTCTCGAAATTTTCCACAGCAACGTCGTAAAATGTCCACGTCGGAACGACAATACTTTAGCATTTCTTCCTGAAAGTCGAAAGGGTCCGAGGCATGAGCCTGGTACCAAGCGTAGAAATCTTCTCGTTGTTCGGTACGCATGTTGTCGGGGTCGTAATAGTGAGCCTCAGGTAAATGGGGTAGAACGGCATGTTGATTGGCTTCCGTATTGAAAAAGTGTGGAAAGTACCCTTTAGCCATTTCTGTCATTCCAAATGTTTTAGGCATTCGACTTAAAGGCATGGCCAAGTAACTCATCGAATCTTTAAACTGTACTTGTCCCACTTGCATGGAAATGATTTTGGCTCCGTTCAAAATCACTTTAGGTCGTTCGGTGCCTTGTTCCGTATAGTACCTCAAAAGAAACTGTCCATCGTATCCGGAGAAATTGTTAGCCATCACCGTGGCATGACGATGACAATCTCCGTAACGTTCGATGTCCTCTTGGCTCCACGTCTTGTCGATGGGGTCTAAGACTCATTGGGCAAAATCAGCTAACGTGTTCGGTCCCCGAAAGATTTTTTCACGCCCTCCGGGAATCTTGCTGCAGTGAGGGCAATGACTGAAGATAGGTTCCTGAATACACTTCTCGCACGCTCGATGAGCCACGCAGAAATTAGGAATGTGAATGCCGGTCTCTTGCATGCATTCGAAATCGAAAAAGATGAAATTGCCTTTCTTCTTGTGACCGTCCTCTTTCTCTGGTGGGGGTTGGTATTTTTGCACGTAGCATTGGTGTTCCAAGTCCACGATGTGGTGACAAATGTGACATTTTTTCTTTCCTCGACATACGTGTGCCTTGACATTATTGGTACGTAGGCCTTGTCCACACGTAGGGCACAATCTCAGCAGTTGACAAGCACATTTCTGCTGTGAACCTTGCGTCTTCAGATGTTGTTGGTAACAGGTAGGGCTGACAAACGTGCGCAGACAAGTTGAACAAGGCACTGGTCCTTCGCTCAGACAGGGTGGAGAGGCCAAACATCCTGAGCATTTCAATCCACAATGCTTGTGTTGCTCTCGATTATTATAACCACAGTCACATTTCTCACAGTAATAACCGTATCCCAGGGATGCAGTGATACTGGTAATGGTATCGAAATGGTCATCGTGATAATAGACATGAATGTATTTTCCGTCCTTAAAATCTTGGCCTCGAAACAACAGAGGCCCATGCATTTCTTGAGGGTACACTTTCAAGGTGTATCGTGGAGCTAGGACATCTTGCAATTTTTGCATTTCAGGAATGCCACAGGGTGTGTCTTCGGGCAAGTCGGCTTGTTGCAACAGGAGTTCTGCTTCGTTTCGTTGTTTGGCTCGGTCCGATTGTCGAATAGTTTTCCAGGCTCTTTTCCATTCTGCCGTGTCGTTCTTACTGGCATAGGTTCGTCCCACCACGATGGCTCGGGCTAAACACATCTGGTTTTGAGAATTGTGAATTTGGACGAGGCTACGCTTATTGCTGCGAAGCTGGTTCACCAATAACATCTTTTTGCGTCCAGTCCCTTGAGGAGGAGAGACGTGGGTCATGTCCAGTGTGGCTTTTCCATCGGTGATGTCAAATTGGTCATTAGATTGTTGCACCTGTTGAATCTTGTCCATGACTTTGGAAGCGGTCAATTCTGCTGGGGTGCTAAACTCGATCCAAACAGGGGATTTCAAACCGTCGTGTTGTATGGAAAGTCTCAAGCGATCGTCTTCTTTGGGTTGACATTGTTGCTTGAGTGTGGTGAGCAAAGAATCCCACACCCCAGTGATGAACACTTCTGCTTTTTTTCTCTAACGGTACTTCAGCCTTGAAATCTTTAAACTTCACCGTGTATTTGTATGCCGTGGTTCTAAATTTTGTAGAGGAGCGCTTTTCAGTCTCTCGAATGGAATAGTATTTTTCAGGGTTGACTAAGGGTGGCGAACTTGGTTTAGAGGGTTGGGATTCTGGTTCACTCATGTCCTCTTCAAAATCACTGGCATGAATTTGTGCCAAGACTTCAGCTCTGGTACGAGGCGATAGATCACGTTTCTGCCTCTTACTTTCTTCTTCTTTCTTCTCGAATGAATAGGATCGTTTCATCTTGAGTGCAAAACGTCAAATGACTCAAGTTTAAACACCATAGATTAATTTATAGTCATGACAGACCAGCGTATATAAAAGGGTGTGTGTCTTGTCCTTTCACTATTCATTTCACTCTCAAACCGAGCACAACGATGGAAGAGACTACCCAGATGCAACGTTTCATCAGAGCTTTGCGAGGGGTCATTAGAAAATTCTCTTCAGACCAGCCGACGGACTACTCCCCTTCCTTTCGAGATAAAAGTCAAGATACTTGCTATATCTGTCAGAAGAAAGGGCATTGGTCTTCAGAGTGTCCAGACCGTCAAAAAAGCAAAACAGGGGCTAGAAGAGACAAAAGTCAAGATACATGTTATTATTGTCAAGAAAAAGGACATTGGTCTCCAGATTGCCCAAAAAAGAAACAAGAGGAGTCAGAAGAAAAGAGGGATTTCTTCAGAAGAAAAGAGGGATTTCTTCAGAAGAAAAGAGGGATTCTTCGGAAGAAGAGATGGATTCTTCAGAGGAAGAAAGCAGACAGGTGAAGAAAAAGAAACAGGAGAAGAAAAGAAGAAGGGAAGAAGTGAGGAGGAAGAAGAGGAAAAGCCTGTGACAGTGAAGAAATTCAAAAAACAGAGAGACTAAACAAGGAGACAGAAGAAGTCTATGGACTTTTTAAAGTGCTCTGTTGTGAATTGTGAATTGGATTGTAACTATGGATAAAAGAATAAATTAATTATATAAGGTAAGTGCCTTTGAGTTTTGATTTTAAGATAAGAACGTACACTCACGCACTCATATACACGTACTATAGGGGCAAAATGGGGTTTTTTTTGAGTTATTGGCAATTGAAATTGTATCTCTTTTCGAGAGACGTGGGTGGCCCTGAAAAGGGCCTTTTTTGGTGTAGTGATGAGTTTAAGCAATCAACTTTAACTGCCTTAAGCCTTTGCCACGGCCAAGGCCTACTTCTGGACTGCGTACTGTTGATGATGATGATGATTTGGTTGAAATCACTAAGGGTGGTACGGTAGGCTTAGTCACAGGGTTAACGTGTTTAGCTCGGGAAGGTCGTATTCTCTTCGGTCGTAATAAAGAAGTCTGATACATTTGTTTCAGACTTCTTAACTCCGCTAAAATGTCCAACAGTACCGTGACCGTTTGATTTTCACCCTCTTGTTTCTTTGCCGCTACTTCAGCAGCAGAGGGGGCGAATCGGACATTTTGTCCAATCGTTATTTTGCTTAATTATTACTTTCTGCACTCAACGATCTAGTGTCGTCAGCGCCTGGTAAAAAAAAAACGACGACGTCGTTGGGGGATCGTCGCGTCGTCATTTGGTTTAATTAACACCTTCTGCGCGTCGATCCCCAGCGTCGTCAGCGTCCGGTAAGCACATCGACGACCGCGTCGATGTCATCGCCCCCTCTGCTGCTAAGAAGTTATTTACAATGAAAATTATTTACAACTAACCGAATATTTGGTCAAGTCCGATACGATATCGTGTCCGAGGATCATGTAAATTTATCGTTACAAATCCATGTGGGGTCGACTGAGCATGACTAAAAAAGTTTCGAAAAACATTAAAGTCCATGTCACCGCCGCACCATGTCTGCCAAATATTTCGTAGCGTGTGTGTATCAACGCCGTTGAATACAGCAAGAATATTGCAGTTATCTCTGATTACTTTTGGAATCTGAGTGTATCGTTGAGTGACATATATCACGTCAGTGTTTTTATGCCTGCCTCTGGAAAATATCCTAGCTGGGTTCTTTTGATTGTCTAACATAACATCATCGTACACGACTAGATTGTTAACGTCGCCATCAATATCATCAATACCCGGTGCATCATTGATATCCGTAATAAACTCAATAACATTCTTTTTAGCGATCGCTGATGCATTCTCGTTGAAATCTTTCAACACCTCGTAGCATCGTTGATCATCTACGCTAGGAGCAACCAAATACAACTTATCCCACTTCATCCATCTCATTATTAAATTGAGTAACAATTGCGTCTTGCCGGATCCAGATGGTCCGATGATAATCATCCGGATCGAGTTTGGTAACGCTGCAACATGCTTAACTGGTTCTCTTGTTTTAGTCGCCGAAAAATCAATTATATTCATATCTCTATACATAAATTATGGATCTATATTGTGTGAAGTGTAGAGTGCGTACTGGCACAAATGATATGACAACCGTTACGACAAGAAATAACAGATCGGCGCTTACTGGTAAGTGTGTACAATGCGGTACAAAGAAATTTAGATTTATTTCTATTAGACCCGGAGATGTTTTAAAAAAAAGCGAGGAGGTGACATCGCAGCCAAATTGGCAAAACTCCCCGGAACACCGTGGGCAAAGTATCCAGGAGAAAAACACCTCCCAGGATATAACTACTGTGGCCCCGGAACACGATTAGATATTAGACTCGATGCTCAGGATCAGCCCAATCCAGGTGAGTATCCGATAAATGCTATTGATAAGGCGTGTCATGCTCATGATGTTGCTTACAAAAGTAGCGATCTGCAACAGCGTCATATCGCGGATGTAAAATTAATTCACGCGCTAAATGCTATTCCTGATAAATCCGTCAAAGAAAAATTGGCCTCATGGTTGGTAAAATCGGCTATGAAAGGTAAATTAATGATTGGCGCTGGTAATTAATAACAATCATCCAAGAAAAACGATGGATTCCATCTATTATTCTCCGAGAGGATACTGGAAGGGGAAGGCCGCAATTGGTAAGCTTGCAAGCGCTGCAAAGGTAACAAAGACCACTGCGGCTAATTGGTTATCCAAACAGGCTATATGGCAAATCTATCTACCACCGCCTAAACAAATCAACTTCTCGCGCTTTGATGTCAGCGTACCTAATGAAGTTCATCAGGCTGATATACTATTTCTGCCGCATGACAACGGTTACAAATACGCGCTAACCGTAGTTGATGTTGCGAGTCGATACAAACAAGCGGAACCGTTGAAAACAAAGTCAGCAACTGAAGTAGCCGATGCGTTTGAGAGGATTTATCGAAGAGGTCCTCTGCGCTGGCCAAATCTATTACAAGTTGATCCTGGTAGTGAATTTCGCGGCGCTGTTTTATCAACGCTGAAACATCATAGCGTCGCGATACGACGAGGTCATACTGCGCTACATCGTGATCAGGCAATTGTTGAACGATTCAATCGGACTCTCGCTGAACGGTTATTTGGATATCAATACGCGAAGGAATTCATTCAAGAAAAACGATCTCGTGAATGGGTCAAAAGGTTGCCAGGTGTAATTGCAGCGTTAAATAACGAGATTACCCGAGTAATCAACATGAAGCCCAGCGACGCGATTAAATACGAGTATATACCCGGAAAATTAAAAATAAATAGCGTTTCTAAGCCGATTCTTGGCGATGTCACTGTTAGATATCTATATGAACCAGGAGAGCTTGAAGGCGGTAAAAAAAGGGCTACCGATCCTATTTGGAGTGTTACCACACATAACATATCAACGATAACACGATCAACTGGTAGACCACCGATCTATAGACTGGATTCAACTGCTCCTCAGCGCGGATTTACACGCGAGCAACTACAAGTGATACCTAACGATACTCAATTACCCCCACGTGGTCTTAACTAGCGCCGTTGCGTCTATTGCACTCAAGACAGGTCAACCTCACATTGTTTTTGACATGACCGAGACTGTTATCGATCCTATCCACGGTAAATTGGCGAGTGTCTTTATCCGAATAACGCCAACTCATTATACAATTGCAACTCGCGCAGTGATTATTCTGTTGTTGTCGTAGCGAGATTATTAATTCGGCATCAATATCAAAACGCCGCTGTTTTTTTTTATCCTGTTGGCGGTAACCCGAGAGTTTTCTATCAATGACGCTTGCATCGATGGTGACTTTGTCGCCGGCTTCGTCAGTGACTCCGTCATCGGCTCCGTCAATAACAATTCTTCGAAGCTGATTTATCCTTCGTACTCTGGACACTGCAAGATAGACTAGATTTGACCATTCGATGCGATTATCAACTATCCAAACAATTGTGTCCGTGATGGTTAGTCCCTGCGAGGAATGTATTGTTGTTGCGTATCCTAGCGTCCACGGGGATTTATCAGCACGTAGCGCGTCCTCGACGACGCTGATATCAACGAGCACGATATCATTCAGCACGAGAATTTGTTTTTCTGTCCGGCCTGGAATTTCAACTTCAATGTTCTGCCGCCGTGTGTCCGCGGATCTATAACATAACGGCACTGGACGCGTTGGAAACTTTTCCTTATGCAACGTAAACAACTTCCGCTGAAGTGTGTCTCTGACTATCTTTCTACTCGCTACAATCAAATCGTTTGGTCTCCATGTTTCCCAGAATTCATTTAACGGCGTTTCCGGAATCACCTCGCGAATTATTTCACATTGAATTCTATCCGGCTGTAATCTGATTAATTTCTTAACCTCGCGCAGTTGTTCATCAAGTGCTCGGTAATCAGTATCGGTTTCTTCATAATAGTCCACAAAACCCCTTAACCAATCATGTGGACCCTCGCCGACAAATGGTGGTGGTTGGCCATGGTCCCCACACATGATTACCGCTGTATTCGCGCGCAGCAACCACTCAAGAAACATTTGTAAGGTATCTAACGAAACAGTACATATCTCATCCCAGATGATAATGTCGGGAATAAATTTTTCACCCATTCGATCAGGAGTCCACTCACCGCCGCTGTATCGAAAAAAGCTGTGATAAGTAACGGCGTCAACATTTCGTTGTTTTATCTCTCGCGCTAGTCTATGGGTCGGTGTAAGCACGATTATACTTGCCCGCGTTCGAAATAATTCAATTGCCCGAGTCGTCTTTCCTGACCCGCCACAGCCGCTTAAATAAACCGTCTTGTGTCTACAAATTGGATCAGAACACGATGGTGCATTAGACCATTCTGACAATTTATCACCGCGTAAGTAGTTGTTCTCAACGGTGACATCTGCTGACGGGGAATAATCGCGTCGTATTTCATTTTTAATTCTCCATGTACCCCAACTCTCGTCCGGACTAGTAAACTCGGCTACGTTTTCCTTATACTTTACGTCTATGTAAAACGAATCAACGGCTACTCTAACCGCGGTATCGGGGAATCTATTTATCATCGAGAATAAATTGATAGCGGCATATCCCAGCATAGACGCCCTCAAATGTGGATACGCCGGGCTGTCTCCATCGCTGTAGGTAACAACTGTACCCAACCTCGTTCCATTGGACAAGAAAGCTGTTTTGCAGTTCACGTATCTATTTTTTGCCACTGTGTCCTTGATTACGAAATCATATTCTGCGTCATCTATAATCAGCCGTGAGCAATATCGTTTGTAGTCGTGGTTTTTTCCACCTTGTGTGAACTTACCAATTATTCTTCTACCGAGATCTTTTGCCTCGCGGTTTCGTTGGTTAAATATCCTCCTGGACCATTCGATGATATATTCCTCGTCGGCATCAATGTTTTTTCTGGACTCGTCAATTATGCTATCTAGACGCTCCGGTTCTGGTAACCAGACTTCAGTCTGTGCCCGGTATGATATAATCGCGTCACTGACAATCAACGAAACTAGCATGCTACAATCAATCATATACCGTAGCAGCGCTATTGGCAGCCATCTCTTTTCAGCCATGTGTCTACCGATCCAAATATAGCAACAGCGATGGAGTCCTGCCGCGAATTCAAATGATACTATGCGAGCGAATCCGGTTAAATCAAAATCAGGCAGTGGTCCATTAATAGCAACACGAATCATTTCATGACTGGGGTGTCCAAATCGTCTAAAGTACTCAGCGGCGGATCCATACCCGAGAAAACTCGCTGGATAACAGGCAACCATATCAACCGAGATCATAGCGTCGCGGTTGTATTCAGTGTTCCATAGTCCACCGTGATAGTATTCCAAACAACTGGATTGTACATCCGGTAGAAATTCCCTGCGCGTTGGTCTCCACGCATTTTTCCTTGCTGCAACATGAGCTACAACCGATGGAATCGTAAAACAATTTGTTAGCAGTTGTTCATCATGCTCCTCAAATTCTATGGCGGTTTTTTTCATCCTGTTGTGAAATGCTTCAGTGCGATATAATTCGCCGTTTGGTCTTACAAACTGATCAAAGGTATCCATGTCGTTTTCAGCGCTGCGAAGTAACCACACTGATACAGGGTCGTTTTTACACAAGTAGGCAATAGCATCAAATAGTTTCCTCTCCGCGAGAAAACCATCCCGGGAGAATTCTTCTCCTAAAAATTCCCCCGGGATATACTTTACTGTTCTATCCCGTGGAAATATTGTGATCACGGGCGTCCATGCGTGTTCGTTATGATCAATAATTTTGATTGGGGCTCCCTTCGATTTATACTTCGATTCGTATAATACTTCACCGGTTATCGTTGTAACGGTTATTGGAAATCTCAGCGATGTTTCTAATCTCGCTATGTCGCTGATGGTTGCTCCACGCTCTTTTACGGTTAGTTCCCACTGGTTGATTTTGCTACGTCGTAAATCAGTCAATTTGTTTCCTCGACATGCATTTGTAAAATGCTCTATTATTCGTTCTGCTACACAATTTATCCCAGTTGACTGTTTCATCGGTTTCAGTTTTCCGATATCAGGTTTCTTATTTAACGGGTATATTCCATAAACAACTGCTGTTTCAGGATACGCTCGTTCATAGTATGGTTTGTCAATTCCGGTTAACAACCCCGGCTTGGAGTCGCGGCTGACAGTGACTGTTTTCTTGTCGCTGAGAACTGGTTCAAATTTATCACGCATGATCCAATCGCCTGATTCCACCCGGACAATGAATTTTACTCTGAAGAAATACCTTTTACCGTCAAGTTGTGATATTATCATTGCTGCGCGGTTGTCGTTCATGGTAGCATCAACAATGCCATCAATTCGAAATGTTGACCAACTGTGAGATGCGCCATCACGCTTGAATTCATTGATACAATCGCGTATTTTACTCAACAGGGTTTTATCGTTTATTAACGCTTTTGATGTGTCCTTGAGGACTCTATCGAGATTAAACCTAATATTTTTCCGGGGTTTAATTGCTGCCAATCTCTCGAACTCATCCATATAATTAAAACAAGTATTTAAATGAAAGAATATAGTATAATGAATCACTGCAAATGGTTGATGATTGGGTCGACAACCCCGTGCAATAAATCATGTAGAGGTGAATTCTGCGGGTATCATTTACAAAGCGTTCGTAATGGTTCTCTTGGCCCCCTCCCGTGCTTGGTTTGCCACGTCGGTGTAAGAGGAAAATCACAGTTGTGTATCAATTGTGGCGGAAAGCGATACAGGGAACTAAAACGCTATTATGACAAGCGAATTAAAAACGCCGTCATCAACCCCACCGCCGACTTCGTCATCAAAACCCCCCAAGACTACGTTGAAAGATTCATAATTAAACCAAATAATAAATTAGACAAGTAGTATTATTATACAAATGGACCAAGAATTTCAGCCGCATCCCCTGCTCGTCAATTACGAGGCATCTCGCGACGGTATTGTTAGAAATCGTAGACTGAAGAAGCCGGTTGGATGGAAAAACAATCACGGGTATTTAATGTTTACTGCTGGAGGGAAAAAATATCTCTGTCACAGAATCATCTATGAATGTTTCCACGGATTGATCAAAGATACTCTCGTTATTGATCACATTGATTCTAATTATCAAAATAATAGACTGTGTAATCTGCAAGCCATCTCTCAGAGTGAAAATAGTAAAAAAGGCCAAACTGGTAAATACTCAAAGAAAGTAAAACCCGTAAAGTCATTTGATACAACAACTCACGAGGAAAAAATATTTCAGTCGATGAATGAGGCAGGAAAATATTTTGACATTTGTATCGCCTCAATACAATTTGTTGCAGAACGAATATATCAAACAGCGATCTCAAAAAAGACGGGTCATAGAATTCGATTTTCATATATAACATCAAAGGGAGATAACTCGTTTTGTGATAGCGTCGCATGACAAGAGTTACGTCCCTTGAAGTCTAATTAATGTTGCGTCCCTTCAAGTCCAATTAATGTTGCGATTAATTAATCATTTTACGATGAAAACTAATGAAATACACGCTATTATCTAACAGCTGTATTCTTTTTTTTAATGTTTTATTTGAGTATTTGGTTTCATTTAAATGCCGTGAAACACCATTAATAAGTATTTAAGGATTCAAACGATTCAAGGGAATTCAAATTAACACACACCTTGTGACTGACGCCGCTGTATTAGTCACTTTATATACAAGATGACTCGTTATAAGCCTGGGGCTTTCGAAAGCCAATTCAACTAATCAAAACTAACCCACGCTCTTGACCCGGGCGTGTGGTTGTCTTTTGTTCACAATCATGCAACCGGGTTAATTTAATTGGGTTGCTTTTGATTGGTTGAATTGGCCGTAGAGTTCCGCCCCGCCGTTTTATGTTTGTGCTGTCTTGTGCCGTCCCATCATCCATCAATCATTTCATTGTAAATATATTCATCCTTAATTAAGTACATGTAGTGATGTCCCCCAAGCATATCTTCTGGGCGGTCTACGATGACGTTTGTCACCCTAGGCCTCCCTCCCGGAGATGTATGCTTTGGGGTTCCAAGATGTGAATGTCCTTAATTAAGTATATGTATATGCCTGTAATCTGCCACAACACTCGAGTGGAGATCTACGGCATTGTACTGTCCATGTATGCCTGCAATCTGCCACAACACTCGAGTGGAGATCTACGGCATTGTACTGTCCATGTATGCCTGCAATCTGCCACAACACTCGAGTGGAGATCTACGGCATTGTACTGTCCATACAAAAAACGGGGTCAAAAATGGCCCCAATAATTTTATTAAAATTTTTGATATTAGAAATAAGATGTTTTATAAGAATAATGAATATCGAAGACATCAATAATATATTAACTGAGATTTCAAAATTAAAAAATCAAGGAATTGAATTATCTGATGGTCTCGACAGTGAAAAAATATTATCCGATTATGAGATTATTAACGAACAGTCGAAACGGGGGCGTTTTACCCTGGCCCGCGAGTATTTTTTTATAAAACGATTACAACATACGATTAATGAGAACCTGTACCACAATGACGCAAATGCATTCATTGGACTATTTACTGCCGTTGAAATAATACGAAAAAAACTCGGACGTGTTTATGAACGACGCCGGGAGATTTCTAGTAAGATCAAAAACATTAGAAGGATTATAGACGAAAACTCCGTGGAGCCCCCGATGGTACACTCGGCGGAAAATTAGAAAATTGCGGATCAATTTACAATAATGGTAGGTGAATCACTTACTACTCGGCTAGCCAGAGAGCGGCTAGCAGCGCTTAGAAAGTTTATACCGTTACGAGACAGAGTGAGAGAGAAACTTCAAACGCGACAACAAATGCAAACTGATTTTGCTGTTGGAAGTGAACAGTTATTTGCCCCGGTAACTAAAGCGACTAAGGATGTTACGGCGGCAACTGTACCCGTTCTTGGTGCGCTTGAAAAGATAGCGGCTCAGACCGAACAAACAAAAAGGTCTTTAGAAACACTTCCTGCAAAAATAGCGGCTGCTACAACACGGAGGCCGCCACCACTCGCTATAACCGAACCACAAGAACCCTATGTTACAATGGCCGACGAAGAAGAACTAGGCGCTACTGCGAAAGAACCAGAAGAAGAAATACCAGAAGAAGAAATACCAGAAGAAGAAATACCGGAAGAAAAAGAGGGGAATATACCCCGTATTGTACTCAAGAAGAGCACAATAGATGAAATTAGAGGCTTCAGCAACAGAGAAGAATTAATTAATTTTACTGCCAACAATTTTGCTAAGAACATACGAGATAAGAAGCATATCAATAGCGGTTACGAGAAAAATATAAAGTCGTTAAAGGACTGGGCAAGAATAGTGTATTTAGCGAGTAAACATAAAGATGCATTACCACATCGTAGTAAATCCGATTACGACGCATTCCACAAGGAAGTTAAGAGTATAACACCAAAAAAAGGAAAAGGATACTCTGTTGGTAAAGAATCCTACGGCGTTACCTGTCCTAATAGTGTTCTCAGTGATATATCACGGCTGGAAGTACTAATCGGAGGAAAACGAGCCGGAAATAACTCTCCGGAAATAATCAATGAGGCCGCTGATATTTGCAAGCGGTTATTTGCAGGCGGTATTATGGACATTAATGCATATCGAACGCTCATAGACGAACTCGTGGATGATTAATTGGAAAACTGGTGTTTTTAATAAGGATGATCATACACTACAACCACGATAAACCAGTACTCGTCTACGTGGTAAACTCACGATTGCCTGTTTACCGCGCGTACTATGGAGATGGTCTCGGTAGCACCATTGCGGGGTTATTTACAAGAATGGCTCCAAAAGTAGCGCCGTTAGCCAAACAATTAGGAATGAAGGCTATTGATGTTATTCGTGATAAGGGTATTAGTGCCATTGGAGATGTTGCCGGAAGGGCGTTTTCTGCCGCACGAGGCAAACTAATGTCATTGGTGAAATCCAGGAGAAAAAAACAGAAACCACCGGTAATGCCATCAACGACAGTGATGCCTGCAAATGTCAGTAAAGTAATAAATAACGCCGTGGAAGAAAAATTAGAGTCATTGGCGACGACTCCGTCGTTGGCGGCTCAGCCATCCGCCGATGCGGCAACCAACGCGCTCATGAACGCGATAGCGGGAAGTGGTTTAAATTCAAAGAATTTACGACGAAAAAATCGCAATTGAAAACATCAACATGATAAATAATAAAATGTTTGCGCGAACCGCTGATCCCGCGTTTGATATGGATGCCCCAGTGCGCAGGGATGATTCTGTCCGTGATTATCAATATTATTCTTATTATGCAGCGCAACCTGACCTACGATCGCGAATTGAACTTCAAGTCCAAGATACCAGTAAATACTTTCTGCCGTGTGAAGCGTTTATCGAAATCGAGGGAGAACTCGTGACAAATGCCGCCGATAATGCACCATACGCAGATGACCATCGTGTTCGAGTTGGCTTCGTCAACAACGGTATCATGGCGTTATTTGAGAGCGCCAGATATCTTATTGACGGGCGAGAAATTGAATCAATAGAACGCGAGGTTGATGTTGCAACAACGATAATTGGGTTGGCGAGATACTCGGATGATTATACAAGATCGGCGGGCCCATCTATGATGTTTGCGAAGGACACCACCAATAACGCTGACCATATTCAGTACATCAACGTGCTGGTGGAAAGAGATACCGCAGTTGACCAGGTTGAAGCAACCAATCCAGATCGCAGAGCAAAACCAGGCGCTAATTTCAATATTATAAAAAGCACCAACAATGATTACAATCTAGGATTCGCAGCACGAGTAGGAATGTTGCAAGGACCACGCCGAAAGTTTTCATGCGCGATTCCACTCCATCACATATTTGGATTCTGCAGAAATGTCAGAAAAGTTGTCTATGGGGCTAAGCATACAATCGCGCTGACGCGAAGGGGCGATGATAACAATGCAATATGGCGTGCTGTTGGCGTCGCTGCCGGTAAAGTCATTTTAACTAAAATGGCATTGTGGATGCCGGTGCTGACTCCATCAGTTACCACGGAAGCACGATTGTTATCATTTATGGAACAGGGGGGAAAATCGTTGTTGAGTTGGCTAGCGGTAACAACTGATGCTAAAGAGGATAACGTCGCCGATACGTTTACATGGCACCTGGCATCAAAACAAGGTGTTTCAGCCCCGCGTCATATATTCATAGCGCTACAGAATAGGGAACGATTGGGCAGTCAAGAACGCAGCCATATGATATTTGATCAATTAGGAGTCAGGGATGTTTCACTGAGAATAAACGGACAACAGGAACCATCCGAGGATATACAGCTTAATTACGGCGACAATCATGTCGCACGTGTGTACCATCGATTGCTGTCGTATATGGGTCGTGATCAAAACGTCGACACCGGTTTGCAAATATCACAACTTGATTTTAAAAACCTATATCCGATTTATTATTTTTCGCTGGAACATCTTGATTTAACGAGACAATCCGTCGTTGATATACACTTCCGAGCTCGTATAGCCCCGGGTGGTGTTAATTATAGAGCGGTTGCTGTCATTCTCAGCGATAAATCAATGCTGCTAGAAGGTGTTGGTGGACGAATGAGAATCATTGATGCACCAGTGGAAAACATGTAATTGAAAGCACAAACGCGTTTACAATAAAATGTCGTATAGTGTCGTCAGTGTAGAGTTGACTGATGGTCAAGTCAAGAAATTACGATCAAAGTCGGCTAAACAATGCGGAACCACAATAACGCTGAAGCCGTCACAGATGGCAGGTGGTAATCATAAGATATCGTTGACGGCGCGTCAAATAAAACATTTCAATGATGCGATGAAGAATAAAAAGGGTGTTCAAATAGATTTTTCAGCCGCAGCAATTAAAAACATGGAAAGGACCGGTGGGATATTTCCGCTGTTAGCTGCGATTCCGGCATTAATTGCCGCGGCCGCACCAGCAGTGGCTAAGGCGGCGGCGTTAGGAGCCGTTGGTACCGCGGCGGGGATGGCATTGAAGAAGGCAACCGGGAAAGGTTACAAAAAAAAACGACCCGTGGCCGGAAAGGGTCTAAGACTACCGGGAACCCCGTATTCATGGTATTCGGGAAAGGGTCTAAGACTACCGGGAACCGTTTATTAACTCGGGAGTCAATGACTCCTGAGTCTATGACTCCAATGTCTAATTTTGATTTAATAGACGCCGCAAACGCGTTAGCGATAAAAAACTTCAGAGGTGTTTTTATGAGGGATCAATTACCGGCGGCCCCAAGGAATACTGAAACAGGCATAATTAACCTCGATGGGTCCTCCGGAGCGGGAACTCATTGGGTTGCGTACGCGATTGATCCGCGTGCAATCGTCTATTTTGATTCATACGGGTTAGCCCCGCCGAAAGAGTTCATGCGGTATGTCCGGGCGTGTTCAGCCCGGGCGTGTTCAGCCCGGGTTTTTTATTCCACGCTGCCAACACAGCGATTAAGTGACCCACCGATATGTGGCCGTGAGGTATTGAACGTACTCGCGGCGATTTCATCATCGCGGAAACCACCTCATATGGTTGTAAACGAATACACTAGTGGGGTTGTAGAAGCTCAACGGATTTTAGAGAATAACATTTACAATAATAATGATTGATATTTGGGGACGACCGGTTTCGGCGCTGAAAGAATCCACGGAAACGGCCGCCGCCGACATAAAAAAACTAATTGAGGATGAAATCGCTGATATGTTGAATCTAACAAGTGTTGACCCGGGCGAAATAGTTGTATTTCAAGACCGCCAGGGTAAATTGAAATCCGGTAATGTGTCACTGAATGACGTTTTAATACGACAGCGTAATGCCGCCGAGGACACTATCGCGCTGTATACCAGCGACGGACGACTCAAACCGGGTGAAGATATATCGATAATAAATGGAAAAATAAGTACACTTGGCGACAATTATATAACCATGTCGGATTCGTTAAAAAATTTGTATAATAAATTTAACATACAAGCAATTCAGTTCGAGGGGGTACAAGTATCTGTCGCCGGTATGCAATTCATTATCAATAGTTTTTTTGGAACCGCGATGATAGCCGAACCAAATCTTAAAACAATAAGAGATGCTATTTTGGAGTTTACGGCGATGTCGGCCAATTTACCCCCGTTGCGAAAAAATGTTAACAGGATCGATGACAACTTTGATAAATTCTTTGGTAAAAAAAATACCAAGCCGGATGAGATTACAATAACTATAAATGATATCACTGCGTATGGACAGGAAATAAAAACAATCAAAACTGATGTTGCAACAAACAAAAAGAGTGTAGACGCGCATGAACGGGAAATAGAAATAATCGGCGCTAATGTTGCAACGATCATAAATAATGTAGACTCGCATGGACGGAAAATAGAAACAATCAAAACTGATGTTACAACGATCATAAATAATATGGACACGCATACACAGGAAATAGGAACAATCAAAACTGATATTGAAGCGAATAAAAAAAATATAGACGCGTATTGGCGGGGAATAGGATTAATCAAAACTGATGTTGCAGCGAACAAAAAAGGTATAGACGTTCATACATATGAAATAGGAACAATCAAACTTGATGTTGCAGCAAACAAAAAAAGTATGACCGAGAATACACGGGAAATAGAAACAATCAAAACTAATGTTGTAACGATCATAAATAATGTAGACGCGCATTGGCGGGAAGTAGGAATAATCAGAACTGATGTTGAAACGATTAAAGACGGACTACCGAGAGTAGCAGAGCAATTCGAAAAAATAAAAACCCCTCATGAGAACATCATCAACACAGTATACACAATTCGGCATGGATCATTCGATTGGACTCCTACACAGAATACAGTAAATATCACCGCAACTGTTAAGGGTATTTATCGACTGACACTGGTTTCAATGATGCAGTTTAATATATTATCGTCGAGTTCATCCGGGTTTAACAATACAATATCAACAATTATAGACAAGAACGCAACTGAACAGTTTACAATTTATGCCGTTGATGGAAATCTAGCCCGGGCAAACATTACATGGTATGTGGAATTTGCAGCGAATCTAAGTAATTAAAAACACTAGCTCTTTTAAAATAAAAATGACCACCAAGGAAGTTGAATCAGAGGTATCACCGACGTCACATCAATATCGATTCGATACCGCAAAAGAATTTTCCGCGAACTTGAAAACGCTTTCCGAACAATACCGTGTAAAAATAAAAAAATACCGTCGTAAAATAACCGCCATCGACGCGGTCGTGTACTCGGTGTCGGGTATAGTAGCTGGCGCCGGTGTTATTTTATCCACGGTGACCACGATAACCCCGATCGCTGTTCCAATCGCTGTCTCCGCAATGACAACAGTTGCTGGAGTTGCCAACGCAATCACTAGGAAGATATCATCGTGTTTTCAGAAAAAACTCAACGAGTATACAGTAAAACATCAAATAGTATCCGACGCATACTCGAAATTATCCGGGTTGATCTCGTTATCGATTGATAATTTGTTCGTATCCGATGTTGAATTCTCCACGATGGTCCAGTTATATAGCTCCGCGATGTCAAAAATCGAGGATTTTCAACTGGAAGCCGAAACCACCTGGTTGTTAAAATTAGACACTAAAGACAACGAATAATAATAATGTCGCTGAACCCCGAAGGGTCTCAATTACTTCAGCGGATCGCGGAGAACACCACTCCGGTACAAACAAGTATGATATCGATAACATCAACGAAACCCGAATTCAGTGTGAACTTCCCATCACCGGTTCCAGTAAAGGAAATAGCGCTGGCAAAATTGCGAGTATATCACAGTTGGCCTAATATCCGAGCGGACGCATTTAACGGACAACAACCTAATAACTCGCTGGTTTTTGCACGGACAAATAAACCCGATGGGACCCCAGACTGGGAGGAGGTTACAATACCAACTGGGTCATACCAAATAGAGCAAATCAATAAAGAATTTCAACGCAGGATAAAATCGATCACAGGAAAGGAATCAAAAATCGCTATTACGGTTCATGAACCGACGTTATCGTCGACGATTGAAATAAGCACACCGGGGTATATGGTTGATATCTATAACAGTTCAATAAGAACCATACTAGGATGGCCTAAGAATCCACCTCATGAAATCCCCGCGGACTTGAGCACAAATGCGCAATCGTATCATGAGGTGAATCCCAGTTATCGAGATGTTTTGTTCGTTATGAAAAACGTGTCATCCCCCGACTGGTTTTCATTTCAAGACAGGAATACCATGCAATGGTATTTTCAGTACGAAGAAATTCCTAAATCGCGCATCAACTTAATTTAAATAATATCAATAGTTATTTTGCCGAGATTAATCATATTTACCAATCACAACTAGAACAACTACGGGAAACAAAAGCACGAAAACACGTTGAGGTATTAAATCAACTTATATCAGACATGGAATATATCAATGAACGAATCGTCGAGGTAATATCCACTGACAGAACTGGTAATAAACAAAAATTCCTAACCGAGTATAATATCACAGAAGCCGATTTACCTGATTTCAAGTTTCCAGGATACAACGCGCCAGAACTAAGAAAGTCTCTTAATGATTTTCTCGGTCCATCAACTCATATCCTCAGACACGATAACGGAGATGATGGTAGGCATATTGCTCCATACAACGTAAATATTGCATCGGTGATAGCAATCAATCTAGTGTGTGATGCTATCGAAGGGAGTTACCAGGTGGATACCAAGCAATCAAATCAGGCTCAACAGGGGTACATCCTTTATTCATTTTCACCAACAGCCCCTCCGGGATTTTTAATCGTTGAGAGTCCGATTAATCCGGTCTATATGCGATGCCATGATCGGTTTTTAACGAGAATTAATTTTAGACTTACCGATCAGTCAAATAACCTAATTGATCTGCAAGAGGAGGAGTTAGTGATCACTCTGTTTGTAAGATCATAGCAGCAGAGGGGGCGATGACATCGACGCGGTCGTCGATGTGCTTACCGGACGCTGACGACGCTGGGGATCGACGCGCAGAAGGTGTTAATTAAACCAAATGACGACGCGACGATCCCCCAACGACGTCGTCGTTTTTTTTTTACCAGGCGCTGACGACACTAGATCGTTGAGTGCAGAAAGTAATAATTAAGCAAAATAACGATTGGACAAAATGTCCGATTCGCCCCCTCTGCTGCTACTTCTTCTTCTTCCTGTTTTTTTCTTACCTCTTCTTCTTCTTGCTGCTGTTGCTGTAGGAGAAAAGCTTGTTCCGCTCCCTTTTGTCGTTGTATAAATTTCTCCAATTCTTCTTTCTGTCTCTGTCTAAAATTCTCCACTTGCGCTAATGAAGAAGGTAACGAAGGTTCCGGAACAAATTCTTGCGAGGTAAGAAAATCCACAAAATCCCAATGTACCTCTTCTGAAAGTAAGTCCGGGTTCCCTTGGGCGGTCTCCACTGCTGGTGCACCCCAATGAATCGTTTTCTGAGTTTCCGTCATGTTGAATCACTGTCGCATAGATTGACTGCACACAGGCGCTAGCGAATCTATATAGACCACGTGACGTCACAGACTGTTCTCTTCGGATTGGATGCGAGCTGACTGAATTTTGTAACGCGTGTTCGGATTGGTGAATGAACTCAATCCGTTTCAATCCTTCCTCTACCTATAAATAAGCGCAGTTCACTGCATTGATTCACCTGTTCTCGTCGCTTCAAGATGTGGACCACAGTCGAATCATCCACCCTTGTGTCTTCCATGATGTTTAGGACAGACATGCTCATGTATAATGGTCTAAATGCAAAGAAACATGCGAGAATGGACTGTCAAATCATTTCCGTCTTTCGCTTACGGTTTATTAAACCCATCATGCTGTTGGAAGAAGAGTATGGGATACTGGATATTAGCAAAATTGAGTTTTTGGGTTTAATACACAAAGATAATTTTTAGAACAAACGTATGTATGTATATATATATATATATATATATATATATATATATATATATATATATATATATATATATATATATATATATATATATATATATATATATATATATAATTCTTTAAAATGCTATTATCCGCATTAGGTTATCCCTAATCATTATAGCATAGTCCATGGAGATTTTTCCATCAACTGACGGAACTGTCAAATAATTACTGAGTAAACGTTCGACATCATCGGTATATTTCGACGCAAGATTTTTAATTTCCGAGTGGAGAAAGTCGAATGCAGGATCAGATACACGCTTAAACATTGTATTATATTTGTTATCGTCTGACACGAAGACCACTTTCTGCAATCAGACTAGCAGTTATATTTTTTCTTTTTTCTGACATGGGTACACCAGCCAACTCTGCTAGTTTTTGATTTGCAGCATGATTTAATTTTTACTAACATAACGCTTGTATTTTCATTTTCGTAGGAAGCTATAGGAGTCACGGTACTAATTCAACTCCCATAGTAAACATTTTGAAACACAATCATATTCAAAATTCAATAACTTAAAATTTATGGGTGCTGATGATCAGACTTATATTTATCCATGTACAACTATCCTTGGTGCAAGCTTTTGTATGGAGAACACCATATGACCCGCGGCATTTTTTAAAATCTACATGTGCATGAAACACATGTTATTGATTCTGCACTAAATGAATCAGGTGTTACTTTAATAATTGAGTACTCCTAACTCAAGCCTGTAAAAATACTAAAATTGCATCAATAGAATTTTGTCTATATTTTTAAAAAATTACAGATAGGAAAAGCTCTCAAAAGATATTTTTACTAAAATTTTAATTTTCATTATTAACCAATTATGGACCACCAAACCCGTATATACTCTATTATTTGTTCACCCATTTCTAGACTGGTTCACAGTTCTTCCGTCATTTCAACTTTTGTTGGAGGGGGGAGGGGGCAAAACTTGATGGGGGGGGGGGGCAAAGCTTAATTCAGGATGGGGAAAAATTTGACGGGCTTGTTAATTTTCGTTCATAGGTAACAGCAATTTTACATTTCACAGCACATGCATTTTCGGTTGGGGCGGCTGGAAAATGCCCTCTTCCGACCCCCCCCCCCCCAATGACATCCCTGTCTATTCACCCGCTCTGCTGCCTCGCGGCTCTAAATAGTGTGTGTCTTTGTTTCTCTTTTTATCTTATATCTCCTAGGTTGGAAAAATTATTTTATTAATTTGTGCATAAAACGATAATATAAAGCTGTCATAAAAGGAAAAGTGCGTTTAAATTTTTTTCTTATTATTATTATTGAACAATCGATATGGAAAATGTAACTATTCTGAATCACGAGCCCAACATTTTTGTTGCGAAGTTAATTCCTAAATAAATACGGAAATGATTTGACATGCCATTTTTGCATGTATCTGTGTATTTAGATCATTAAAATAATTATCGGGGCCCCGAGTGGCCGAGTCGTCTAAAGCGCTCACCGTTCCGGATCACTGCCATCTCACCTCTGTCTGCATGGGTTCGAGTCCAAGGCTCGGCTAGCGTTGGTACGTGGGAAAGCCTGCCAGTAGCTTCTCGTGGGTCGGTGGTTCTTCCCTGGGTTTTCCAGGGTTCTTCCTCCACCAGTTATACTGGCCGCCATGTATAGCCTATCTTGTGCTGAATAATGGCGTTAAACCCAAGAACAACAACAACAGCAAAAAATGAAATAATTATCTGCGCATAATTCTTGATAGCTACACTTACACTGTACGGCTATTTAAATTGCTGATTTTCATAAAGTTCATACATCCCGGCATTATTAATAAATCATTACTAATATGTATTTATTAATAATAGATTAAGCATTAATCTTATGTAAAAATTTTATTAGACACTATTAATAGTAAATATTATTTTCTTTCCAAAATGTCGAAAATATTACAATTTCCAGGTATTGTATATACGATATTGCGTGTCGGTGTTTTCAATGCTTTTCGGCGTTTCGGTTCGTTCGGCTTTTCGATACGTTTCGGTGTTTCTCTGCACCGTGCGAACTCTATCTGTTTCTGACATCACTGCTGTTTGAGTACTTATATTCAATATTGCCTTCACTAACCGATGTTATTAAAACTTTTCTTTCATCCAGAAAATTCCCATAATTTTTGAAAACTGCCATCGTAAAGGACATGTTGAGCAACTGATGTTTGAACCTAATGATTTAAAGAATTAGTGTTCTAACTTCCCGTTCAAGTAAAAAATATTCTTAGGCAATAATTTCTATCCCATCTTGTGTCTCATCTGAATTCAGATAATTTTACCGATAAACATTCAGCATATTGCCCTCACTATAGTACTGAAACTGCCTTTCTGAGAGTAGTTAATGACCTTCTCTCTGCTTTAGATAGTGGAAAGATTATGGTCCGCCCCGTTCTTGACTTATCTGCAGCATTTGACACAATGAACCATCATATATTACTTCACAGTTTCCAGCATATATTTGGCATTCACAATACAGCATTACAATGGTTCAAGTCTTACTTAGTCGATGGAATGCAAATTGTGTCCGTAAATGGAAACATTCCATCCAGGATCTATGTTTTGGTGTTCCACATAGCTCTTTTCTTAGTCATGTTCTCTCCATTATGTACTCTTAGACGCTCTCAAGTGTCATAGATTGACACCCAGTTTCTCACCAGTTGTACGCAGATGACACTTATGTACAAATCTAGCTGACAACTGAAGTGGAGACTCCCATCCAAGGCATAGACAGGTACATTTCCGATGAGAACTCATGGATGACATGTAAAGGGCTGCAGATGGATGATGATAAAACTGAATCCATTCCAATCACCGCGCAAAGGCTTTTTCGTTAATATCCTTTACATCAATCAATAAGTAATGACTTTACAAAGATTAAATTCACATAGTCAGTATGAAAACTAGATATCAATCTCGACAGTACTCTCTCATTATGTCATCATGTCATGAAGGTATGCAAGGTTGCATATCTTGAGCTGAGACGCATCAACTCCATTCGCAATTTTCTTTCGGTTGATGCCACTAAAACACTCATGTGTTCCTTAGTACTTTCAAGACTGGACTATTGTAATTCACTCTATATGGTTCCTCCAGTATCTGATACAGAAACTTCACTACATTCAAAACAATGTTGCTCGGATCATACTTAGAGTACAAAGAACTAAGCACACGCACCACCACCCGGCTCTGTAACCATTACTGGCTAGCCGTCCGATCCAGAATTAAACACAAAATCAGTTTACTATGCTTAATTTCTTTTACCGGCCCAAGTCCAATATTATACATATCCAACCTCATTCTTGTGAACATCCAATCTGTAAACTTACACTCCTCTTCCAACACCCATTCTCATTCTTATCATTCCCATTATTAAAACGAAGTCATGTGGACAACATTCTTTTGCGTACCAGGGCCAGCTACGTGTAATTGCCCACTGATCTTAGGCACAAGGACATTGCATTGCATATGCCGCAAACCGTGATAAAATTCCTGATCGTGTCACTCACCTAAGGAATAGGTCCCTTAGGCATACACGTGTGCCTTATTCTCCCTATCCTAACCACAAACAGAGCCCTCTAAAGAGACCCAAAACTGCCTCACGTTGGCCCTGGCTGTGATTTTGGGGCTACAGTATCACAGCTCTTAGGCCAGTACACTGTGCAGGTAGGATGGATCAAGGCAAGCACCACTGCAAACAGGGCATTGTAAAGAGGTATAAATATACTCTAGCCGCGTGCCTGGTTGGACATGTCTTTCCGCCCCAACTCCACTGTAAATGCATATACGTCTGCAGGGATGACAAACGTGGCTGAGACTGACGACAAAGTCATTTGTATGCATGGGTATTTGATAGCTGCACCAAGACAAATCGATACAGTTCGGCAATGCAGAAATGATCTACTACAAGAAAATTGTACGGGAATACTATATAATGCAAAGACAGTGAGATGCCAAACAAACATACCTTTATTAGCTACAAAATGTAAAGAGAATGATGATGTAGTTGCTGTAAAAAAAATTAAATGAAGATATATGGTAATTCTTGTTGTTGGTGTTTTAGGGTTTAACGCCATTTTTCAGCACAAGATAGGCTATACATGGCGGCCAGTATAATTGGTGGAGGAAGAATACTGGAAAACCCCGGGAAGAACCACCGACCCACGAGAAGCTACTGGCAGGCTTTCTCACGTACCAACGTTAGCCGTGGTAATTCTTGTCAATCTTGCATATTTGGTTGGGATGAAGAAGACCAGCCTGTTTATTTAGCAGAACATGATAGGACGTTATGAATTATCATCCAGGGTGTAAAAAGACATACGATTTGTGGCTGTACAATCGAGTATTATCCTTTAGAGTGTGAAGTGTTTACCCTTATACCGAAGTATATAAAGCAGGAAATAAAAGCAAGGCGATGCAGATTGAAGTAAGCTGGAATTTAATTAGAGAACAAATGTTTCCTCTTGTTTATACAGACAGATCAATGGTATTGGAATGTAATAGATGCAAATGTGTTTGTTTTAGAAAACATAACTCTAGGCAGAACATGTTATTACAAGTAATGTAAATCGCACTTGTTCGCATTACGTGTTGGCACCAGCCATCGTGAAAAAGCCAATGAAGCCGTAGAGGAAATCACTACGATACAACAGAAGATGAAGGTTCCATATTCTATTTACACAGTTCTTGAATGTTTGAACGCTTTCCAACATTTTCGCGAACACACAAAGGTCATTGGGGGAAGTTTTGTATCATGACAAATCTACAGGTCTATCAAATATGTCGCAAGTTGCTGAACAAGTCCATGTGGGCTTTGCATCACTGTTGTTAGCAACAACGTTATAGTTGAGATGTTTATTAAATCAATTGCGGTTACAGCAAATTGGATCTGCAGTTTGTTCACCGGCTGAATGATCATGACCAGCAATGTCATACATGAGATTTTTGCAGCAACTCATTGTTAGATCTGTGGTGGTCTCTTTTGGATCGACAATGGAGATAAAGTGCGGGATCACTGACACGTTATTGATCAGCCGCACACAGCACATGCAATCTACACCTGCAAATTTATCTAGCAAAACAAGATTTCTGGGTGTGCTTCATAACCTGCGCGGATATGATGGTCATTTAACCATGCAGGGAGTCGCGACGGCATTAAAGGCGGCAATACTTATCATTCCAAACAACACTTACAAATACATGCTGTTTCAGAAGTGTCACCTCCAGTTCATTGACTCGATGCAGTTTCTCAATTTCAGCCTGTACAGGCTTGTCAACAACACTGCGTTTGGTGGTGATGATAGTTTTGTAACTGCTTGTAGATACGGCTCTGTGGTAGAGAGTAGTGCACACTCGTCGGACATTAACCCGCAAAGAAATTATAACTACATAAGTACATGAGCAACTGGAAAAAGTTTCTGAAACTTACTTGGCACCGATCGACGGCTTCTATTTAATCCTGTCCTGCAAAGGCATTTCCGCCAACAACTACACATACACGAACAACGTCTGGTTGCGGGTGTCTTTGAGGCGTTCCATGATACTGCCATGCCTGTGTACAAGCTCAACCCAATACATTACTTCTCATTGTCAGGAATGGGTTAAGATGCACCGAGGTGAAGGTGGGACTGCTAACTGATATCACCCGGCATTTGTTCGTTGAACGTGGGAGCCACAGCAGAATTTCCATGGTGAGTAACTTTTTATGCTCGCTCAAATAACCCTGCCCTACTAAACAGTTACATCATGTATCTGGAGTGAAACAAGTTGTATCAATTAGACATTATCCAACTGATGTCTGTATATGAATTTCAGTGATCGATCCCATACATGTGGATGTCCACAAACACTTACACGAGTACGACAGCGACCATGGATACCTCTTCGAAATCAACCTGGAGTACCCAGATGAGCTTGACCATGCGTATCATAATTATTCACTGACCCCAAGAGCCCTGTTGGTGCCCCACGAGTGGTTGTCCCCTTAACAGTGCATGCTTGTGGATGCGTGGATGACAAAATAAGTTTTCACAGGATAAAGTTCACAGAATGCTTCAAGCTGATTCAGAGTGTATCCAAAGCTAAGCTATGTTGTCCACGTACAAAAGCTACAGTGGCATCTGCTGTTGTGACTTCGGGTATAGCAGATCAGTAAGGTGTTGCTGTTTCACCAGCGAGTAGATGGCCTCTTACATTCAATTGAATAAGGATCTGCAAAAGGTTGCCACAAGCGAATTTGAAAAAGGATTTCCTCAAGCAGATTAAAAAAATTGTGTTCTGGAAAAAACTTTGAGGAATCTGTGCAAACAAATTCGGATCGATGTTGTCTTGATCAAGACAAACTATGCAGGTCATTTGCAGATCCTGCATTTGAGTCACGCAAGATATTGATGCTGAATTGAAAGCAATTTCAGAATAAGAAATCTTGGCTGAAATCAACCTACATTGACGTGTCCATGTCAAATCCATGTTGGATTAAATCGTTTTATTTTAGACTAGATCATTTTATTTAATACGACATCAATTGGAAACAGATTTCATCATTCCGTTTTCTTCTTTAAATCATTTTTATTTAATACCACGTCATCTAGAATATGAATTTATCATTTCATTTATTGGTCTAAATCACTCGATTTTATGCTATGTAAATTCAATTAATAGAACGTCATTTGGAATCAGAATTCATCATTCCATTTCTGTAAAATTTAAATCATTTCATTTAATATCAAATCATTTGGAATTTAAATTCATCATTTCAGTTGTTGGGTTAAATCATTTCATTTTATACTACATCATTTCATTTAATACCACGTCATTTGGAATCTAAATTTATCATTCTGTTTTGTTCATTAAATCATTTCCTATGACACCACATCATTTGGAATCTGGATTTATCATTTCATTGGTTGTGATAACTAATTTGATTTCATACTATATCATTTGATTCATGTCATTTTGGCGGTGACGGCTGCCCATACGTGCTGATTCTGATAAACTGTACTAATATGGTTTGCCAAAAAGAAAAAGGAAAAAATAGTTGGAAACTTCCAAATAGAGTTAAATAATAATAATGCAAATATTGCTTAATTTATTAATCTATTTGCCTCATTTACATATTCATATAAATATGCTTACATAATTTCAATGACCAAAGCCAAGATCACTAGTGAAAGGGGCCACTTTAGCGACAGTGGGGATGAGCATTACAAGATCCCCCTGGGCTACTATAGCAACAACATTTTTAAAATCACACAGGGCCACTAGTGCGAAAAGACAAAAGGTTGGGTTTTGTATAGGGACAATAGGAAAGGAACATGTGGGTGACGTCACGGCACTGGAGATTGGTAACAATGTAGCAAGGGGCTGACCTCAGTTGTGTGGGTAGTAGATTTTTGGGTTTACATGTGTTCGCGTACGTTTGTGTGGATATTAGATATTGGGTTTGTATGAAAATAGAAGAAACCCAAAGGACCTTTTCAAGGACCACTCATATGCCTAGAAAAGATTTGCTTTCTTGCCTAACAATTTTTTAAGCAGTTGTATAGTTGTTTGTGTGATAGATTGATGTTCATCAATCTATGTCTCGTAGATGTTTTTGGTTATTAAAAATCAGATAAAAAAAAAGAATGAAAGAAAATGATGCACCGAGAGTCTTGCGCCTGTTCCAATTCGGATATGTATATGTTTGTCATGCCACCCACCATGATAACGATGCAAGAATCCCAATGGGTCGAATTTCATCCAGTATCCTCTGTCAAGGAGTCAGGATCAGCTCCCATCGAGTTTGAAATCAAAGGACAGCCCGAAGATTATATCGATCTGAATAGCAGTTACTTGTACTTGAAAGTGAAAGTGATCGACACATCGACGGACGGTACTGATATAAAGTACGAAGATAAAGTAGCCCCCGTCAACAATTTTATGCATTCTTTGTTCAGTGGAGTTGATTTGTACTTGAATAACATACTGGTCAGTAGCAGCATGTACACTTACCCTTACCGAGCCTACCTGGAAAATCTCTTGACGTACGGAAAAGAAGACAAGAACACTCATCTGGATGCTTGTGATGTATGGAAACCTGACACAGCAAGCAAATTCAACGATACCGATTTGATTAGAGATAAAGAACCAAACTACAGTGTGTGATTCAACAGTCGACGAAACAAAATTAAAGGGCCCAAATTGTTTTTAGAACTGATGGATCGTTTGCCTTTAGACATGTGACTGCAAGAGAAGTATTTACTGAACGGAGTGGATGTCCGCCTCATACTGAATCGTAGCAGTGTCTCTTTCCATTTGATAGCTGAGTCTACCTATTACTAGACAGTCATTCAAGAAGCCAGATTCTACGTACGACGTGTGGAAGTGTTACCTAAAGTGGGAAACGACATCAGTCACACTTTGAGCATAACGACTGCCAAGTATCCGATACGACGCGTGGAAATGAAAACTATTTCCATTTCCGCTGAATATCAATCGATGATCAAAGATCATCTGTTCCCAAGGACAGTTACCCAAACGTTTGATCATTGGTATCGTTAAAAATACAGAATTCAATGGAGCCTTCGAGGAAAACTGGAGTTTCAGAACTACAACGCGCCCAAGATCGAAGTCAGTCGAGATGGCAAAACCTGGTGTAGCAGGTCTTTCGAACCTGACCTTAGTGACGAGGGGAAGGATTACTTGAGATTGTACTTGTCCCTGTACGAAGCCACGGGATAGTTAGGAACCAACACCATTCACGGCATTTGCGTACGAGGATCATGCAGAAGGTTACACTTTGTGGGTCTTCGATTTCACTCCAGACCAAGGCAGCGACAAGGGACCTTTCCACCCATTAAAATCCTGCCAAATTCGTGTGGATCTTCAGTTTGCAAAGCCGATACCCGTAAACAACACGGCGAACGTCATCTTGTTTGCCGAATTCGACAATACGATAGAAATCAACAGTTTGAGAGAAGTCATTCTAGATTATTAGAAATTATGGAAGACACGTTGAATGGTTAAGAATCTGTGGAAGTGGAAAGGGAGGATACCGTGGTAGCCGAACCCCAATACAGAGATGAAAAGGACGTGGTGATGAGGTCCAGATGGTCAGAATAAGAACAAAATTTAGTCTCTTGTTCTGCCAAACACCTGGCAGAAAATAAATGCGGAATCGATCAAAAATGATTGCTATGCATGTCAAGACGATTATCCCAGTCATATTCAACACGATAAATGTATGATGATGAGTCAAGAAGAAAAATTGAACGAGTATCTGGATGACGCTTCGGGTCTCATCTCGGAAGAAGCAGTGTTGCATCAGTGGTATGAAGACTTTCGTGATCAATCCTCTCCTCCACTGATGGCTCTAGAGATCCATCACATCGAAGCTCTCTTGGCTCAGTACAGAGACGAAGCGAAGAAACGGTTATTTGTCAGAGATTTTCAAGCAAAACGTCAGTATTGAATTGATGACTTATCATTACCTGTGGGAGGAATAAAAACAAGAAAAATAAAACAATAACACAAAAATGGATATCTGAGAACTTTATTACCTTTTGAACAACAGTTCGTACACTGCTTCTTGGAATCCAGTGGTGTGTGCTAAAGATGAACCGCCTCATCGCAAACCTCAAGACCATCAAGCTTATGTCATCAACACGGACGACAGTCATCTCCCAGGAACCCACTGTGTATCCGTCTACTTCCCTAAAGAGGGTTGTGTGAATTATTTTGATTCTTATAGATTACCACCTTTGGAAGACGACATCATCGACTTTATGAGAAGAAATGCCCAGACGACACGATTCAATAATGTGAAATTACAAGGCACATATTCCATGATATGTGGACAATATTGTGTGTATTTTCTTCATCAACGCAGTCTGGGATATTCTTTAGAACATTTAGTGACTTACTTTGATCGTCACTTCTTTCAGAATGATGAGAAAGTAGATAAATGGTTTGTGACCATTATGGTTATCTTTTGTCTTTAGTTAGGAAACGTAGTGTACATCAATGGCCCAATGACTTCCATCAGTGGAAATCTCACTTCAGTTCACAACGTTATCAACCTTGCCAAAAATAGTTTATTTGTTTTGAAAAATTGTTTGTTTGTTTATAAAACTGTTTTATGGTTAATTGTTGGTTGTTTGAATAAAAAAATATTGTGTTTTGGAAAAAATGTGTCTGTCGTTTGTTTTCAATTTTTATCATTATACATTTGTCTATCACTTTCGCACCTGAACCATATAAAGTGAGGCAGTCTCCAATTTGACCATCAATTGTTGACTCGTTCACCTATGTAGATGCACTCTTATTTAGCTTAACTAAACGAAGCCTACGTGCATCTGCATCGTGTCAGGCAAAGCCTGATACCCAAACGTGAAGAGATAGATAATGTCAGGATGCTGAAAGTGGCCAAAGACCTGATAGAAGAAGTCTACTGAGAGGAAATCAAGAAGGATAAAGAATAATGGACGGAGAAGTACAGACTTCAGAAGATAGAGAACAGCAGCAGCAGTAGCAGGAACCATACAGAGGTTTTGTCGACTGCCGTGTGGACACGAAAGAGTTCTCCTTCTCTTTCCGAAGAAGCAGACCCTATCCTGTGGGAATGCCTTTCTGCCAAACGGGGAAGCAATCGTAGACAATAAAAGATTGCCATAACTCCCCGTCCACACAAAAAAACACAGCCCTTTTCAAGGCTACCACAATACCCTAAAAAAATACCATTCAAATTCCCAATTGGTATGAGTGTATTTTAGTGTGACTATTAACAGTCACTCCTTTACTGATATATATATATATATATATATATATATATATATATATATATATATATATATATATATATATATATATATATATATATATATATATATATATATATATATATATATATATATATATATATATGTGTGTGTGTGTGTGTGTGTGTGTGTGTGTTTGTGCGTGTGTGTATATTTGTGTGTTTGTATGCGTTCGCGTACGTTTGTGTGGATAGTAGATTGTGTTTTTTCTCCTTCTGTTTGGATAGTAGAGTGTGTGTTTGTATGCGTTCGCGTACGTTTATGTGGATAGTAGATTTGTCCCCCCCCCCTTCCCTCTGTGGATATTATATTTTGGGTTTGTTATTTCTTCTTCCCTCTGTGATGTGTATGTGCGTACGTGCGCGCGTGTATGTGTATGCGTTCGCGTACGTTTGTGTGGATAGTATAGTGTCTGTATGCGTTCACGTACGTTTGTGTTGATAGTATATTTGTGTTTTGTATGCGTTAGCGTACGTTTGTGTGGATAGTATATTTGGGGTTTGTTTTTTCCATTTTTCCTCTGTGTGGATAGCATATTTTGGGTTTGTTTTTTCTTCCTCCTTATGTGGTGTGTGTGTGTCTGTTTGTATGCGTTCGCGTACGCTTGTGTGGATAGTAGAGTGTGTGTTTGCATGCGTTCCCGTACGTTTGTGTGGGTAGTATATTTGTTTTTTTCTTCGTGCGTGGATAGTATATTTGGATTTTGTATGCATTAGCATACGTTTGTGTGAATATTATATTTGGTTTGTTTTTTCTTCTTCCCTTTGTGTGGATTTTCAAATTGGGGTTTTATTTTTTTTCTTCCCTCTATGGTGTGTGTGTGTGTGTTTGTGTGCGTTCGCGTACGTTTGTGTGGATAGTATATTTGGTTTTGTTTTCTTCTTCCCGTGTGTGGATAGTATATTTGTTTTGTTTTTTTTTTTCCCTCTTCCCGTGTGTGGATAGTATATTTGGGGTTTGTTTTGTCTTCTTTCCTGTGTGTGTGTATGTGTGTGTGTGTGTGAGTACGTTTGTGCGGATAGTAAAATGTGTGTTTTTGTATGCGTTCGCGTACGTTTGTGTGGATAGTATATATTTTTTTCTTCTTCCCGTGTGTGAATAATATATTTTGGGTTTGTATGAAAATAGAAGAAACCCAAAGGGCCTTTTAAGGACCGTTCATATGCATCGAAAAGAGTTGAGCAGCAGAGGCTTCTACGGAGGTAAAAAAAAATACAAGTGTCAATACAGGAACGCGAACAGACAGAAATAAGCCTTGCAGAGGGGGCGAACAGACCATTGTCTGAAACGTTCATTTGCTTAAAATCAAACCTTCCTCCGAAATAAAAAAAATAAGGTCACTGACGCTAAACCAAAGCGTCTAACTTGACCGAGATTTTCTCTAATTGGACTGCTTTATTTTTGTCGAATTTTGTGTCTACCCAAGAGTCGTCTCATTGAGGTCCCGTCCCCTCTGCTGCTATTAAGCAAATATTTTATCCAATAAGATATCTTGTTCTAGGATCATGCAAATTTATTGTTATAAACCCGTACTGGGTTGATTGCGCTCGTGAAAAGAAATTTATGAATTTAATTATATCCATGTCACCCCTACACCAAGTTTGATGGATATTTCGCAACGTATGCGTATCGACTCCATTAAACATAACTAAAATATTACAGTTATCTCTGATCACTTTTGGTATTTGTGTGTATCGCTGAGTAACATAAATCACATCAGTGTTTTTATGTCTGCCACGTGAAAATATTCTAGCAGGATTTGATTGTTTATCCAGCATCACATCATCGTATACAACTAAATTATTAATAAATCCGTCTAATACATCAACATTCGGCGCTTCATCAATATCGGTTATAAACTCGATAACATTGTTATCTTCGTCCAGTAATTTTGTATTTTCATTAAAATCTTTAAGTACATCATAGCATCTCTGATTACCAACTGACGGAGATACTGAATACAACTTATCCTACTTTAACCATCTCATTATCAGATTAAGTTATAATTGCTTCTTACCCGATCCAGATGGACCTATTATTATCATTCTGATGAAATTCGGTAACGCAGGATGGTGTTTAACTGGCTCTTGCTTTCGTGTCGTTGAGAAATCAATTATATCCATATTATAAATAATATGAATTTATATTGTTTACGGTGTAGAGCTAAAACTCCAACTAATGATCTATCCACTGTTACAACACAAAATAAAAGAATAGCATACAGTGGAAGATGTGCAATATGTAATAGAAAGAAATTTTCGTTTTTACCCAGAATTCAACGTAAAGACGGTGGTGATATTGCTACATTAATGTCAAAGTTACCAGTAACCTCATGGGCTAAATACCCTGGAGAAAAATATCTACTAGGATATAATTATTGTGGTCCTGGTACTCGACTTGATATCAGGCTTGACAATCAAGATCAACCAAAACTAGGTGAATATCCCATAAATGATATTGATAAAGCATGTCACGTTCATGATGTGGCGTATAAAAATAAAGATCTACAACATAGGCATATTGCAGATGTGAAGTTGATTCATTCGCTAGATTCCATAAAAAATAAAAATATCAAAGAATCATTAGCTAATTGGTTGGTAAGATCCGCGATGAAAAGTAAACTGGCGTTAGGTGGCGCTCACCAGATAATATGTACTTTTGAGAGGGTGACGTATGTAAGGTGAAGTAGTTCGCATTTAAAGCATGCACAGTGGAGAGAATGTTGGCATACCTCTATGCTACATTAATGTAATGTGGATGATATTTCTTTTGGATATTGTACTTTGGGAAATTTTACATGATTTAAGCACACTGCTAACTAAAATGTCTGCTCCCTTGTGTTAAAAAATCAGTCTGAATTAGTCTAAAGTACACTATACATAGCAGCTATTAAAATAGGGAAAATGAATTTTGCCAGACTAGACAATACTAGCTTCTGAAAGTGCAATGAATGAATTACCAAATATGTAAAATGTAAAAAAAGTTATCGGCTCTTTTTTTATACAATTTACCTCTGAAGTTCAGGAAGTGAAAATGACCAAGTAGAGCTAGCACTTTTTTGAAAGGTGCACATTTGAAGTAAGGCCAAGCTGTATACTCTATAACCCATAGTACACCCATCAATCATACACCAAAATAAAGGGAATTAAAGGTTCTTTGCATTAGACCTAAGATATACAAGGTCTTTTTTAAATAGCCAGTATAACCAGTGAGGAAAGCCGGGGACATTCTTTTTCTTTAAAATCCTAACCCTATGCAAAATGCGAAACTGTATAGCGCCACCTTAGGGGCTGGTAATTAATTAATCAATTGTTATAAATGGAATCAATTTTTATAGTCCAAGGGGATACTGGAGGGGTAGAGCAGCAATTAGCAAACTCGCTGATGTAGCAAATGTCACGCGTTCTGCCGCCGCAGCTTGGTTAGCACGACAGGCAATATGGCAAATTTATCTACCATCACCGAAACGAATTCAGTACGCACATTTCCATGTTAGTGTTCTTAATGAAGTTCATCAAGCAGATATTTTGTTTTTACCACACGATACTATCAAAATTGGAAGACGTCAAATAACGTACAAATACGCGTTAACTGTCATTGACGTTGCGAGTAGGTATAAAGAGACAGAACCATTATCAACTAAAACAGCGACCGAAGTTTCTTCTGCGTTTGAACTAATTTATCAACGAGGTGATCTACGATGGCCACAACTATTACAGGTTGATCCTGGCAAAGAATTTCTTGGTCCAGTATCATCGTTAATGAAGCAACATAATGTCAAAATCAGACGAGGACACACTGCAATTCATCGTGATCAGGCAGTTGTTGAACGATTCAATCGAACACTTGCTGAGCGGTTATTTGGATATCAATACGCGAAGGAATTCATTCAAGACAAGAAATCTCGCGAATCGGTCTGTCCTGGTATGGCAACGTCAATATTCTGCCGTCGCGTGTCTGCTGGTCGATAACATAATGGTACACGTAAAGCTGAGAACTTTTCTTTATGTAACTGAAACAACCGCTGTTGAAGTGTGTCTCTGACTATCTTTCTACTTGCAACTATCAAATCATTTGGTCTCCACGTTTGCATAAAGTCGTTCATAGAGGTTTCTGAAATCACTTCACGCATTACTTCACACTGAGTTTTATTCGGCTGTAGTCTGATTAATTTTTTTTTTAACTCACTTAATTCTGGATCAAGTACTCTATGATCATCAGTTATCTCCGAGTAATAATCAACAAAATCTTTTAGCCAATCATGTGGAGATGGTCCAACAAAAGGTGGTGGTTGACCGTGATCGCCGCACATTATTATAGCAGTATTTTTTGTTAATAGCCAATCAAGAAATGTGTTTAATGTTTCTAATGATACTGTACATATTTCATCCCAAACGATAATCCTTGGAATATATTTCTCTCCCATTCGATCAGGAATCCATGCGTCGCTTTTATATCTGAAAAAGCTATGATAAGTACAAGAATTGACTCCTCGTTGTTTCTTCTCTCGCGCGAGTCTATGTGTAAATGTTAAAATGACTCCTCGTTGTTTCTTCTCTCGCGCGAGTCTATGTGTAAATGTTAAAACAATCATATCTGAATTCTGAAAAAATTCGATTGCTCGAGTCGTCTTACCAGAAACTCCCGGTCCGTTTAGATAAACCGTTTTATTTCTGGTTATTGGATCGTACACCGATGGTGCAGATGATAATTTTGATATTTGATTATTTATCAGGTAAATTTTTTTAATCGTAACATCAGCGGATTCGGAATAATCGAGTATACTTTCTTTTTTATTCTCCACGAACCCCACGGCGCATAAGTATCGATATGTAGTTGTTCTAGCAATCCTAAATATTTTTTATTGATATAAAACGAATCCGTATCAACTCTGACAGCAAACTTAGAAACTCTGTTTATCATCGATAATAGATTTATCGAAACGTACGCTAACCTTGATGATCTTAAATGAGTAAACTGCGGTGACTCAGCGTCCATGTAGCTCACAACTGTACCTAGTTTATTTCCATTTGGCAAGAAAGCTATTTCTCGATTTATAAACGTATTTCTTTTCATTGTATTAGCGATTATAAAATCTAACTCAGCATCGTCCATGATCAACCTTGTACAATGTCGTTTATGATCATATGATCCTCCTTGAGTGAACTTGCCAATTATTTTTCTGCCAAGATCTTTCGTAATTTTATTCTCATAATCGGTTTTATCCGGGTTTTTATCATCAGAATATTTCTTTTGTTGTGGTAACCAAACTTCGGTTTGTTTCCGATATGATATAATTGCTTCGTTTACAATCAGCGATATTAATATCGCACAATCGAGCATATACTGTAAAAGTACTATTGGTACCCACGTTTTTTCTGAAAAATGTTTTCCAAACCAAGCATAACAAATTGGATGAAGTCCTTTACCAAACTCGAATGACTCGATACAAGAGAATCCAATCAGGTCAAAATCCGGTAATGGTCCATTTATCGATACTCGCGTCATTTCCTTCGTCGGATGACCGAATCTTTTAAAGTATACAGAAGAATCTCAAATCCCGAGAAAACTTCCCGGATAACATGCAACCATATCAACCGAAATAACATCTTTATGACCGTATTTAGTATTCCATAGTCCACCGTGTCCGTATTCGACACAACTGGATACTATGTCATCAAGAAAATCAAACCTGGTTGGTTTCCACGAATTTTTCTTTCTAGCAAAATGAGCCGCAACTGACGGAACAGTAAAACAGTTGCTCAATAGTTCGTCAGTATCATCAGTATATCGCAGCGCAAGATTTTTCATTTTTGTGTGAAGAAGATCTGTTCCATAAATAACGCCATTAGTTCGTACAAACTGATCAAATTTACTTTTTCTTCCATACAAATACTTCCATCTGATTCGTCGTTCTCAGAACTCTGAAATAACCATACTGACACAAGATCGTTTTTACTTATTTCGTTAATAAAATCAAACATGTCTCCGCGGTAAAATTTAACAGTTTGATTTTGTGGAAACACTGTTACTGCGCTTGTCCATGCATGCCGTTATGGTCAATAATTTCAATCGAAGTTCCTTTTGATTTATATTTTGATTCATACAAAATCTCTCCAGTTATCGTCGCTACAGTTATTGTGAACTTTAGTTTTTTCCTAACTCAGCGACATCTTTGATAGACTCCCCGGTATCTTTAACCATTTCTCCCCACTCGTTTATTATTTTACGTCTTTTATCCGTTAGACCGTTTCCACCAGTCGAAACGGTAAAATGTTCTGTTACTCGTTCAGCTACACAGTTTATTTTTGAAAATTTCATCGGTTTCAGATTATCAACGCTGGGTTTTTCATTTATCGGATAGATACGCTCGCTCATAATACGGTTTGTCAATGCCAGTCAACATTCCTGGTTTGGAATTTTTACTCATTATGGCAATTTTTCACCATGGTGTACAGGATCATATTTGTCACGGATAGTCCAATTACCTGTTTCTGTTAGCACGACAAATTTTATTCTGAAGAGATATTTGCGATTATCAATATAGTTAATGATAATTGCTGCTCGTTCGTCATTAATCATAGCGTCGATGACACCTCCCATGTTGCGTATAATCTTTAACGTTGACCAGACATGAGATGCACCATCTGTGCGAAAAAATTTCTAGGCGTCGTGAATTTTATTAATCAAACTTTTATTTTTCAGATCAACCAGATCTCGCATCGGTAGGTCAGGAAATATCCTGTCGAGATTAAATTGATATGCTTTCCAGGGCTTGATTCTGGATAATCTATCTAATTCGTTCATATTATATTTCAAAAAAATATTTAAATTAAAATACTATGTATACAATGTCTCGATGCAAATGGTTGATGATCGATTCATTGACTCCTTGTAATAAATCCTGTAAAAAGGAATTCTATGGACAACACTTGCAGTGCATTCGTGGTGGAAGCTTAGGACCAATACCGTGTCTGCGATGTGGTGTCGGAGTACGAGAAAAAACACAGTTGTGCGGGAGTCGTGGTGGAAAAAATATCGCGAACTTAAGAGATATTATGATAAATAAAAAAATAACAATAACAACGCTATAAAATCCATAGAGGACTATCTAACTAAGTTTTCAGCCAAATTATGATTTAAACAAATAATATTATATATATGGAGCAAAATATAAACCAGGAGTTTTTAAAACATCCTATAATAACGAACTACGAAGCAAATCGTGATGGTGTGATTAGACACTGTAGGTTGAAAAAACCAGTTGGTTTTGTTAATAATACTGGCTATCTAATGTTTACTATTGGGAAGAAAACTTACCTTTGTCTACGTTTCATATACGAGTGTCACAAGGGGTTGATCAAAGACGGTCTTGTGATCGATCATATTGACGTAAATAATTTTAACAATAATTTATCCAATCTTCAGGTTATTACACAAAGCGAGATTTGTACACGGGGAGGGACTGGTAAGTACACAAAGATTCCCAGAGCGATTAAATCCTTCAATACAGAGACTATCAAAGAGAGAGTTTTTCATTCAATCAATTTACCTGGCAAATATTTTGATGTTAACCCGCGCGCTGTAAAATACGTCGCAGAAAATATAACCAAATCCGCTTTCTCAAAGAAATATAAACAAAAAATTATTTTCTATTATTGTTAATGAGATAAACTATCAAACCAGCAATTAATTACCTCAAATTATATTTATTAACTATTTATTTTTTTTATTTTTGGGTCTTATTGTACTCACATACTACTTATTTTTTCGACTTAAGCGAAGGGAGATAATTCTGTAAACATATATTTCTCCGTAGATTGTGGTTTATTAGTTAATTAACCATCTAAGTCGTAATTGTACTAGTAGAAGGATATTTATGGTTTCTAACTTACAAAATAGAAAAATAAATGTGGTTACATTGTACAACATAGCAAGTTATTTTTACAATCTATTCAGAAACCGCTGTTTTAATGCAGAAATATTTACAATCTAGTCAGAAACCGCTGTTTTAATGCAGAAATATATATAATCTATTCAGAAACGTTAACTATAGCTAACTATATAATAATTTCTGAAACGTATATTTGTCAGATGCTTCAATAGCATATTTCGTGAATTTTATATTTTCTCCGACAGTGTGGTCCTGGAATCAAGATCAACCATAGTTCGTTATTACAGATTCCTGGTTCATTACTACAGAATTTGTAACGAACCAATTTTGTAGATTTCAATTTTTTCTGACATTACTGCTCCATTTCGACCTGAATGGAAAATTACTGGCACTGGTTATTGTCCATTCTGAGGTCAATGGAAAATTACTGGCACTGGTTACTGCTCCATTTCGACCTCAATGGAAAATTACTGGCACTGGTTGGGAGGGGTGTTGTGCGTGGAGAATACATTTATGTACTGTGTCGTCATTCACCAACGGTGTGGCTGTGTCCAGAGATTGGCTTTGGTTCAAATGGATACACACTGCAGTCTGAATACAAGTTTATAAAACGAATTCAGGCGGCGATGAGTTGCATCAGGTCAAGGAATTAGTCCCTCTCTCTGCCGCAGTAGATCAGAGTTATTATCCCACGAATACGAAGCTAAATAAACCATTAATACTCATATAAAAATTATGTCAGATCATGAAACGACCGAGCACGTGTAAGATTTTATTATTATTCTGAAATATTTTATTTATTCTGAAATATTTTATTATTCTGAAATATTTTATTCATTTTGAAATATTTTATTATTATTCTAAAATATTTTATTTATTCTGAAATATTTGATTTATATTCTGAAATATTTTTATTATTCTGAAATATTTTATTATTCTGAAATATTTTATTTATTCTGATAAAAAAATTTTGTAGAAGTTTTTTGCAAAACTAATCGATTTGTATAATTTTGAGTACCTAACTACATATCAGAATTACAAAATTGATCGATTTGTACAATTTTGAGTATCAACCACCCCATCAAAATTACAAAATTGATTGATTTTGTTAATTTTGAGTACCAACCACCCCATCAATTTGAGAACAAAAGAAATATTTCAGAATAATAATAAGATATTTCAGAATAATAAAAAAAAATTTTAGAATAATAATAAGATATTTTTTTCAAAAACTGATTGATTTACATGATTTTGACTACCTAACTACCCATCAAACTGATCGATTTACATGATTTTGACTACCTAACTACCCATCAAACTGATCGATTTACATAATTTTAAGTACCAACCATTCCATCAATTTCATAAAAAATAAAATATTTCAGAATAATAATAAAATATTTCAGAATAATAATAAAATATTTCAGAATAATAATAAAATATTTCTGATCAAAGATCATTACGATAAAAATCTACGATTTTAAATACATATTCACAATTAATTCCTCTCCCCGCAGGTCAATTAAGCGTCTGAGGTGGTCTGTGAACTTAAAATGTATTTGTGTGAACATATTATTTTGACATCGCAGATAAACAGGATTAGTTGGTTCTTGCACGATTAAACTTCCAGGGGGGACTTGTGGTGTGAACGTATATAAAATATATCCTTGTTGATCCTGATTTGACTTTCCAAGATCTATTTGATAGCTGCCAACGATCACATCACAAACAAGATTAACCGCGATTGTTGATGTTATATTGATGATTCCTGGTGAAATATGTCTGCCGCCGCCGTATGGATCATTGTCATGTTTGAGAACAACCGGAGGTGGAGCTATTGTTTTCCATGATTCAATGATTTTAGGAAAGTTTGTATCAGTACTTATTTTTAGTTTATCTTTATTAAATTTTGATACTTCAAATGTAAAATCGCCCTCCCCTTCATATTCCTGTTCTGTTTTTCTATAATAATTTATAGATGGTTTTCTAGGGCAGGCAAAAAAAAGAGTATGGATATATAATTCCTCAATGAGACGTCCGGTGGGTAAACACAAATTTCGACAAAAATAAAGTAATCAAATTGGAGAAACTCTCAGTCAAGTTGGACACTTTGGTTTAGCCTTCAGTGACCTTATTTTTTATTTCGGAGGAAGCTTTTATTTTAAGCAAATGACGTTTCAGACAAGTGGTCTGTTCGCCCCCTCTGCAAGGCTTATTTCGGTCTGTTCGCGCTCCTGTATTGACACTTGTAATTTTTTACCTCCGTAGAAGCCTTATTTTGACGTAAAAACTTGGTCTGTTCGCCCCCTCTTCTGCTAGTTGCTTTCTTGTCTAATATTTTTAAAATTCGGTTGTATAGTTGTTTGTGTGATAGATTGATCTTCATCAGTCTATGTCTATGTGTTGTATATGTCTATGTCTCTACTATATTTGTTTATACCTAGGGTAGCGCGTATTCAGGTCAGCCACTTGCAACATTGTTGCCATTGTTCCGCCCAATTGTGGTCAGCCCCTTGCTATGTTGTTACCAATCTTCAGTACCATGACGTCCCTACCTGTTCCATTCCTATTGTCCCTATACAAAACCCAACCATTTTTCTTGTCGCCATAGTGGCCCAGGCTGATTTTACAAAATGTTGTCGCTATAGTGGCCCAGGTGGGTCTTCTAATGCTAATTCCCATTGTCATTACTAAGGTCAACCAGTTTTTGTGTACTTGTAACAATTTATACCAACAAAAAAAAGCATTGTTGTAAAAAGTGCCAAAATAAAACAAATACTCTCCACGTGAATTGTTCGAATGACATGTGAATATATTTAGTACATGATCTACATACACAAATAAATATGATGATAAGTTTGCATTCATCTATCATTTTTATCAATGGGAGCGAAACGGATTCAGGGCAAGCATGCAGATGTATAGTCAGACAGCATTAAAATATAACCTTCTGTTAACACATCTGGGACTCCGAGGGTATGAACATGGCCGTTGTAAGTTTCTGGAAGCGTGACTTCATTCCACCTTTAGAACACAAGATTACAAAATATTTTTAACAATTTTATTTCGAGTTTTTTGGATCACTTTTTATTTTCTATATTCTTCTTAAGAAATATCTATTGTAACCTGATTACGATGTATATTTTGCCATCATTCTGTCTATTGTCTATGTTGCAGATCCAGCATATTCACCTTACTCCCGTCAGTTACTCTGAAACACCTAACTATCAGTAGAGCACCCTCTATATGTATAGCGGAGTGCAACCTGTATCATATGATGAAGGGAACCAGACTAGCCACCATATTATTCCACTGGAACGAAAGTAACTCCGAATATAGGGGCGCTCACCAGTTAATGTGTACTTTTGAGAGAGTGACGTATGTAAGGTGAAGTAGTTCGCATTTAAAACATGCACAATGGAGAGAATGTTGGCATACATATATGCTACATTAATGTAATGTGGATGATATTTCTTTTGGATACACTGGTCAACAGTGAAATCATTACTGACTTGAAAAGGCCCTAATCTGTAGTATTTTGGTGTGCCGAACACGAATATAACCGTGAAAAATTTGTATTGGCTCTCGTTTTGAAGATATTCATATACCTCATTTTCTATGTTTCACTGTGTAAATTTCTCCAGTAGGACTGCAGCAACATCCGGAATAATGATGTAACATTGCATAATACCATCATGCTCACATCATCCACAGTTGATTGCATCATTTTCTGATGCAATGCAATACTAATGCCATGCGGCTGCTGAAGTAAGTTGACGTCAGCAGTGTACTATACATGTGTAGGCCTATTATACTAATGCCAGGCGGCTGCTGAAGCTGACGTAAGCAGTGTACTATATAAAGCCCAATCAGATAGGTTCAGCATGTAAAATATTTTAGACGTTGTGCGAGACAGTTCAAGCTACTGTTACATAAAACTTATTATTTTATCCATTTACGTACAATAAAGAACAGTAATGCCTCGAAAGTGTGTTAATACCGCGGACAATTTTTGCTATATTTGTGGGGAAGTGACATTTGCCAACCAGAAGAAAAGTATCAATTCTCAAGTGAAGAAGGCATATCATCTTTACTTCGGATGCAAGGTTGGTGACCAAGACAAGCCTTGGGCTCCGCATATATGCTGTGCTACATGTACAACACAGCTTTCACAGTGGTTGAATTGCAAAAGGTCATCAATGCCGTTTGCAGTCCCAATGGTGTGGAGAGAGCCAAGCAACCACCTAAATGACTGTTACTTCTGCTTGGTTCCTCCTCTTTCCGGCGGAATAACGAAGCGAAAGAAGTCGAGAATAGTCTACCCAAACATTCCGTCTGCATTGAGACCAGTTCCACATGGTGAGGGACTTCCTATTCCAGAACCTCCAGCAGAATATTCTCTTGATTCATCTGACGAAGACAAAGGTGAGTCGACCTGTTCTTCTCCTGGTCCATCAGCATGCAGTGATCCAGATTTTCACTGTGGTGCATCATCAACCCCACACAGAATAACACAGGAAGAACTAAATGACCTGATTCGTGATTTGGACTTATCAAAGAACAAGGCAGAATTGCTAGGATCAAGACTCCAACAATGGAATCTTCTAGAAGAAGATGTCACAATTACTGCATATCGAAAGCGCCACCAGCAATTGGAGCCTTTCTTCAGAAAGGAAAGTAATCTGATATTCTGTTCCGATATTGAGGGCCTCATGAATGCTTTAAAAATCACTCATGACCCACAAGAATGGAGACTATTTGTGGACTCTTCGAAACTGAGTCTCAAGGCTGTGCTTTTGCACAATGGAAACATTCTTCCATCTATTCCAGTAGCGTATGCTGTCCACATGAAAGAGACATACGATAACTTAAGGCAGCTACTGAATTCCATTGAGTATAACAAGTACAGCTGGCACCTCTGTGGTGATTTGAAGGTAGTTGCCCTTTTAATGGGACTGCAGCAAGGATATACAAAATACATGTGTTTCTTATGCGAGTGGGATAGCCGAGCAAGGGAAATGCACTACATGAGGAAGGAATGGACTCACAGGCAGAATGTAGCCATTGGAGAGAAGAATATCCAACACCCAGCTCTGGTTGAGGCTCAGAAAATCTTGCTACCACCCCTTCACATCAAACTAGGTTTGATGAAGAACTTCGTGAAAGCCATTGACCGGACTTTGCCAGCATTCCGATACCTGCATGAAAAATTCCCTCGACTCAGCGAAGCAAAGATTAAAGAGGGAGTTTTTGTGGGTCCTCAGATTCGAGAGCTTTTCGAAGATGACCGGTTCAACAACTTGCTGGAAGGTGACGCGAAACAAGCATGGAATGCTTTTCGCCTAGTTTCTACAAACTTCCTCGGAAATGTTAGGGCAGAAAACTATAAGGAACTAGTAGAAGACATGTTGATGAAGTATAAGAAACTTGGCTGCAATATGTCTCTAAAGATTCACTTCCTTCATTCCCATTTGGATTTCTTTCCTAGCAACTGTGGTATTGTTAGTGATGAACACGGCGAACGTTTTCATCAAGATATCGCAACAATGGAACAAAGATACCAGGGAAAATGGTCCACTACAATGCTGGCTGACTACTGCTGGACACTCCTCAGAGATGCTCCCGAACAGCTGTACAAGAGACAGGCGAAGAAATCTAAGATGTAGTCAATGACTTGATTTTTTATAGGTAGGCTATTACAGTTGACCTTTTACTATTGGAATGCATTTCGTTATGTAAACATTAATTTCTTGCAGATTACAAAAAAACTAGAGCCAATTTTGCAATTTGACTGTCATATTCGTGTTCAGCACATAAAAATTGATAAGAATTGACTAATTTTATTTCAGTAACATGACTTTTGTAAAAATTTGTTGTCCAGTGATATTGTACTTTTGGAAATTTTACATGATTTAAGCACACTGCTAACTAAAATGACTGTTCCCTTGTGCTAAAAAATCAGCCTGAATTAGTCTAAAGTACACTATACATAGCAGCTATTAAAATAGGGAAAATGAATTTTACCAGACTAGACAATACTAGCTTCTGTAAGTGCAATGAATGAATTACCAAATATGTAAAATGTAAAAAAAAAAAACGTTATCGGCTCTTTTTTTAAATATAATTTACCTCTGAAGTTCAGGAAGTGAAAATGACCAGGTAGAGCTAGCACTTTTTTGAAAGATGCACATCTGAAGTAAGGCCAAGCTGAATACTCTATAACCCATAGTACACCCATCAATGATACACCAAAATAAAGGGAATTAAAGGTTCTTTGCATTATACCTAAGATATACAAGGTCTGTTTTAAATAGCCAGTATAACCAGTGAGGAAAGCCGGGGAATTTCGTTTTCTTTAAAATCCTAACTATGCAAAATACTAAACTGTAGAGCGCCACCATAGTTCTCAATGTCGTCGAATTCATCAAAGGTTTCTTTCATGAAAGTCCGAACATGTTCCGATTGTTCACAATCTAAAACAATCCGTCATTTTCCCTCCATTCTAGAAAAAAAATTCGGAAATGGCCGAGCGATGTTAACAAAATTAAAAAAGTATTATTCGGAACACATCTCTTTCCGAGGCGAGTCGAAGAACTTTCCTAGGATGTGATTGACCTCCAGGTTGCGAACTCATCGTGTGAGACAAATAACTCCAACAAACGACAGAGGGCGGAATGGACCAACATGGCTGAACTATGACAAGAAAGTGAAAACTGTGATTATGGCGCAATTTGGAAAGGACTTGGAGAATTTTAATGCCCAGCGAACTGTAAAAATAGTCGGATCAGAAGCGAATGAAAATTATACAGTACGTAGTTAAGCTAAGACGTGTCTGTCATAGTCTCAGACCTGCAAATGTTGACAAGATTATGTTAATCTTCCCAGTGAAAGACTAGGAAAATTCGTGTAAATGCTTTGTTCTGCATTGCTAAACAGCGTTTAAAGATCCGCCAGTGGTCTCGAAATATCTGATTTTTTTGCGTTTAGTCATTTTTGTTTGGCGACACTTCATAATCCAATGGTTTCTAATCAATCCCAGTGACACTTCTTGTGTGTTACCGCAGTAGATCTAATCACAATGGTTCGTTATAGTCCGGCAGGTAAGACTTCGACGCTGATATTTATGTTTTGGGTAGCACTAAAACAAAAATAACACGTGGTACGTCTTACATTGTAGGAAACTTAATAAGAAAATTAGGAGTATCGTCAAGGGATGGGGGGTGGGTGTCTAACCTGTAACACTATATCACGGATTTAATGACGTTTTCAGTAAAATCATGTGTAGCGAGACTTCATAATTAAGCCAGGGAATTTTACGTGTGTGCGTAATGTAACGTGACAAGTTATTAAAAAAATGATGTTCGTGCAGCTATTATAGGACAAGTCATACAGGTCACGTAGATGTTCAAGTGCATACTATTTCCTTAATGAGTAATTTTGCTGTATGACTGAAGTACACAGTGGAAAATGGAATGCAATGGACATAAAATATGTCATGGAAAAATGAAATGCATTGGAAATAAAATATGAAATGGAAATTATTATTTTTTTTTATATTTTTTAATTGAAAATATCACAAGACATTTTCAATCATCATATGCATACATTGTATTGTAAAGTTAAAAATAGATGAATTTTCAAAACTGATGCTAATAATTGTATGAAACATGCACCTTTGAGAAAGTGTGCAATCACCATTAGCAAATGGAAATGATCACTGATGATGTTTTGGGATAATATCTAGCTTTAGTGCAGTAAAAAAAACCTGCCCAATGGAAATGATTTATTTTGTTTTTTAGTGATTTTATTTTAAGTAAGAAAGGTTAACGGAAAGATTTTATTATCAGATGCATATTCTATGCACTATGGATAATATAAAACAATCTTTAATGAAAGTTCATAATTTTCTAAAGTCAGATTTTTACTTTTAGCATTCAGTTAAACTTAACTCTTTCTTTTCTTTTTATTTGTTTGTATTATTGTTATTGTTAATTACCCAAGGAATTGTGTTACACTATTTTATTATTTCCAAAATATCTTACACATATTCTTTTCAAATACAAGTATTTGCTCAGATAACCTGTATAACACACCCCCCCTTTGATATATGATGATGTCCATTGTGGCTAAAACGTGTCTGTTAATGACATTATCATGCAGATATTTAGGGTGTTTAATTGGTATAACACCTTTCTTAAGGAGGGCACATTTGATCAATACATCATTTAGCTGCTTTAAGTTTCAGGGCCCCCAACTGGCCAAGTGGTCTAAAGCGCTCACTCTTACGTATCACTGCCATCTCACCTCTGTCTGCATTGGTCTGAGTCCTGGGCTTGAATAATGTGGGTACATGAGAAAGCTTGCCAGTAGCTTCTGGTGGGTCATTGGTTCTTTCCGGGGTGTTCCCGGATTCTTCCACCACCATTTATACTGGCCACCCTGTATACCCTATCTTGTGCTGAAAAATGGCATTAAACCATATAATAACAACAAATTAATGAGTTTAAAGATGCTGCTATCTTCAGTTCTGTTTTGTCTTGGCTGATTGGGTGCATTTAGAGAAAAACAATTACATCAGGTAAGTATAAATATGAATATTTCTCAGTAGCCATCCTACTTGTTGAAAGTAATAATGACAAAAATAAGTATTATGTGTTTGATTTAAACTGTAGGATAGATAGTATCTTTTGTGAGGTACGCGTTCTTGTCATTCATTCATATTATTTCTGATAGAATTCTTTTAAATAATAAATTTCATTTAATAGAATTGGCAAGTATCAATTTTGATTATTAAAATTGTTTTTATTGCTTTATGTTTTCCTCACATTATTATACTTACCTATGACAGTGCTCAAAGAAAACAAATTTAGACACAGGCCCAGGGTTAGTGACTTCTAAAAAGCCCACAAACCCTAATTCAAATTCCATATGCCCATAATTGCTCCTTTTTTAACATTTGTCGCTTAATATTGTAATTGCTACACTTAAAAAATGAAAAGATAAAAATAAAATCATATTAAACTGATTTGCATGTGTACTTGGGACATAAAACAATGTTTACCTTCGGTCCGCCATTTTCTAATTGCTCTAACAACATCCTTCTTGCTCATTGGATCAACAGTGTTTATGTCATTAGCATCAGAAGTTTGCTATGAGATGATGAATATATTTAACCAGTGAGCAAGGGACAACTCAGTTACTATTCATTAAACTTTAAGTTCAGATCTTGAACAACACAATATCAGTTAAACTAGACCATAAAGAAAAAATACTCAAGTGTTTTTGCTGAAATCATTTTGAGTCAGTGTTTTCTTTTATCTCAACTCTGCCCTATGGACAGATGGTTTTTTTAATCAAAGATTCAAAACCAACATGAGCATATTTTATCCTTTTATCAGTCTGCCAACGATTTTGCCAGAGTACCTTAGATACTTTCAACTGCATGTATCTGCAATGCAAAATGTCAGATTTGTTTAGGACTGAAATGAATATTGTGTAAATATATATTGATTTAACACAAATTATTAAAACAAACTTTATATTTTAACTTGAAAGTAAAATCTTTAACCATTAAACTGCTTTATTTTAATTTCATCCTGACCTTTGAAGGGTTTGCAGATATTATTGAGCATTAATTTTTGATTTAAAACATATAGCATGATGATTTCTGATCAAAGATTTTTATATCAAAGACATTAACACTTCCATGTAACCAGAGACAACAATGTTATTTAAAGTCAGCATTTTATTTTTTGCTCAAGAATGATATTCAGTAATTTGGACAATGACAACATAAGTGCTTCAGTGGATCAAACAAATTCATGAGCAGATGATCTCACTATTACTGGCATTGTTTGGAATTAAATAATCACATAAAATATTAAACAGATGTTTATTATTGATTTGACAGGATCTGAGTTTCTTTTTTTTATAGCTTAACTGGTCAGGGCCCAGAGTGGCAGAGTGGTCTAAAGCACTCACTGTTACGGATCACTGCCATCTCACCTCTGTCTGCGTGGGTTTGAATCTTGGATTTGGCCAGTGTGGGTATGTGAGAAAGCTTGCCAGAAGCTTCTCGTGGGTCGGTGGTTCTTTCCGGGGTTTTCCGAGGTTCTTCCTCCACCATTTATCCTGGCCGCCATGTATAGCCTATCGTGTCATAGACCAGAAGAGCTTATGTGATGGTCTTTTGTACATTTGTCCATTATTGCCTCTTTTCCTGTACTACTTGGAGAATTGCCATTAAACATTTACCGCATATTCTGGTTGACCCAAAATGAAAATGGTGGAAAAGCTTACTCCTATTAGTCAGATTGGATGGTCATATCAGATGGGATTTTCACTTAAAGACTTCTCATGAAGTCTGGTTCTAAATGAAAAGGGTGGCAGTCTGACAGCCATTATTGTCGTCATGACAACCATTATGAAAATCTTGCTATTGCTATTTCTCCAGAATGGATAGCTATATCAGTATGGGGTTTTCACTGAAAAAACAAACTATTATGATACATGATTGGTCCTAAGGTAATATGGTGCCAATGTGGACACCACAGTGCCAGTCTTAAGAATCTTGTTACATGGATGGTCATATTAAAATAGTGTTTTCACTTTGAAGACTTTGTATAACGTAGTCCTAATTATGGGCATCACATCTACCATCTTGAAAATTGTTTTATCTTAACTTTGAAACAGAAAGACATATTGATATGGATTTTTCATCAAAAGATTTCTTATGCTGTCCAGTTGGGCAAAAATTAAAATGCTGAATATCTGACATCCAATTTGGATACCACACGGTAACCATCTTAAAAGTCTCGTTATTGCTGCTCGTCCTGAATGGATAGTTGTGTCATCATGAGGTTTACAGTACAATGCTTATTGTGTCTAGTTGGTCCTTATGAAAAGGGTGCCAATCTGGTGTCTAATATAATGCCACAGGCGCCATATTTTGCATCTTGTTATTGCTACTCCTTTTGAACGAAAAAGTTGTATTGAAGTTGGGTTTTCACAAAAATATGTCTTATGATGTTTAGTTGGTCCTAAATGAATACGATGCTGATTTGGGTTCAGAAATGGCCACCATGTCAGCCATCTTGAGAATGTTGTTTTCACCGCTCCTTGTGAATGAAAAGTCATGTGGACATGTTTGTTTTTTATCAGAAGACTTGTTATGATTTTAGAAAGTTCCGATTGAAAATGGTGCCAGTCTGAAACTTAGCATAATAGTTTGAATGTCTTATTATCATTACATTCTCTGAATCAAATGCTTGTATCAGTATGGGGTTTTCATTAGTGCTGTTCCAGTTAATTGAGTTACTTGAGCATCACTCATTCAATTAGATTGATTTGTTGAGTAAGACTCTTCATGATCGAGTTTCCTTATAGTACCGATAAATTAAATGCATTATTACTATTGACTTTTAATAACCCCCATATATATAAATTGAAAAATACAATTATAGAAATGATAGTAGAGGCTAAATTGATGACAATATAAAGAATATTTTGTTTGATTCATGCTTTTTATCCATTTTTGAAATATAATGTAGCTATGATATAAACAACCTGCATTAAAATGGCAAGCAAAAGTGAAAGTGAACATTTTGAATTTCCTGAAGAAATGATTGACAGTGTGGGTCTAATTTGGGTTTCAGAAAAAGGCAGCTGGTCCAGCAGATAAAAACAGTCTAAATCTGGCAAAAGTGATTTACAAGTTGTACGTAAAAGAATACATGCTCATTGGTTAATTAAAGACGCTTGCACATGATCACAAAGAAAGGAGTATTTGTTTTGATTTTCGAACTTTTCTTGGCAAGTCCTGCCATATTATTTGTTTTTTTTTTAAAAACCAACATATAAATTGTTTTGTGTTATAATATAGGCCTAAAGAGTCAATCATACTTCTTACATTTTTATAAAAACATTATGTAAAAAAAATATCAAAGTAAAACAAAAATTATTGAATGGAAGGTTTTGATATGTTTTATATTCATTTATGGTTTTAGATGGAATTCAGATAAATTACACAAGTTCATTGCGTTGAAAGTATCTTGTGTTGTTCTGAGAAGATTTCAGCCTAGCAGGCAATCTTATTATTAAAAAACCACCTCAGCTCAAGCCAGAAAATGTGGATGTGACAGTATTTTTTCCATAAGATTATGAAGTCATACAGTCTTGCTGCCAATGTTGATTGAATGACTCAGTTGAAGAACCTTCAGTTCAGAGTTGAAAATTCTAGAATTTCTATTTTTTTATATATAGAAGACTACTGCTAATTAAGGTTACCATCTAATTATAATCATGATTAAGTGGTTCTAGTCATATCTACTATTATATTTGCATTTCATCATTTACATGACAAGTGATTTTACCTGTTCACCTGTCTTAAATTCTTGTTATAAACTAATGAACAAAGTTTTGATAATTTCTTTTTATTTAGAGAAATATAACAAACAGCAATCCTAAATAATCAAGCCCTTTTACAAAAACTTTGATTATATACCAGTTAGACCCTAGCTAAATTGACACACTGTTTCTGTCATGCAGCAGCCATATTTAATCGACTAATAATCAATCATCGATCAGTTGGTGTAGCCAATGATCAGTCATGAAATTTCAGTCAATTACCAACACTAGTTTTCACTAAAATACTTCTTATAATGTTTTGTTGATCCTAAATGAAAATGGTGCTGATCTGACATCTAGTATGTTTTACCTTTCATTTCTTCTTTTTACTACTCTTAAATGGAAAGTAATTTCTGACATGGGAAGAGTTCATTATGTTGTGAAGTTTTTCCTAGATGAAAATGACGAACCCTCAAATAGGCCACTATGATGGCTATCTTGAAAATGTTGTTGTCTCTACTCCACTGAAGTGGATGACTATCAACATTGCATTTTAAGAAGTAAACTTCTTATGATACCTAAACGAAAATGGTGTCAATTGGACATTCATTATGTCCACCGCAGCGGCTAATTTGAAAATCTAGTTATCACTGAAGAATATCAGATACAGTTTGATAAGTCTGCAATTAAAATGGAAGAAATGGTGTAATCTTGAATTCCAGGAAATTCTTTTTGCCCATTAGAGTATAATTACCTCTTAGGGACTCTTATTTAATATACAAGTTTAATTTATTTTAATAAAGAATAAAGATATCTTCTGCATTAAAAAAAGCATTAATTACCATACATTTGCTCTCTCTCTCTCTCTCTCTCTCTCTATATATATATATATATATATATATATATATATATATATATATATATATATATATATATATATATATATATATATATTTATTTATTTGAGGTGAATTTTTTCTGCAGAAGCTTTTGTGTCTAATTCATCTAAAAGTTAAAATATATCATTTTTTTTATTATTTCCTAATGAAATATATCTGGTATTTGCACAGAAAAAGTACATTGGTTTTTTTATTATATACACAACTTGTTCCAGAATTGAAGCTTAGAAGATCAGCTTCTTCAGCACAACACTCAATGCCATTTCATAAATTCTTTCTTTCATATAAATGTCAGTGACTTAAGAGTGTGGTAGGATTGGGATGACTTGATCTGTAGCAGACATTTTGGAAACTATTTGATCATATTTGACCTAATACCTAAAAGAACAATAGCCTTGTTTTTGTTTCCAACTCTCCATGTTTCAGTTGCCATCCCAGAAAGTTTTTCTGACCATTAAAAATATATTGTAAATAAACCCACAAGAATTCCTGACTTTTAGAATGTTGTGAGCCAGGCTACAGGGTGCGAAAGACGCATTCTTTCAGGACATCAGATTCACATGGGGACAAGAGGTACTCCTTATGCACTTTGCCACCATGGGCAAATTAAATTGTATTTGAAAAATTTATAACATTTTCATGTTTACATTAGTGTTATTCTTGTTACATGTTATTCACTTCTACAACCACTTTATGCTTAGAAAAACTCTTGTCATAAATATATGCAGTAGAAGATTAAGCATCTAGGTAACATTGATTGATATAAGTATGTACTTAAATGTGCCAAAAATTCATGGTGTCCAGTGGCAAACCAGCTGACTGTAATTTGTTGCCTAGTAAAAAATAAGTTGCTGTCGTTTTATGAAAATCCATGTTTAGAAAAAGCATTGGAATTGAGCATAGTTACCTTGAAAGACAGTTGAGCAAGGCATTATCAGTGGGATTGTCTTGGCTTGGAAGAAGTTCATTGCAGCTTTCAGAATATGGAGGTATCAGTGACAATTTGCAGAATTTAGCCAAATCTGAACAGTAACCATTTTTCAGCAGGAGCATAAATGGCAGCCAGTATAATTGGTGGTGGAAGAATCCAGAAAAACCACTTACCCACCCACTGACCCACAGGAAGCTACTTTTGCAAGCTTTCTCACATATCCTGGCCAAGCCTGAGATTTGAACCATGCAGGCAGTAGTGAGATGGCAGTGATCGTTTAAAGGCGAGCACTTTAGACCACTAGGCCACCCAGGGCTCTGAGTGAAAATGTCATACCTTGAAAATAGTACCAGTATGTCTACTCCTGCGAAATGAGTGACTATATACGCATTGGGATTTCACAAAAGCCTTTTTGTCTTAAATGAAAATGTTGCCAGTTGTACATTTAATATGACTGCCACAATAAATGTCTTAAAAAATCTTTTTATTACTGATGGATGGATGATCATTATGACATGTAATGTGCTCAGAACACTTTTAAGGATATCCTACTTGTCCTAAATGAAAATGGTGCCAACAAGCTGACATCCAATATGTGCAACACAGCGGCTAATTTGGAAATTTTGTTATCACTGAAGAATATCAGACATTTACTCAACACTTAACATTTTGGAAATTAAGAAATCGCAGTATCTTAAATTCCTGAAAATTCTTTTCACCCAGGAGAGTGTCAGTCTCTTCAAGGGACTCTTGTGTTAAGTCTGTTTTTGTTTTATAATCCTTGATCAGGATAACATTGAACCAATTTAAAGATTTACAAATTTTCTTTGACAGGTGTATATTCTCAAGGTACATGTAAGTCCCTACACCTGGACAGTAAGGCATCGTTACAGTGATTTCCGTGAGTTACATGAGAAGGTCAGTAAAGCAATCACCTCACCACTCATTTTATTGTTTGTACCATCAAGCTGCACTTATGACACCTTCCTTCCCCAATCTTGTTTATTTGCAAAAGAAACAAAAACAATAAACCAAATACAGAAACATGCCCACTATTATTCAAGGAAATAGTTAGCCATTTTTTTCTTTATTTGTGCAAGATATTTGTCCTTCCTAGTTGGAAAGTAAAATCTCATAACATATGAGATTGAAGCTTAATTATCACACACACACACTGAGTGGGAAAGAGATTAGTCTTGGAACCTTGAACATTTTGCACCTTATTATTCATTTCAGCAATAAATTGAATTAAGCTCAGTTATGAACAGTTGTCAAACTTACATTGTTGATTGCTGGATTACAATAGGGGCAGTTAAATAAAAACACTCAGATGATTTTGTGTAGTGTATAAAATATACCATTCCCAGACCAAAATTGACATCCTCTTTTGATGCTGATATGTGTCATTATCATATAACAGTGTCAATAATGGCTACAGGTTTGATATCTGTTGAACATCCACTGAAGTCAAGTTCTGTTAGGGGCCAACCATTTGATTTTTTTAGGGGAATGTGTGCCTTAAATTTTCTTTAAAAACTTGAAAACAATTGCTTTGCAATGTGTAGAAAGAAAGACCTTATTGTGTCCTTCAATTTAGTTTGAAAAGTAAAAACAGACATTTGACCCCTCCCCCTCCAATTAAATGGTTGGTCCTTGACAGGGAATTAGGAATTTCTAAGTGGAAAACTGACATCTGAAACTCAGATTCAAATAAACATGTTTACCTTCATTGATAATGATCTGAATATTTAATCTGTATTTTCAGAGAAATATTAACAATATATTATGTTGTTTGCAAAAATAAATGTCACTGGTCAGGTACACGTTTAACTTGATTTTGACAAGGTCAAGTACAAAATACAGATGTACATGTAATCACTAAAAAAAAAGCCAACAAATAATACTTATTAAATACATATGACACAGACATGCCAAAAGGTGTGCCACAGTCAGGTTAGTTCAGACATATATCAGTTATACAAGATAATTTTAAAAAGATTTTATTTTTATTGTCCAGGTAAATCATTCAGATAAAGAGGATTAATTTTTCAGTAGTATCCAATTGCAAATCACTCTGACATCTCAGTCTTTCCATGTGTGGTCTTCAATGGTTGGCTATTCAAATGGCAATCAGTAATGGCTTTCAGCCCTCTTCATAGTAGAGTTGCACAAGACATGCCTGCTGCATTAAGTGCATCTTCACTTGCCAAGGTTCTGATATGATAACCCTATCTACACCTTAACGTATCGAGCAGATGTTTCTGTGTTTTGGGTTTGTGAATTTCATTGGATGTGGCTGCAGACGGCCACATCCAATCAAAATTAAGTTGTTCAAATTTGAACACTGTTCCTACATGAGTGAGACAAGGGGAGCACACAACTTGAATTGACTGACAAAAACCTTTCACTCAAAAGACACCTTTAATGGTCTCCTTCTGGTATATGGTCATACTTTAGATGTTAAACTTACAAAGTATCCTTTTTAAGTCAGTTGTCTCTGCCATTTTCGGCCCATGTTCAATGCACAGCTGTTACATGCTAATGGTTAGTTGGCATTACATACTAAGGGAGGCAACTCAAGAAATCCATAAGTTGTGGCTAGACAAAGCACAAAAATATTTGTTCGGTCTGCCAAGGTGTAGATAGGGGTTCTCATATCAGAACCTTGGCTAGCGAAGATGATTTAAGTGGTGACCTGAAGGTACTTACCTGTCACTGCAGGGATTCAATGTGCAGTGAGTTTGGAGGGTATTAACTGCCCCACCATAACTTGCAGAGACATGAAAAATAAAAAAAAACTGTACTTATTTGAGAAGAAATACTCCCAAGCCTAAGAGTCTTAGGAAGAGTTCGAAAATTGAATGAGGTTGATTGGGCAGTGTTCATTGTCTGCAAATTAAATTTGACAGTTGATTCTTCCTTTTGAAATATAGTAGACCGAATTCTCATATTTAGAAAGAATACTCTAGAATGTTGGTGGGGATACAATACCAAAGACTTTGGCAATTTCTAAATGGTTTTATGGTGATTGCAATCAAGAAATCAGAAAAGATCTTTATCTCATCCAGAGGTGTTGTTAGAGTTTAATCTGCAGTGAGGATGAGAAGTAAAAAAAATCAACATTCTCAGAACTTCTTACAAATGAAACAAAACAACATTCACCACAACAGTAAGTTAAACCCCAGAAACACATCTTGATGTTTGACTAGAAAAATTTGCCTGCATCAAAGCCAGGTTCTTGAAGATATCTGTCAACCCTATGATTCCTAATCCCTTGTGTAATTTCAATTGCCAGAAATATGGCCACCACAAAGAGATCAGCAAGATAAAACTTGTGTGGTCTAGATGTGGCCAGAAGGGCCATAATGGATTGTCCTGCTCAGAGAGATCTTGTGTGAATTGCCAAGCAGAGTGTTTATGACCCAAGCAAGCATATGTTAAGGACTTTAAGAGAGCGAGAGAGCCTGGTTGTTCACTGAATTTTCTACCATTTTTATAGGTGTATGATCATGTTTTTCAATGCAGATCACTGGTGCAGGATAGATTCATTCTGCCTTGCACATGACCTTGATCTAGTCTTGTTGACAATTTTTACCATCTATTGCAAGCATTTTGAATGCAAACTGTCCAACACTTTACAGTTTTCATAGACTTCAAAATTATTTCATGGTAATCAAGATGTGCATTAATTGCAACACATTTAGGTACTAAAGTGAGCAGTTGTTGACCTTATAGTGTCCCTCAAACAGGCTGTTTTTGTACTGGTTGACCTAAATACATGTAAGCTTTTATGTAAATTGTTTTTGTAAATGTTAATTTTTATAACTTATCATTATTATTTCTGTTTTTAAAAAAAGTCCATTCTAGATAATAAAAAAATGAATTGGTGACTATTTCACGATTTTTTGTCTGTCTTGATTAATCTTATGGATAAAAGTTGGCTATGTTTTCACCTGTTCACATTTGTATCATTATCTGCAGTGCTCAATTCGTATGTTGTGTATATTTCAGCCATTGTTCTTTGAAAGCTAAAATGTGTTACATCATTTAAAGATCACACTGAAGTTTTCAGTGTAAACCAAACTTTCTATGCTATGTGGAAATGCTCAGTGAATGTTTTGCTTTTTGAAAGTTACTTCAGTATTTATATTATGCTGTTTGTACTTTTGACCCTCATTTTTTGTCAGAAATGTGAGAAAAATAATCCTTCATTATGCTTCACTGTATGATAGGAAAATTCCACCCACAGGATCAAAATTTGAAATTCACCAAGCCATCAGGTGGAAGCTTTCTATCCTACACCAATGGATATGAAGGATTCTGTTAATCTGTATTGTTGCCCATATAAATTAAAGGACACTTGCTGTATATGTATTCTTCCAAATTAAATTTTTTACAACATAAATTGTCAGCTAAATGTCCAATGAAAATAAAATGTATCAATTCATCAAATACTTTGCAAACGAGAGAGGAAGAGGTGATAAAGCCTCTATTTTTATATCAGAAATTACGGCCATACTCTAAGCTTTGAACTATGTTGGAAACTGTCAAAAACAAATTTATTAATCTGTTTAGATTCCTGTTCCATATTGAAAGCCTTGCAGAATCTTCAGCCTGACAGCCAATCAATATCCCAATATTAGAGTAACTTAATCTTATATATTTAGGGAATGGTTTTCTGTACCTTTGGCTGCCAAGTTACATTGGTACAAAGGATAAGCAGCCAAAGGTGCCCTGAAGTCAATCATATCTGAATGGAAGATTCTACAAAATGACATAAGATATTGTAGGAATCAGCATGTTTCTCATGCTTGGCAAAAAAACGTGTAATGAAAACTCCATAAACTTCAAAACATGACAGATTAGCGGTATCCCTCATACAGAACAAAAATCACAGATGATGAGGTAGATTTGTGATGATCACTATATCCAATATAAACCTGACCTGTGCATACCTTTTGAAGAGTGAACCTTGACCAGACTACATAATCTGTGTGTCCACTGACAGTGAAAATCATTCTTGTCCATATTTTGTCTGCTTGAAGAAAGTGTATGATAATATACCACTCGAGAAAATGTTCAACATTTTGAGTGATTGTGGTTTATATAACTAATTCTGTCCATACATTTTAATTAAAGGATTTTACATGTATTACATTTATCTTTATTTTTTATACTGTATTTTAACATCTTTACATTTTATGTTTTATTTTGTTCTTCATGTTGGCATTTTTTGGAAGGGCTTATCTTCCCTTAGTTTTAGTTGTAATTCATTTGATGTTTTTTCAAACTTTACTTTAGTTTGCACCATCTAGCCACTGTTGTGCTGATGGGCCATTAAATGTTAATACATATGTACTTCGTTCTGTTAGTCAAGTTTTTTGCCATCTTAACAGAAGTCACTTGTGATCTGAAAGTGAAAGTGAAGGTCACAGTCATCATGACAGAAGTCAAATCTGAAGGTGTAGGTAAAAGTTAAGTTCAGTATTGTGGGTTATGGACATGAAAACCATTCAATCCAAATAATTATGAGTGTCGCATTCACTGAAGCTGACCGCTATCCATTGTACCATATGCTTTGACCAATCACATGACTTAACACCATCTTAAGGAATCTTGAGCACTATCATGGGGCAGTGGAATTTAGTTTTAAGCATTTAGTCCAAAATTGTCAGTCTATTTTCTCCTGTCATTAGCCTACCCTCATGCTGTGTGATGGTATGTTTGATCAATATAAACTCTGTATTGAATGTTTCATGCATGTTTGAAATGATAGTAGTTTATCCAGTGGGAACAATGAAATTGAGCCATGTATTAAACAAACCCTGAACTAGTCTTGGTCACTAATTCATTCGATACATTCATAATTAACATCTTGATGAATACGACTTTGTCTTTTAACTCGGTTTTGTGTTTTGCCATGCTCACAAAATACTCCATTAGATTTCAATAAACATGTTTTGCTTACCTGACCCCAAAACCATATGAGCTCATGGTATGGTCTGTCGCAGTTGTGCATCATTGATTCAAAATCCAGTCGCTATTTATAACTCCTCAAAAACATTTAAACAAAATTTTATTTAATTTGACAGAAAGCATCATGGCATTCAAATTTGTTCAGTTAATGCTAATCCAATCCACCATTAAATATGGCTGCTGTGTGTAAAAATAGGAAAGCCTGTAATGGATTGTTCAGAAAATACTGAACATGATTTGACCAAATTTAAGGGAAAATTGAAAGCATCCTGGAATAGATGGCATTCAGATTTGTATTGATGATGCTGGTCATTACATGTGGCCAGCATTACTAACGATAAAATAAAAAGTTTAAATGACTTGTCAGAAACTTTCATCAGAATTTTAGCATATTTGACACAAAAATACACACTTAACGGTATTTGACAGAAACCATCATATTTATCTGTTAAGTGGAACTTGACCATATTAGACAGAAATTGTTCTAGCATAAAGGCATTTCACATTTATGGAAATGATGCCAGCCTTTCAATAATTAACAAATGATATTGATGTGCCATCAGATATAGAGGAAGTTATAAAAATTGAAAAATCTTGAAACATGCAATCTTCAGCATTGGAAGAAATTTTTACAAAAAGCATTCTAAATGATCCAGATGTTTTGGCCAACTGCTCTTTGGCTATTAGGCAGATTTCAGCCAAGGTGAATGTTCCTGGGCCCACATAAGCCTCATGCCAATCTACATATTAGGTAAATCTTTCATGAATTTTATCATCAACATTCCAAGTCATTTTACATAAAAATTACAAAACTCTTCGAATAATTTTTAAAAAAAATTGTTGCTCAGACAGACCTGCAAAGATTTCAGCTTCTTGTTTTAAAACTGTTCACATATTTAAATCTCTACAAAATTAATTTCTACTTGCAGCTGATGTCCATATGTAAGTTGGACAAGAACTTGCTGCCTGGGAAAAAACTGTTTGGTAACCAGACTGAGAGTTTCATCAAGAAGCGACAGAATGATCTGGAAGTCTACATACAGACTATCCTCTACTCCTTTGCACAGAAGCTGCCTCATCCCCTTACATCCTTCCTTCACTTTGAGAGATATGTAAGTAGTCATTAAACAAGTGATCTGTTTATACTTAACATTGGTATACTGTTATATTTTTTTGTGCTGTTAAGATACTTTACTGGTTATACACAAGAATAGCTTTTTTGATGCTTCTAGACTGTCATCCATTGTTTGTCCATCCATTAGCACAAGTTTATTACCACAACTTCTAAACTAACTTTGGATTGCCCTGAAACTACACACACATTTTTCCCATGATCGATGTTGGTCCTAAATAAAAATTGTTGTACTCAGACAGCCAATATTTCCATGCAGATGCAGAAACAGCAGCAGAAGCAACTGTCACATGTTCTGCACCATGTTGTTGTGTTGGCATCTGTTAGTCTCGGGAGATGATGGAACTGCGCCCATGAGAGATGTCTTGGTTGGTGGTTGTGCAGCGTCTGCTGTGGCTATGTAGCCCAATGCGGGAGTGGCAGTCCCTGCTGCACTTGAAGGTTGCGTCTGGTGTTGGTTGAAGCTGCTTCTTCTTCCTCTGCAATCGTCTTTCATCAGCTAGCAAGCGTAGCTTGTCCTCTCCGGCTTTCAGACCAGTGATCAGAGCATGTCGCCATCTTGATCTGTCTAGAGCGAGTTCTTCCCAGGTGTTGACATCGATATCAAGGGCTTTCATGTCGTGCTTGCAGACATCCTTGAAGCGGAGATGTGGCCGTCCGATCGACCTTTTGCCAGAGGTGAGTTCTGAGGAAAAGAATGTCTTTGGGGATCCACCGTCATCCATCCGACGTACATGGCCCAGCCATCTGATGCGACGTTGGCCAAGGAGTGTGATCATGCTGGGAATCTTGGCACACTCGAGCACCTCGTTGTTTGTTACTTGATTGCTCCAGGTGATCCCGAGTATGCGTCGGAGGATTAGTGTACTGATAGCAGTCACCCAACACTCAGCTACAGGCTGATAGTATATACTGTGATTATTTATAATCAGATGATGTGTAGCTAACACGTGTGGATTAGTGTACTGATAGCAGTCACCCAACACTCAACTACAGGCTGATAGTATGTACTGTGATTATTTATAATCAGATGATGTGTAGCCAACACGTGTGGATTAGTGTACTGATAGCAATCACCCAACACTCAACTATGGAATTTTATGGCGATACTGCAGGCACATTGTTGTAGATATGCAGAATTACAATTCAATAATCAAATGTTTATCACTAGAATATATGTATATTTTTTTTATATATATATATTTAACATGACAATTTTTAAATCCAATTTTTCAGTTGCCTGACCAGGTTTTCATACAGTGTTTGCCTGGCATTAATTTATAGTTGTCTTGGGTAGTATAATTTTCTGCCCCTGTTGTTGTTGTTCTTGCTCATTGATTCCATCCATCTACTGACATTGTACATTGCATCTAAATACAGTGTAACTGTTACATGACCATTGTTAGGTGACATCTTCCTTGACAGCAACAAATCTAAATCTGTGCATCTAATTCAAGTTTGCAGATCTGCCCAGGGTGAAGAGAAGTCTTTATTATGAGTTGTTTGTTGAACAGAACTTGCACTTACAAATATTGCAAATGTTGTGCAGATTTGACAAAGATGATGCAAGATAATGCTCTCATTGTGTGACTGTATTATTGATGCAGAAATCAAACAGTGGTAAATATGTTGACAACCTGAGTTGCCAGTTTTTCCCAGCTTTGTGAATGATCTTGTAGATTTCTCGATACTCTTCATAATTATTTGTTGATATCCTTCTTGATAATTACTAAACACACATGTTAGCAAAATTTGTAGATACCTTAGTTTATGCTGTGACTGAGTCTATTGTATTAATTTTCAGATTGTATCAATAGGATATCCTTGGTTTAATAGTTTGCCAACATATACAGAGATTCTGCTAGGGTTGCGTAACTACTAGTACTTTGTAACAGCAAGGACAGAAAAGTCTGTACATGGCCAGATTTTACTGTACAAATGCAAGTCAGCCATCTCACCTCTGTTTGCGTCGGTTTGAGTCTCGGATTCAGCTAATGTGGTTATGTGAGAAAGCTTGCCAGTAGCTTCTCGTGGGTCGGTGGTTCTTTCCGTTTTTTTTCCGGGTTCTTCCTCCACCATTAATACTGGCCGCCATGTATAGCCTATCTTGTGCTGAAAAATGGCGTTAAACCCTACAACAACAACAACAAAGCAAATCAGCCAGTATCATTAGTGCATGGTTCATCATTTGCATAAAGTGGTTAAAACTATTTTGTAAACATTAGATAAAGAAGCTAAGATGAATGCATTTCTGACCTTTGCAGGAGCTGCGTTCTTACTAGGCAACATCATAAATCAACACTACAACAGTAGCGTAATCCCCAGTCCAAGTTTCCTATGACCTTCACACTGCATTTTTTCATTTGTCTTAGGGTGTGGATTTGGAGCCAATTGCCTTTTGAAAAGTTGGAATTAGCCTCCATGGCAAGGTGGCAGCATAGGGTAACAAAGATGAATGACCTTTCATCGAGCTATACCTGCAAGAAATTGATAGGAAAATGATTTATTTTCTTACAAATTGCAAGTATAATATTCATTGTGTTTTTTACTTGCTGACAAACATGATGAAACTACAGCATTGATGAAATTTGACCTGGTACGCACTATTTGGATTGCAACCTACATGTCCATGACATCCATGGTCCAATAGTCACATGATGTCAATAATAAATCCCTTTCCTATTTTGTTGTATGAAAATTTTGAAAGTATCAAGTGAAAGTCTTATCATATTTGTAAAAAGAACTAAAGCATATATATTCTCAAAATATTTATTCCAAGAACAGACAGAAACCTGTCGCTGTCACAACAACCTAGAACAAAACATACATCAAGCAGAGAGCACATGCAAATGCGGTAGTCACGTGATACCATCAAAAACATAGCTAACAGGTGCTCTGTGCTTCATGAATCCAGCTTTCTCCAGGTGACGATGAATTCCAACTTTTTGATAGCCAGTTGGCTCTGACCCCACACTCCAACATAAATGTCAAAATATCAAAAATGGGGTGGGAAGGGCCAGAGGAAACCTGGATTATATAAACCCATTCCAGTATCATCTCTGTTACCACTTTAATCTACACACAATTAACAACTTTGGTTCACTTATAAAGTAAATATGTAAGGTGTTTTCACCCTCCAAATAAATAAACTGTTAGAGTAAAAGCCTTAAGTATGGTTTATATGATCACTTGACTTAAGTATGGTTTATATGATCACTTGACTTAAGTATGGTTTATATGATCACTTGACTTAAGTATGGTTTATATGATCACTTGACTTAAGTATGGTTTATATGATCACTTGACTTAAGTATGGTTTATATGATCACTTGACTTAAGTATGGTTTATATGATCACTTGACTTAAGTATGGTTTATATGATCACTTGACTTAAGTATGGTTTATATGATCACTTGACTTAAGTATGGTTTATATGATCACTTGACTTAAGTATGGTTTATATGATCACTTGACTTAAGTATGGTTTATATGATCACTTGACTTAAGTATAGTTTATATGATCACTTGACTTAAGGACATCCATAATAGAATGTGACACAATCCAAACCAAGCTGGTCCCTCAGCAAACAAGCATGGTTAATTAATTTGTTTTGAACAAAAAGAAATAAAAGCTTTGATTAACATCTGTGAATCAGAAATAGGAGTGAGATTTAATGCTTCACACATCAGCAATTAGTCATGCATAATAGCACTTGAAGGTGAGTCAGTTTATCTATTTGATAGCTTCTTGCATTGTTTTGTCAGCAACTACACATGATGAAACTGGCTTCTAGGCTTCCTCACCTGTTAAGATGCAGCAGCAGTACTGTGTTTCAGTAATTTTATAACTTGGGGAACTCAGCCATAACTGTAAGTTGTCTATCTGAATGGACTGTATTTTATTATATGTATATACAATTACACCACCTCAATCATTCAAAGAGATTAGCTGACACTTCCTCTGGTGCTGTGTTGTTGTCAATCACACATCAAAGATAGTCGGGATGTGGGACTACAATTGCATGAAAAAAAATAGATCGGCTTCTGACAGACTTTTATGTTGCTAGAGTTAACTTTGAAGACTTCAAACACATATTACAATTTGCCAGTACATGAATACTGATGGTATATCAGTGTAACAGAATCTCTGATATACATAAATGTGATAAATGTCTGATTGCATTGGTGATATGATATCATACTTCATCCATAATGACCTTGTCATAATTTAATATTGATTGATGTAAATATTTTATTTCTTCACAGGAAATTCATGGTATAACACAGTCTATGGCAGAAGAGCTATACCACAGAGGTGGGTGTATGGCAGTTATTTTTTCCTCACAAGTAGATAGAAAAGTTATTGTGATACTTTGTTGTAGAGTGGATGTGTTGTAGAGTGGAAACAGTGGTATATTTTGATACTGTGTTGTAGAGTGGAAGGTTGGTCCTAAGTACTGCTAACAGAACCAGATGACCAATCCCGGTTTGTGCAATCTTTTAATAAAACTTACATAAGAATAACAGGAAAACTAAATTACCTTCCAGTACTTATAAATTCATAATTAGAAGAAGAAAAGATCAGGAAATGAAGGTCTGTTTTATGTTTGGTTATTTTTAAAAATATGTTGTTATCCACTGAAATTAGTTCCCATATGTGTGACTGGGTGCAGGTTTTAATCTTATCCACAGTGAAAGTGTTGAACGATTTTTTTTAGATGAGGGCTTTAATTTTTATCATTTTTTTCTTCTTTTCTGTCATGTTTTAGAACATTTTTCATAATTGAATTTTTTTCTCTCTGTATGAGTAATATAGTTTTAAATAAATGTTATTTATTATATGGTGTCAGCAATCAAATGAATACTGAAACATGCTTCTCAAAATTTCAACTTGTAATAGCTATTTCCAGTGATAAGCAAGCCTTTCCTTCCCTCTCTTTGAGTATCAGTCTGTCTCACATCATATCATTGTAGAACTATAGCTATGTCTGAAAACATCACTACATAAATATAAAATGTTAAAACAATGTCCAAATATTTCAAAACATGAAGAAAAATTAATTTATAGAAAATGTCTGTAAATAAGCATGGTCCAAAAACATACAGAGCATATAGTATGTACTAGCAGTATAAAAGTGAAACATGTTCATGATGATTCTCTCAGGAACCCCAGAATTGTTTCTTTATATCTCTGCTAAAATGTATATACATGTTTTGCTTTATCTGGTATGAAATGTCTCTGTGCACTAGGTGTAAATTCATTGTATCTGTGTTTGTAATAACTGTGTAGGGAACATTTACAATCATGAGTTTTTGTTAACTTGCTTTGTTTGTGTGCAGTACACCATATGTACTCACTTATAAGACCAAAGTGCAGACACAAAGATTCTTATCTGCCATAGCAGAATAAATCTGCAGATCATTTATATATTGTTTGTTCTACTGATTAGCTCATACAAACTGTACAGACCCAGATCTGACAGGGCATTATGCAATGGCAGATCTGGGTCTGTACAGTTTACAGTTAACTCATCTTACAAGCAAGTACATATGGTTCATTACAGTTCTGAAACATTTTCTAATGGAAATATGTATAAACATGGGTTTAGATAAACTGGTTCCAGCTTTGTTTTTTCATCCAGTTTTGAAGTGGAGCATAAAACATCACTAAAAGTAGTGTACGTTTGTTCTTATATACCATTTTGCAGAACCCATGCTTCTGAGATCATGCTCATTTGCATAATTTATTTTGTTGGCTAAACAAAATGCTTAAGTGCATTTATGTTGGTATACCATATATACTTGTGTATAAGTTGACTAACTGTAAGCAATGTAGACCCTAATCTACTGTCATATAATGCATTTGCAGATTAGGGTCTATTTTATTTGTTCTACTGGCTACTATGCAGTTAGCAGGTGGACTCAACTGTGGTAGGTAAACGAAAAACTATAGATGTCGAAGTTTGTTTTAGTCTGTATCATGCCAGAATTATCATTACAAATCTGATGTATAGTATTATCCGATGCATCATAACCAAGGAATTGATATACAGGTATTGAGAATGATATGGTTAATCATTATATTCTTTAGGTCAGTCGCTAAAGACTTTAGTCTTCATGAAGTGTTTGTTGCTCATTTGATCAGATATATTGCCTTTTTCCGCAGGAGATATTCTGTTGCAGACTCGTGAAGTGTACAGTGTAACACCACTGCAGTTGTATTCCTTGACAGAGAGGCTGAAGCTACCAGAACCCACTTGTGGTATGTTTGAAATGGAACTTTATCTGAAAATCTCATGTACATCTATCATTTATAAGTGCTCGCAAGGACTTCTAACCTGAAAACAAGTGAGATTTCCAGCTAAAAATATTGAGTCACCACTCCTAAAATTAGAATTTTCAAAAACTGTTACTCAGTTGACAAATGTTACTTACAAAAGTAAGAAATGCACAATTACTTACTTCCTTGTTTTGTATTATCTACTTCCTCGTTTAGTTTTATCTGCTTCCTAGTCTTTACTATTTTCTACTTCCTCACATAGTATTATTTACTTCCTGGTTTAGTATTGTTTATTTCCTCATTTAGTAAAAAGAACTCAGTTTTTTGCATGCAATGCAGCAATTAAATTAAGTGACAAAAGCCTGGGCTTTAGGAAAATACATTATTTAAAGTGTGAACAAGGAGAAGTGTGCAAAGTACTGGTTGACATGCACATCCAAACAGACAGACATTGCTTTTGGTGTAAAGCATGCCAAGATAATAATAATAATAATACAGTGTTTAAAGTGAATTTGTATGTTTTTGTTAAATAAATAATTTGTAATTGGGGATGTATCATTGTGTTTCATCCCTCCAATATACTTTCCTCATCACTATTCAAAGGCAATATCACCAGCTTTTGAGTTTTAGTTGTCCAAAATGTTAAATTGGTATGATTCTTTATCCAGCATGCATCATCTATCATCATTTGCTGTTTTCAGCATCTTCTCAGAAACTACTGGAGCAGTTTCAACCAAACTTAACAGAAAGCATTCTGGAATAGAGAATTTTAACATTTATGCACACTATGTCAATCCATCATCAAATATGGCCACTGTTACTAAAATGAAACAAACCTTCAAAAAATGACTTCTGTATAAAAAATTGCTGAACAGAATTTGATCAGATTTTTGACTGAGAGTATCCTGACATGAAGGCCTTTCTTTTTTTTAAAAGATGGCTACTGTTACAAAAATAGAAAAATCTTGTGATTTCTTCTCAGGAACTGCTAAACAGAATTTTACTGAAGGCAGAACGAATCCTGGTATAAAGGCTTTTGAAGGTATGACTGTCATTGCTATATATAGAAGACCCATTAAAAAAATATTCTCAAAACCTTTTGGACAGAAGTTACCCAAATTTAATAGAAAGCATCCCGGCATAAAGCCCTTTAAAATTTATAAAAATGGTGCTGATCCACTGTTCAATATGGCTCTTTTACTGAAAAAAGAAAACCCTTAAAGCAACTTTTCAAAGACTGGTCAACAAAAGTTGACCAAATTACCCAGAAAGCATTCTAACACTTTTTACGTTTCCAAAATGATGCCGTTCCACCATCCAGTATGGTTGCAATACAGAAAAATAGAAAAATCTTTTAACTGTCAGAAAGCATCATAGTAACCCAGATTTGTGGGACAACGGTCCTTACATTTTTTGGCCAGCTGCCCTATCATATGCTTCCCCAGTATGTATAATGATGTGAATTCATTTTTTTGTGTGTGGGTAAAATTTAAACTTTGCAAAAGTACATTGTTAGCACTTGATTTCTAGGAAAACCACCATTATCAAGCATTTTGAAATTGAGCAGTGAGATGCTTCCTTTGATTGTTTAGTTATTAAAGAATTGTACTGACTGTATTTAGTGACATAGTATGGTGGACATTCAGTTTTTGGTATTCAGTGGTAATATCTCTGGTGTTATAGGAAACTCAAATCATGCAACATAGTGCCATTGTCATCACAGGTAGTCATTGTTGCTGTGCAGATAATGAAGATAAACAAAGAAGTTTTATTTTTGTTCATTCAGATATTTATCACACATGTTTGTTGAAACATTCAATAAGGGGTCTATTCATTGATACATTTCTGCTATTAAAGCTGCCCACCTTAAAAATTAGAAATTAACCTTACAGAAATGCATGAAGTTTAATTCACCTAAATCCTGGATACGTCCATGGATATGTCTGTGGAGCTATTTCCCCATGTGCTATTAAGCTTTGTTTGCTTCTTCTGCCAAAATTGTGTCCATTAATTTTCCAGACATCCAGTCCCTCTGACCAATGTTTTACGAGAGAATTTCTTCCAAATTCAGTCTTGGAGTCCCTTGTATTTTCACTGTTGCAAGAAAATTGCAGACTGACTAGATTTCTTTCGATAAGGGCAATTTAACCCCAAGAAATTTCATATGGGAACCATGCTCCTTATTTAGCGTAACCAGTCAGGATTAAATATATTTACCGCCTTTTATAACTAGGTGCCAAAATTGGTCAGCATGACTTATAGAATTCCAAACAGATCTGGAAAAACTCAGCTTCTGACTTTTCTGATATAAATTTGAAGTTACACTTCCCTTTTCTAATCGTCTAAAGGTTAAGTAAATGAAGGCTTAATTAAGAATCACTTCTGTCCCAATACAGACGTTAGAAATCACAGCAGTATAGAAATTTAACAAGCACCTGTCCCCATAAATCTAATTCATTGTTCTCTGGCCCTTATTAATGTGTTCTTCATAGATCGACAGAAATTTGCATCCTTTCAAAGGTTACGTCAGGTTGTATGCAAAGTACACATCAGGTTGTATGCCCATTATGCATTAGGTTGTATGCAAAGTATACATAAGATTGTATGCAAATTATATATAAGGTTGTATGCACAGTATATATAAGGTTGTATGCAAAGGATACATAAGGTTGTATGCAAAGTATATATAAGGTTGTATGCAAAGTATACGTGAAGCTGACAAAAGCGCACAGTAAAATATGCCCATCAGAAGTGCGCTGCATAAACTATAAGCCTGTAATCTTATTATGACTTTGATAAATGTCTCATTTTTAATGAAATAAACTAATAGTTTGAATCACTGTATCCAGTGAGCAGACATCAAAGTGTGTACACTCTTAATATTGAATAGAAATAAAGTACTGGTTTCAATCACTGTTTTCACTGAGCAGACACCAAGGTGTGTAGTTATGCAGTATAAGCCTATAAAACTATAAATACCAAATTCATTTTGTAAAAATTTAAAAATCATATCTGACCATGCAAAAGACTGAGTCACAGAAGGAGAAAGAGCATATCATAACTGATGGACATCAGAATAGAAAACACAGAGTAAATGCAGACGGCAGTGCATTGTGGAGATGCTGTAAACATGATTGTAAAGGGCGAATTAAGGTGATTGCAGTGGACACAAGCACTATGCTTTCTGAGCATAACTGTACTCCAGATCTGGAGAGCAACGAAATGAAGAAGACCATAGCAGAGATCCATCAAAGAGCAATGACCACCGTCGAGAGACCAGGGTAAATAATTCAGCAAAGCTCTCATGGAATTTTGTTGCAGACAATGAGTATGTTGCCATCATATATGGTTTCACAGAGAGCGATCGAACAACGTAGAAAGTAAAATGATCTTCCATATGCCAACATAACTTAATTTAACTATATTGCCATTCCAGAACCTCTGCAAAAATCTATGAGAGACATTAATTTTCTTCTGTGGAATTCGGGTGCAGATGATGATGCTCACATTCTGATGTTTGGAACGACTGAAAATCTTACCCTTCTACAGCAAAATATTCACTGGTTTATTGATGGTACTTAAAGCTGCACCAATACTATTTACTCATTTATTCACTATACATGCTTTAATTAACAACTCGGCCTATCCTCTAGTCATTGTTTTGCTGCCGGAGAAAACAGCATGGCTATGAATGCATCATGCAGAAAATTCTCGAACTGCAGCCTGGTCTTAATCCTCCTAGTATTATGGCCGATTTCCAGAAAGCCAGTCTAAATGCATGTGCAACCATTTTCCCAGGAGCACGGTTTGCAGGATGCTTCCTCCATGTAGGACAATGTTTGTGGTGCAAAGTACAGGAATGTCATTTAGCGGATGTTTACTGTGATGATGAACATGTTTGCATGTATGTCAGAATGCTTTTAGCCCTCAGTTTTGCTCCAGTTGAAGATGTTCCATATGCTTTTGATGAGTTGGTGGAAAGCAGCCCTCCAGAATTTACACCAATCAATGATTACCAGGAAGACAGCTAAGAAGAAACCATCGAGGAAATCCAAGATTTCCTATTAATTTGTGGAACATGAGAGACCGTGTAAATGACAGTTTACCATGCACTAATATTTCAGTTGTGGTATGGCATCGGTCATTCAACAAACAGTAGACTGTCTGCCTGTCTGTCTACAAACTGGTTGACCACTTTCGCAAGGAGCAAAATCATGTTGAGACTATGATCGAACGATATAGAGCAGGATTTAGACAGCCTGAGGCATTGAAATCAAAGTATGTCAGACTTAATCGATGCCTGCTAGCTTTGGTTCCAAAATATGGTAACGTACCATTAATCAAATATCTGTACAGAATCACACCTAATGTTGCAATTTGAAAAATGATAGACATAAGAAAATGAAAATCATATTCATTGTTATAATTGTTTTGATTTGTTTGTTTGACTTGGTTATGCACATAACGTTTCATTTTGAACAGTGATAGAAATAATACACAAACTCATATTAATAATATTAATCGTTTTTAAATAGTGAATATTTGCTTATTTATTTGACATAATAACTTTTATCATTTATGCCTGGCGTGCTTTTGACCTGTGCACTAACGACGGGATACCCCAGGTTGTATACCAAGTATACATCAGGTTGTATGCAAAGTATACATCAGGTTGTATGCAAAGTATATTACTAGTTTGTATGCCAAGTATTCATCAGGTTGTATACAAAGTATACACCAGATTGTATGCCAAGTATGCATCAGATGTGTTTACCTGCACATAATAATCTCTCTGTACTTTTATGATAAATTATTTGATTTACATAATGACATTTAAAAGAATTCCAGACTGATGTCATGTTGGCAAATCTGTCACTGCTATTTACCCAGTGTTGCACCTTGAGTATGTTTTTTTTGTTGTTGTCAGGTGTCCCCCAAATCGTGACTCTTTGTGCCCCCAGGTGCACATTTTTGTCACAAAAAAATTGAAAAATAGTCTACAACTTCTCTTTGGTTTCTTCCACATTTGTTTGTATCACTAACAATGGCTAAAGCTGCTATAGGTGATAAAAACTGTTAGATGACAGGGAATATCCATATTTAAACAGTGTATATGTAGATGAAAACATTCAAGGTTTGTGGTAGTTGACCAAGTTGCAGTATAAAGTCTTTGATGGCCTAAGTATTGCATAATTTCAGAGTTAAAGTCACTCATATGGCAAGGATGATTTACTTTATTTTGAGGTTGACAAAATAGACAAATTTTTTGCAAATACACATGTTGTCATTTAATGAATGACTTGTTAATTTAAAAAAGAAAAATAATAAAATATGGGTATTTATTATAATAAATGCTGGTAGATAATGTGTGAACACTAAAGTTAAACGAGAGCTAGTTCCAAAGTGGAAAATTCTATAGTGCAGCTAATTTCAGGTTAACCTGATATTCAAACATGTTAACGTTTTCAAGAGTTACTTCAGCACATGATCAAAAGTTTATTGCATTAATGTATGGATGTGAGGAAAATATAATAGTACATTGATGGTGACAAATTTATAGTGAAAAAACTGTTAAAGCAAATAAGATTATCCACAATTTTGCATTATTTACAAAAAAGTTTCTTTTCCCTCTAAAATGTTATGTGTCACCCAAACTTGTCTACTGAGATCTTGGTATAAGCTGTTGGCAGTTGGACTTGCATTATACAGGAGGAAACACTGTACTGTATATCCTCACTTACATGTCAAGTCCAAACTGCTAGACCCAGATCTGCCATTACATAATGCACCAGTAAATCTGAGTCTTTCCAGTTTATTAGGAATGATCAGTAGAACAAACAACATAGCTCCTGATCTGCATAATATGCTGGCAGATTAGTGTCTGTTTAAAGTTGGACTTGACTGACAGTTGAGTATATATTATCAGATCCATGTCGTTCCATGGGTTCTATTCTGTGACATGCATTTGTGTGATTAATGATAATTTATTTTAAAAATATCATGCCAAAAAGTCATGCATCACACAGCTCTCATGTGTTTTAACTTGCTTTGTTATAATGCATTTCCATATATAATGTGGTACCACTATGGACCTGTGACCAAATTCATACCAGTGTATAACATCAGTGTTATATCTTTATACCCTTTCCAAAACAACATTATTTAAGAAAAAATATTCCCACTTTACTGCAGTTCAGTACTAAATGGAGGGTTTCCCCCATAGAATTGATGCTGATTGTGGTCACAAAGTTGACAGACTGAAACTAGTAGCTCTCTTGGGAAGGTGAAAGTGCATATTATCAAGGATTGAAACTGTTCATACTAATTTTTGATACACTAATGTTTCATTCACCAATAATCTATGCAGATTAGATGTATTATTTGCACTCATATTTGGTACTGAGAACTATTTCACATAATTTTTGTTATTCCAGAAAATGATTGCTTTTTAACTATAATTATTTGCACATGTGAATTTTTTTTTTTTTTACAGTAATACAAAATGTAAACAAAATTACTGATAATACTGTAATAGAATCACTTGGATATTTTAAAGATAGAAAACCTCAACCTTTGGAGTCAATATCATTGGCAGAATTGAAGCCTTGTCTGTCCCATTTTCAGTTATTGACACTGTCTTGTGTCCAGCTTAGCTCTGCAACCAGTTAGCATGCCATATTTATACTACCATATTTCCAGACAGTGTCAGTCTTGGGGAGTCAAAAAATGTGTTTGAGGTGTCTGGGAGAAGGGGTCATTTCACATGACTTGTAAAACAACTTCCAATTGAGAATAAGCTACCTTTCCATATAAGCCTACATAAAATCACTTGAAAGACACATTAGATAAGAATGACAATAACATCTTAATGCTACTCTGACATGGATGGTCATATCAACATAGATTTTTCACTAAAAGACATTTTTCTAATGCCTGGTTGGTCCTAAGTGAAAATAGCACAGAATGATCTGATTTTCAAAGAAGCCACAACAGGGGCCATCTTGAAACTCTTTTTGCCACTCTCCTGAATGGATGGTCATATCTACATGAGGGCTTCACTAAAACATTTCTTGTGATGTCTAACTGGTCCTAGATAAAAAATAATGCTGATAGGAAATCAGATATGCCATCCATCTTAAAAATCTTGTTATCTCAGCTCTGCTTGAACAGAAATTCATATTGGCATAGAGTTTCACCAGAAGACTTCTTATGATATCCAGTTGGTTTTAAATGAAAATGCTGCAGATATGACATCCAGCATGGCAGCCACAGCAGCCATCTTGAAAATCTTGCTATTGCTACTCCACTTGAACGGAAAATCATACCTTGAAAATATTAGTCTCTATGTCTCTGCAAATGGATGGCTATATCAAAATGGGGTTTTCACCAATAGGCTTATTATCATACCATGTTGATCCTGAAAGATGACTGTCATACATCCAATATGACTTAAAAATCATTTCACTACCCTGCCAGAATGGATGATCATTATGACATGGGGTTTTTTTTACCAAAAACTTATGATTATGTCTACTTTGCCCCAATTGAAAATGATACCAAGCTGACATACATATGTACCACAGCAGCTAATTTGAAAGTTTTGTTATCACAGATGAATATCAGAGATGGTTTCAACACTCAAATGGTGAAAAGAAAGAAGTGGTCTTATCTTGAATTACCATAATTTTTTTTTTGGGGGGGGGGCATTAGAGTGTCAGTCCCATTACAAGATTCTTGTTTAATATTAGACACAGTATGCATGAATGGCATCAGTTATACTATCCATTAACAGATTAATAACTTAGAGAAGCAAGGTTTAATAGGGTTGCCATTTCTGAGCTGGAATCCCTGGAAAATCTCTGTATAACCTAATAATTTTGTGTAATATGTTTCTTATTATGGATACTCTCTCTTATAGCAGTCATTTTATCTAAAATTACCAAAACTCAAGGTTTGAAAAAAAATTCAGGTGGAAATCATTGTTTTAGAGTTTAATTTTTTTTAATTTAAAATAGCACCAGTGTAAGCTCATCATGTATGTACTGTAGCATGCACAATATTTTAATGACACCAAATAAATTAATATTAATGTTGGTGTATAAGTGCCATCATTAAGAATTCTCTTTTTGTCCTGATGTACCAGTCTTATGCCACTTGTAATTTTATCAGGTATGTGTTTGAAATACTCTGAGGCCTGTTCTCTTGATATTTTTCACTCTTAAATGTACAGTGTTCTGTAGAATGAAAGGTTGTAGAGAAGGTACAACTTTAAAAATAAAGATCAATGACTTGTAATTGTGTCCCAACCTTTCAGATTACGGGAGTCAAGAGCAGACATATTTGACTCAGTTTACTATTTTAAACATGTTTTGAGATTGTTTTTCTCACCACAACTCTTCATTAAGCTAAAGAGCGTTTAGCTCATCCCAGCAAAAGACAGTTTCCAAAACATCGTGTCTAACAGTCAATGTATTAAAACTGGTGATTTCTTATTGATATAAAGCTCATGATATGAAGGAGAATTGTTAGTGAAAAAATGACATATTTTGTATTTCATTATAGTTATCTCTATTTTCAATACCAATTTTTTTATTTTGTTTAAATATTGAATTTTTTGCTTATGTATGTTCAGTTCTTTAAATTTTCTGTCTTTGCATGTGCTGCCATTGGTGGATAATACTTACCTTAGGAGGTATGGTGGAAGACTTTTTACTAACTACTTAACTTCAGAAGCAGGTCTACTCCAACTGAACAAGTGTTCAAATTAATAAATTTGTATTATGATGGATGCCATGAAAACAACCGTATCTAAATAAACATCTCTGTCCTCATTAAGACACAGAAATTAGTCCTGCAAAGAGTGGATTGATTTTTCTCTAGGGCCATCAGTTGGAAAACTAGGCTCATGCTCCAGTTATAAAATGTATCACATAACTTATGCAATTTACTCTCATGTTAGTTTTATTTCACTAAAGTTGATTGATAACACACACACTTCATACCAGCCTGAGAAAAAATCCATAGACTGAGATAGACATGAATTGTAACCATAGACCTTACCATATAGGGCTTAGTGTTTGATTGACATTAATTGTAACCATATACCTTACCATATAGAGCTTAGTGTCTGATAGACATTAATTGAAAACATAGACCTTACCATGTAGGGCTTAGTGTCTGATAGACATTAATTGTAATCATAGACCTTACCATGTAGGGCTTAGTGTCTGATAGACATTAATTGTAATCATAGACCTTACCATGTAGGGCTTAGTGTCTGATAGACATTAATTGTAATCATAGACCTTACCATGTAGGGCTTAGTGACTGATAGACATTAATTGTAATCATAAACCTTACCATGTAGGGCTTAGTGTCTGATAGACATTAATTGTAATCATAGACCTTACCATGTAGGGCTTAGTGTCTGATAGACATTAATTGTAATCATAGACCTTACCATGTAGGGCTTAGTGTCTGATAGACATTAATTGTAATCATAGACCTTACCATGTAGGGCTTAGTGTCTGATAGACATTAATTGTAATCATAGACCTTACCATGTAGGGCTTAGTGACTGATAGACATTAATTGTAATCATAAACCTTACCATGTAGGGCTTAGTGACTGATAGACATTAATTGTAATCATAAACCTTACCATGTAGGGCTTAGTGTCTGATAGACATTAATTGTAACCATATACCTTACCATATAGGGCTTAGTGTCTGATTGACATTAATTGTAATCATAGACCTTACCATATAGGGCTTAGTGTCTGATTGACATTAATTGTAATCATAGACCTTACCATGTAGGGCTTAGTGTCTGATTGACATTAATTGTAATCATAGACCTTACCATATAGGGCTTAGTGTCTGACTGACATTAATTGTAACCATATACCTTACCATATAGGGCTTAGTGTCTGATAGACATTAATTGTAATCATAAACCTTACCATGTAGGGCTTAGTGTCTGATTGACATTAATTGTAACCATAGACCTTACCATGTAGGGCTTAGTGTCTGATTGACATTAATTGTAATAATAGACCTTACCATATAGGGCTTAGTGTCTGATTGACATTAATGATAACCATAGACCTTACCATATAGGGCTTAGTGTCTGATTGACATTAATTGTAACCATAGACCTTACCATGTAGGGCTTAGTGTCTGATAGACATTAATTGTAACCATAGACCTTACCATGTAGGGCTTAGTGTCTGATTGACATTAATTGTAACCGTAGACCTTACCATATAGGGCTTAGTGTCTGATAGACATTAATTGTAACCATAGACCTTACCATGTAGGGCTTAGTGTCTGATTGACATTAATTGTAACCATAGACCTTACCATATAGGGCATAGTGTCTGATTGACATTAATTGTAACCATAGACCTTACCATGTAGGGCTTAGTGTCTGATTGACATTAATTATAACCATAGACCTTACCATGTAGGGCTTAGTGTCTGATAGACATGAATTGTAACAATAGACCTTACCATGTAGGGCTTAGTGTCTGATTGACATTAATGATAACCATAGACCTTACCATATAGGGCTTAATGTCTGATTGACATTAATTGTAACCATAGACCTTACCATGTAGGGCTTAGTGTCTGATTGACATTATTTGTAACCATAGACCTTGCCATGTAGGGCTTAGTGTCTGATAGACATGAATTGTAGTCATAGACCTTACCATATAGGGCTTAGTGTCTGATTGACATTAATTCTAATCATAAACCTTACCATGTAGGGGTAGGGCTTAGTGTCTGATAGACATTAATTGTAATCATAAACCTTACCATGTAGGGGTAGGGCTTAGTGTCTGATAGACATTAATTGTAATCATAGACCTTACCATGTAGGGCTTTGTGTCTGATAGACATTAATTGTAATCATAAACCTTACCATGTAGGGGTAGGGCTTAGTGTCTGATAGACATTAATTGTAATCATAGACCTTACCATGTAGGGCTTAGTGTCTGATAGACATTAATTGTAACCATAGACCTTACCATGTAGGGCTTAGTGTCTGATTGACATTAATTGTAACCATAGACCTTACCATATAGGGCATAGTGTCTGATTGACATTAATTGTAACCATAGACCTTACCATGTAGGGCTTAGTGTCTGATTGACATTAATTATAACCATAGACCTTACCATGTAGGGCTTAGTGTCTGATAGACATGAATTGTAACAATAGACCTTACCATGTAGGGCTTAGTGTCTGATTGACATTAATGATAACCATAGACCTTACCATATAGGGCTTAATGTCTGATTGACATTAATTGTAACCATAGACCTTACCATGTAGGGCTTAGTGTCTGATTGACATTAATTGTAACCATAGACCTTGCCATGTAGGGCTTAGTGTCTGATAGACATGAATTGTAGTCATAGACCTTACCATATAGGGCTTAGTGTCTGATTGACATTAATTCTAATCATAAACCTTACCATGTAGGGGTAGGGCTTAGTGTCTGATAGACGTTAATTGTAATCATAAACCTTACCATGTAGGGGTAGGGCTTAGTGTCTGATAGACATTAATTGTAATCATAGACCTTACCATGTAGGGCTTTGTGTCTGATAGACATTAATTGTAATCATAAACCTTACCATGTAGGGGTAGGGCTTAGTGTCTGATAGACATTAATTGTAATCATAGACCTTACCATGTAGGGCTTAGTGTCTGATTGACATTAATTGTAACCATAGACCTTACCATGTAGGGCTTAGTGTCTGATTGACATTAATTGTAACCATAGACCTTACCATATAGGGCTTAGTGTCTGATAGACATTAATTGTAACCATAGACCTTACCATGTAGGGCTTAGTGTCTGATTGACATTAATTGTAACCATAGACCTTACCATATAGGGCATAGTGTCTGATTGACATTAATTGTAACCATAGACCTTACCATGTAGGGCTTAGTGTCTGATTGACATTAATTATAACCATAGACCTTACCATATAGGGCTTAGTGTCTGATAGACATTAACTGTAACCATAGACCTTACCATGTAGGGCTTAGTGTCTGATTGACATTAATTGTAACCATAGACCTTACCATGTAGAGCTTAGTGTCTGATAGACATTAATTGTAATCATAGACCTTACCATGTAGGGCTTAGTGTCTGATAGACATTAATTGTAATCATAGACCTTACCATGTAGGGCTTAGTGTCTGATTGACATTAATCATTAATTATAACCATAGACCTTACCATGTAGGGCTTAGTGTCTGATTGACATTAATCATTAATTATAACCATAGACCTTACCATGTAGGGCTTTGTGTCTGATTGATATTAATTGTAATCATAGACCTTACCATGTAGGGTTTAGTGTCTGATTGACATTAATTGTAATCATAGACCTTACCATGTAGGGCTTAGTGTCTGATAAACATTAATTGTAATCATAGACCTTACCATGTAGGGCTTAGTGTCTGATTGACATTAATTGTAATCATAGACCTTACCATGTAGGGCTTAGTGTCTGATTGACATTAAATGTAACCATAGACCTTATCATGTAGGGCTTAGTGTCTGATTGATATTAATTGTAACCACAGACCTTATCATATAGGGCTTTGTGTCTGATTGATATTAATTGTAATCATAGACCTTACCATGTAGGGCTTAGTGTCTGATTGACATTAATCATTAATTATAACCATAGACCTTACCATGTAGGGCTTAGTGTCTGATTGACATTAATCATTAATTATAACCATAGACCTTACCATGTAGGGCTTTGTGTCTGATTGATATTAATTGTAATCATAAACCTTACTGTGTAGGGCTTAGTGTCTGATAGACATTAATTGTAATCATAGACCTTACCATGTAGGGCTTAGTGTCTGATAGACATTAATTGTAACCGTAGACCTTATCATGTAGGGCTTAGTGTCTGATAGACATTAATTGTAACCGTAGACCTTACCATATAGGGCTTAGTGTCTGATAGACATTAATTGTAACCGTAGACCTTATCATGTAGGGCTTAGTGTCTGATTGATATTAATTGTAACCACAGACCTTATCATATAGGGCTTTGTGTCTGATTGATATTAATTGTAATCATAGACCTTACCATGTAGGGCTTAGTGTCTGATTGACATTAATCATTAATTATAACCATAGACCTTACCATGTAGGGCTTAGTGTCTGATTGACATTAATCATTAATTATAACCATAGACCTTACCATGTAGGGCTTTGTGTCTGATTGATATTAATTGTAATCATAAACCTTACTGTGTAGGGCTTAGTGTCTGATAGACATTAATTGTAATCATAGACCTTACCATGTAGGGCTTAGTGTCTGATTGACATTAATTGTAATCATAGACCTTACCATATAGGGCTTAGTGTCTGATAGACATTAATTGTAACCGTAGACCTTATCATGTAGGGCTTAGTGTCTGATAGACATTAATTGTAACCGTAGACCTTACCATATAGGGCTTAGTGTCTGATAGACATTAATTGTAACCGTAGACCTTACCATGTAGGGCTTAGTGTCTGATTGTATATATGTTTATATGAGATGTGAGATTAGTGCACATGAGCAGTCCTGGCAGTATAGTGCCAAGTAAATTTGGATATGCCAGAAGAGACAAGCAGAGTAAATATAAATCTACAAATTATTATTTATCTTTCTTAAGCTTTTTGGAAAAACAAACATAAAGGATAATGTAGTCTATCAGAATATCATTTTTATGATATAAAAGAAATTTTTCTTTTATGAAGATTAATGTCATCTAAATTTCCCTATTCCACAGGCTAAAGACTTTTATATTTAGTTGAATATAGCCGAATTTTGTAGTGCAAGAAGTAGGTTATGCATATATTTTTGGCATCTTGAATCCGAGTGAAAACAATCGTGATTGACAGACTCAAGCAGTTTCAGCTAATTCAGGAATTGAATCCATGATAAATATCATATCCAAGTAGAGATGTGTTTTTCTAGAGTTAGAAAAATTTACCTCATTTACAGGGTATTGATAGGGTGGTTTAGTTGACAGTGGACTTGCTTGCTGCTTTGAGTATGATCTGAGTGCAGTTGCTTTATAGTTGCATGCCACATTGAGTGTAATCTGGGTGCATTTTCTTTAGACTTGCAGGGCACATTGAGTGTAATCCGAGTGCATTTTCTTTAGACTTGCATGCTGCTTTAAGTGTGATCTGAGTGCAGTTGTTTTAGACTTGCATCCTCTTTAAGTGTGATCCAGGTACGTTTGCTTTGCTCAGTCTTAATGGGTATTGCACAAATTCATCTCACAGCTGTATAACTACCCCTGAAAATGTTAGACATATTTCATACATGAAATCTTGATTTGATCTTTACTTTTTCTCATATACTTCTTCTTAACATTAGATGCAGTAGCCATCATTTAAGTGGCACCAGCCAAGGGTCATTGATTCATTTTGTTCTGCATTCACATGAACAAAGTGGATTGAAACTCTTGTTTAGAAAAGATACCTAGTTATGCCTCATACTGCTTCATTATATGTTTCCAAAAGTTGATTAAAAATAATGGATGGTACTTAATACAAAACAAAAGTCCCTTCAAGGGACTAATGCTCTTTTTATTATAAATAATTACAAGGAATCTCAGATAAGTAAATTTCTTCTCTCCTTGTATTTATTTTAACAGCAGCATATTGAAACCATCAATTACTTTGTATATATACATGTCACTCTGTTTATGAGCTCGGTAAAGTACAAAATTGTAAGCAGTGACCTTTGACTTGACCCTAAATGTCAGTTAGGTTAGGTTTTCATGTTCCCAACCAAATTGTAGATTGTTAGTGGTCATATCTACCATTTTAATTGAGAACTAATTATTTATTGCAAAAAGCCTTAATGAAAATATGTTTAGGAGGAATAGTAGCAACAAAGGTTTACAAGATGGCCACTATAATGATCATATTGGAAGTCTGATTGGTAACATTTTCATTTATGACCAAATACATAGAAGTCTTATGATGAAAACCGATGTTGATGGCAAGCATTTATGTAGGGGAAGTTGCAAAAACAATTTTTCAGATGGCTAGTGAGGTGGTCATGTTGGTGGTCTTATCAAGACCATTTTCTTGTAGCACCAACTACATTCTTTTAGTGGAAAGCTATTTCAATTAAGCCATTTGTTCAGGAGCAGTAGCAGTAACAAGTTTCTCAAGAAGGCCATCATGGTGGCCATGTTCAGTGTCATATTGGTACCATTTTCATTTAGAATCATAATAAACTGTTTTAGTGACAACCCCATGTTGTAATGATGACTTGTCTAGGATGGAGGAGCAAAAAAAATTAAAGATGATGTATATTCTGTCCAAGAGAGACAAGTTTCATTTGTACCAACTAGATCTTGGGATCAGTCATTCGTAACATTTTTGAGCCTTTCAGTGAAAAAGAACCTTGGAAATATTCAGTATCCACCATTGTATATACACATACTTTACTTACCAAATGACATCATGTGCACATCACACACCATTATAATGTTCATTATGGCAACTCACTTGAGATGACTTATTCAAGCTTGAAACATTTTTCAGTTTCCCTTTTTAAACATGAACCCATTAAAGAACATTCTTTTACTGAATATGTGCTGATAATTTCATTAAGTTGTCATACTATTTTTGTTTCTCTTTTTAAACATGAACCCATTAAAGAACATTCTTTTACTGAATATGTGCTGATAATTTCATTAAGTTGTCATACTATTTTTGTTTCTCTTTTTAAACATGAACCCATTAAAGAACATTCTTTTACTGAATATGTGCTGATAATTTCATTAAGTTGTCATACTATTTTTGTTTCTCTTTTTAAACGTGAACCCATTCTTTTATTGAATATGTGCTGATAATTTCATTAAGCTGTCATACTATTTTTGTTTCTCTTTTTAAACATGAACCCATTCTTTTACTGAATATGTGCTGATAATTTCATTAAGTTGTCATACTATTTTTGTTTCTCTTTTTAAACATGAACCCATTAAAGAACATTCTTTTACTGAATATATGCTGATAATTTCATTAAGTTGTCATACTATTTTTGTTTCTCTTTTTAAACATGAACCCATTAAAGAACATTCTTTTACTGAATATGTGCTGATAATTTCATTAAGTTGTCATACTATTTTTGTTTCTCTTTTTAAACACGAACCCATTAAAGAACATTCTTTTACTGAATATGTGCTGATAATTTCATTAAGTTGTCATACTATTTTTGTTTGTTTCTCTTTTTAAACATGAACCCATTAAAGAACATTCTTTTACTGAATATGTGTTGATAATTTCATTAAGCTGTCTTAATATTTTTGTTTCTCTTTTTAAACATGAACTCACTAAAGAACATTTTTTTACTGAATATGTGCTGATAATTTCATTAAGCTATCATAATATTTTTGTTCTGTTTACCCTGTTTACTTTAATGTTAGACAGGGTTCTTCTCCATTTTCTAGTTATAAGCTGCTTTTGTCTTGGACCAGTAGAGTTAAATATTGGCTCAGGAGGATCAGTATGAAAAAAAATCAAAGTGAATTCATTTAAGTTGTGATTTGGATTATAGCAGAGCATATATTGTTTATTAGCTCTGCTGGTTACACACTTGAAATGTTTATGGGATGTCCTGTCATCATCCATCATTCCATCAGCACACCTGAAATGTTTATGGGATGTCCTGTCATCATCCATCATTCCATCAGCACACCTGAAATGTTTATGGGATGGCCTGTCATCATCCATCATTCCATCAGCACACCTGAAATGTTTATGGGATGTCCTGTCATCATCCATCATTCCATCAGCACACCTGAAATGTTTATGGGATGTCCTGTCATCATCCATCATTCCATCAGCACACCCGAAATGTTTATGGGATGTCCTGTCATCATCCGTCATTCCATCGGCACAAGTTTGTTATCACTTCTTTGAAACTATTTGGATGATTGCTATTAAACTTTGTGCACATATATATCCCAAATTTGGTTGCTCTTAAATGAAAATAGTTTTACTTGGACATCCATTATGGCCATAAAACTTGAACATTTTCTTACAGTTATTCCTCTTGAATGAAAGTCACATCACTCATGATATTTAGTTGGCCCTAAATAAAATGGTGCTGATCTGATATAAGTTATGACCACCACAGCAACCATCTTGAAAATTTTGTTATTGCTACTCACCTTGATGAGAAAGTCACAATGAGATGATTTTTTCATTGAAAGACCTTTTACGATGTTTAGCTGGTCTGAAATGAAAATTGTGCTGACCTCCAATATGGCTGCCAGTTTGGCCGTCTTAAAAACCTATGTGAATGATAATGCTTCCAATCTAACATCCAGTATGGTTGCATTTGATGCTATCTTGAAAATCTTGTTATTGCTGGTTCTTTGAAGTGGAAAGTCATATTGACATGGCTTTTCACCAAAAGACATTTTGTTTGTTGGTTCTTGATGAAAATGGTGATGATCTGACACTTAGTATGGCCACCATCATAGCCATCTTGAAAATCTTTGCTGCTCATTGTGAATGTATGGTCGTATTCACATGGTGTTTTCACAAATAGATTTAAAATGATATCTAGGTAATGAATATGGGACCAATCTTGCATGTAGCATCTAACATGGCTGCCAAAATCTTGTTGTTACATAAGCATCAGAGATAGTTTCAACACTCAGCAGTTAAACAAGAGAAATGGTCTTATCTTGAATTCCTTGAAATTTTTGTCCCTTTGAAGGATTCTTCTTCCATTTTAAATTAAAAGTGACAACATTTGTTGTGGCAATTTACAGTGAAAACAGTCACTTCACTCTTTAATCATCTTGCCTAAATCTCTGGTAGATTCAGTCATTTGTAAACAGCATAGAACCTGATCTCCCATTGCATAATGTACTGGCAGATCAGGAGGTACACGAGGATATGAAGCAAAGGCAGGTCGGGGTACATGCAGTTAGTTGCATATGAACTATGCAATATTTATATGGTAGTTTTGAGTTGCTGCCTGTGCATTACATTTTGCAGTTGACCAAGCCATTAACTGGGTCACATTTTGATTTTAGTAATTTCTCTAGCTCAAGTGTGCATGAAAAATGTATACAAAACTGTAAATATATCAGATATTTAAAAAATGTATATCTTTGTGATTCTGAGCCTACACACCCATACTTAGGCATTACTTTTCTCAAGATGTTTGTGTCCCTGCCACATTATTTGGAGAGTGCATATAGTTGTACCAAAATCTGTCTTCACATGTTTGCATCTGTTCATCTGTCCCAGTGTAAAAATTTTCAAGGACTTGATGGATTAAAATCGGATTTTGTACCGACCATAATAACAAGACCTGGGTCAGTTCAATTTTCACCTGTTTCTGTAAATGTTTTATTGAATTATGTACTCGTTTTAAATTGCAATATACCATATTGACGAGGATGTCCATTTCACTGGGACACATTTAATGTTTTCTCATAATTTGTAGGAAAAAAACCCACTTTGATTTGCAGATATTGAATTCATATGAATTTGTTATTTTTTATTGGCTTAATTTACTGATGTCAATGTCTACCCAACTGCAAACAGTATAGATCTGTGTCCTTTGATGGATCAGGACAGACCTATATCGGTCGTTGTGTAATGGACTAGTAAATCAAGGTCTGTGCTGTTTGTTCTTCTTATGGCTTATGGCAGATGGTATAGATTAAGATCTATGATTATATAATGTAAAGATGAAAAAGGGTCTATGGTGTGCCACATGGTTTCTAGTAAACAGTTTAAACCCATATCTGACTTTACCAAATGTGCTGGTAGGTCTGGGTCTATAGTGTTTTCTATGTGGATATAGAAACTACATGGGGGAGTTTGGTACAACCAGTCACAAACAGGAACCTTTGTCATTGACAGGATTGCTAGGCATGCTTCAAACAGTAACTGACTGCTCCGGTGGCCTCGGAATCGGGAGGTCGTGGGTTCGAACCCTGGCCAAGTCATACCAAAGACTTACAAAAATGGTACTAACAGCTACCTCACTTAGCGCTCAGCGTTAAGAGGTTAGTGTTAGGACTGGTTGGCCTGGTGTCAGGATAATGTGACTGGGAGGGACATCATGCTATGTGTCTGCGGCATGATGTCCCAGTGCTAGACATCTCTATAAACTGCCACACTGCAGACATTATAGCAATATGACTGAATTTTTTTTGAAGTTACGTTAAAAATCCTAATCAGACACACACACATACAAACAGTAACCACAATGGGGGAGCTAATGATATGATGTCCATCCACCCATCCATCTGTTACCAGTTTTGTTTCTATACAATAAATCAAGTTGTCCACTATCTACATATATCAGACTTTTTGGATGCCTTGCACTTAGGCTAAGGAAGAACCTTGTTGATTTCATAGTTGAAGGTCAGTGGTCAAGGTCACTGTGCTGGAAGAATAAATATTTTTTGGCACAATGTCTTGGTTTATCCTTTAAATACACTTACCAAACTTTGTGACTGCTTGCACATCAGGTAAGGAAGAAACCTGTGTATTTCAAGGTTAAGCGGTTAAATGTCATGGTCACTATCTGAAAGAACAAAAATTGTTTCCACAATATGCCATTAGTTTAACATCACATACCTGAATTAAACTTGATGATGGTTTCCACTTGGTTAAGGATAAAAGCTTGTGATTTTGGGGTTAAAAGATCAAAGGTCATAGTCTTTGTGAGAAAGAAGGAATATTGTTTCTGTATTGAAACATTAATTCTACATCACAAACTCAGATCAAACTTTGTGGAGGCCCTGCATTTGGGGACAAATCTACCTTGAGATTAGTGTTAAAAAAGTCTGTTGTGATGCATTTGCTCAGTGGGACGTAATTGGTGGTTAGATTGGGTCAAATACTTTATAGTATGTCAAATGTATTGCTACAGATTCAGTCATCCTAATCCGATTGCTTTCTTAAACTGCACACAGTTTTATTATCAGCATGTGATTTTGGTTGAAAGTGAGGTGAATTTATGAAAAGTTAGTATAATCTTCATATCTTTCACCAAAGAGATGTTGATGGTACTCCAAATTTAAGGTCCATATGAAGAAAAAATTGCATTATACCAAGGCCAAAGAAAGAATTGTTTAAAAAAAAGTTTTCAATATACCGATCCACTGGTATGGAACAACATTCCCAATGACATAAGACAGGCTCCTAGCATTTCATCTTTTCATAATCAGTGTCTTAAATGGATGAAATCTTTAGAAAATTGAACAGTTCTAGTACAAAAAATACTGCCTGCTTTTCTGTAACTTTTCTGTAATTTTGCATCATTTTCATAGCTGAATGTTTCAATGTAGGATGATATTTTATGTTTTATATATGTTTATGTTTTCACTGATGCCTGTGCATGTGTTCCAGGCTTGATACTTTTAATTTTTAAATTATTGAATTATTGAGTATCAAGCCAGACTCTTCACATCATGTTTTATATACTGTATATATTGTACATAACAGATAGAAGGCCTCAAGGTAGATTAGTTTTGTAACTAATTAAGTTACCTTCTCTAAATAAAGTCTTTATTATTTATTATTATTATTATTATTATTATTATTATTATTATTATTATCTTCTTAGCTTCCATTCAGGGGTAAGTTTGTTACATAATAAAAAGCATAAAAACCAGATATATTTTATCTCAAGGTATAAAAAAAATGGTATAATTTAACTCATGGTTTTGCCACTTGTTAAAACATGTTTTTTTTGTCACAATAAAATATATTGAGTATTTGCACAGGATAAAAATATTCTTTATTTGTTATATATTTAAGTGTCAAATATAGAGACTTATTGGTGAAAAAATGTAAGTTTTCCCCATTCCTATATTTTCACATGTAAATAATATCTCCTTATATTTCCCATCATGCCATGCAATGTTTGTGTGTGCCTACAAAATTTGTACCTGCAACAACAATGGTACTTTGTGAGCTAGAACACATAAATATAAACTGCCTTATATTACAAATATGGAAATTAATCATTGATAAAGAAATTTGACTAGATGCTATTTGCATTTTTCTGAAATTATTTCCCCTTATGTCCTTAACAGTGATAAACCTGTTATGATGCATTGCTGAATTGATTTATTGTTGTAGGGTTTAACGCCATTTTTCAGCACATGATAGGCTATACATGGTGGCCAGTATTAATGGTGGATGAAGAACCCGGAAAGAACCACCGACCCTAGAGAAGCTACTAGCAAGCTTTCTCACATACCCACATTGACCGAAATCCGAGACTCGAACCCACGCAGACAGAGGTGAGATGGCAGTGATCCGTAACGGAGAGCGTGTTAGACCACTCAGCCACTCAGGGCCCCCTCATTGCTGAATTGAACTTGCATTGTTTTCAGAGAAGGTCAGATAGTTTTTAAAGTGACAAAAATGTAGTTCCCTGTGGCAGATCAGGTCAACCCAATTGTGCCACTTTCTTAAGTCACATATATTTATATGGTCAGTCTATGAAAGTGAGGCAGATTTATAAAAAGGGTGTGGGGGGTGTAAGCATGTTATGCTAAAGAGGGAGAATAAAGTTGTAATTTTTTATTCTGGAGCAAGTTTGGTATATAATAAAAAGAAAATGTTCTTTTCCTACATTAATATTGATGATATTTCATCCTGTGGTACCAAAAACAAAATGTTTTAACTCGTTTTGGTGTATATGACATGTCTGCAACTTCTATTATTAGAATATACCTGTCAGCCCCTTGAAATGAAAACCTGTATGCCAGACCAATTAAAACATTACAAAGACCAGAAAACCTTTCATGAAAAAATGTATATAAGATTGACAGTTTTTAAACAACAAATGCTATACACAAACTAATTTTACACACATTTGTATAATTATTTACATCTCTGAAACTTTTATTTTCTTCTTTTGATTTTGAGTGTGTTCTAACACACACACACGTTATTATATGCAACACATGCACCCTTTTGACTTTTCAAAATGTAATCGGGTTTTACAGTCTGTGCAGCAGGTGTCAGTGTTTATTTTATACTGTAAAAAATGATGTTAGTGTGTCTGCATTCAGATGTATTTTTGTCATCGTAGAAAAAGATCTCTCACAGTCTGCATTGCTCTGAGGCAAGGTAAGTAGTCGCTGAATAACTAATTTGAGATTTGGGAAGTGGATGCCACCCGTACTGATTCTCTTGCTGATAATATCCAGCCAGTAGCTACAAAAGCTCCTTTTCTTGCCATCGTCCGTTAATACAGGCACACACTCAGCAGGCAGCATGCAATAATCCTCAAACTCATCTTTAAGCGCTTCATGATCCAGGTGTGGAGCAGCTCAAGAACGAAAGTGTTGCTACTTGTAAAAATAAATAGCTATGTGCAAGATATTTTGAAAAACGCATTTTCAGGGTGTAGTATTAACTTGTTTGTATGTATCATTGTCTCATTATTACATATTTATATTTTTTCCCTAAGATATTACATCTAAAGCTGTCCAAAAATTGAAATAAAAACAATAAAAGAAATAATCAAAGTAGCAGTCCAGAAGTTTATACCTCATAAGCTGGTGATCAGTTCTGTTAAAATTGCATATTTTGTGTTTGAAAAATTATGAATTTTTCTATATTGTGTGCCAATTTTGGTCAAAAAGTTGATATAAATATGCAGTGTAACATATTTTCAAGCCATGAGAATGACATCACTAAGTATTTGCACTACTTCCATTGTGCTGGCAATGCATCTTGCTGTTTGCATTATATATCTGAACCACTTAATTCAAAACTTCATTTCAGGCAATGCGCATCAGCTAAAATTTAACAAAATATCTTAAAAAATGGTTAACTCATTGCTCTTTCTAAAAATGTATGTGTGGAGTGCATATTTGGCAGAATTAAAGGATACAATACAATTTAAATATTTTGTTGTGCCTTCACTAACCTTAAAAAGCATGCTAAAATTAAAAATAATCCCAGATATGCAAGATCTGGAGTTTTACTTGACATATAAACCAATAATTCTATGCAAGACATTATCCCTTTAACACAGTGTTTGGTACAAAAAAATTGCCTGTTTTGATCTCTGGGCCTAATGTTAATTTTCCAAAGCATATTAGAGTTATCCCCACCTTGCTTTTGCATAGCTCAAAAATATTCTGGATCATGCTCAATTTTTATAAAAACATTACATCCATACACAGGATTTATAAAAAATAATATGTAAGAATTTTTTTAAAAAACCACATTTTTAACAGAAAAAACATACAAAATGGTTGTATAACTGTACACTGACAAAAATTAAGAAGAAAAAAACTTAAAATTACGGGTAACCCTTACAAGTTGACAGGTATGTTAGAAGCTGCAGTGACCCAGTGGTAAGTATGCTGGACTTGCTATCATTAGGGTGCAGGATGGAATCCTACCTTTGGATCACCCTAGGTCAGCTGCCATAGTGTGTCCATAGGCGTGGCACTTAAGTCTCTTATTTAAAGTGAAAAGAAAAATGATTATACAATTTTAAATGGAATAAGAATCTTGTGAACAAAAAAAATCACGAATCCATGAAAAATATATAAGACCTTGAGAAATGATATGTTACAATCTGCCATGAATCTGATGTGCAAACATTATGATTTTCAACCCTGTGAATATATTATTTACTACACTTCCAGCTATTATTTTTTGATGATTAGCGACAAAGTATTTTCCTTAACTTTCTATGTAATGACTCTTATGTGGGTATAGATATTCAGCTGAGATTATTGCAAGAAAATGCACAACAACACATATATATGTTTAAAGTGGTTTTGGATTGCTTGGACACTTAGCTATGTACAAATATAAGTTTTTAGTACTTCAACACTTCATACATGCCTAAGCCAGAGAATTCATATACCTTAGTCCCTCTCTTGAGACCCTAGACAGTGTCTTGCATTTTCAGTAAAAGTCCCTGCCTCAGTGTCATAGTTACAGCAAGGGTTCATGTCAGCTTCTTTTCTTCTTCAGGCTGTCATTGTTTAAATCCTACAGATATTTTGATGGTTTTACCCAGGTCCTCACCTCATATAATAATCAAGTCCCAAGCTCAGAAGTGAAGGTCATTAGTAGCGTACTGGTCATACATAAATGTCATTTATATATATATATATATATATATGCAGACTTGCACACAAGAAATATTTTCTTTAATTGCAGAGAGTGGAGATGTAAAAAAGGATATTGGGCATATATTAGACTTCATTACTCGCTTGAAGAATCTAAAGGTGAGATAATACCTTTTTGCGCTGAGTATTTAGACAAGTGTTCTTTTCCTATAATGCTTGACTAACTTTGTCTGTTCTGTTATATGCAGATTCAAAAATCACATTTTACTCTTAACCTTGACGCAGCACCCATCTTGCATATTGCCATGAAATTTTTCACTTTCATTCATCCCATGGTCTAGTTGGGCTTAAATACCTGGACATCCACTATGGGTGCCACAGTGGTCATCTTAAAGTTATTGTTGTCACTCCTCCTGAATGATTGCTCATACCAAGATGGGGTTTTTAATAAAAGACTTCTTATGGTCTCTGTTTGGTCGTAAATGAAATTGCTGCCATTCAGACATCAAACACGGCTGCCACAGTATTCATCTTGAATGGATGATCAAGGAATTTTCATGAAAGAATTCTTGTGATGTCCAGTTGGTTATAAATGAAAATGATGTAGATCTAACCTCCAGTATGTCTGCCACAATGGTTCTATTGAAAATCCTGTTATTACTACATCACCTAGATGATTGGTTGTACTGACATTGTGCTTTCACCAAAAGACTTCATATGAATCCAATATGGCCACCCCAATGCAGCCGTATTGGAAATCTTGTTATCACTACTTTTCCTGAATGGATTGTCATATGAAGATTGGGTTTGGTTCTAAATGAAAATGGTGCTAATCTTATATCCAGTATGGCCACCATGGCAGATTATCTTGATAATCTTGGCATGGCTACTCATCATGGTCATGAATGGATTGGTGTATCAGCTTGGGAATATTGCTGAAAGACTTCTTATGATGTCTGGTTGCTCATAAATTGTTGTTGTTGTTGTTATAGAGTTTAACGCCATTTTTCAGCACAAGATAGGCTATGCATGGCGGCCAGTATTAATGGTGGAGGAAGAACCGGGAAAACCCCGGAAAGAACCACCGACCCACGAGAAGCTACCGGCATGGTCATAAATAAAAATGGTGCCAATTTGATGTCCAATACAGTCACCATAGCAGCCATATTGAAAATCTTGTTATCACTAGTACTCCCAAATGGATGATGATATCAGCATTGGATTTTTACTAAAAGACTTATGATGTCTACTTTGTTCTAAATGAAAATCGTGAAGACCTAATGTCAAATATGGCCACCATGGCAGCCATCATGAAAATCTAGGTATGTCTGAATAGATGGTCATGTCTGCATGGTTCTTTTTTACTCAAAGACTAATTATGATGTAGTCCTAAATCAAAATGTCTAATTTGGCATGAAAATCTTGTTATCACTACTCCTCATTCAATGGCCATATTACCATGGGGTTCAGGCCACAAGACTTATGATGAATAGTTGGTCCCAAATGCCATTTTGAAAATCTTTTTATGGCAACTTCTCCCAAACAGAAAGTCATAATGACATGGGATTTTCACCAAAGGACTTTTTTGATATCTTTTTGGTCGTAAATGAAAATGGTCCAAATGTGACATCCAGTATGGCCAGCACAGACTCTTGTTGTCACTACTCCTTCAGAATGGATGGTCATGTATACCATATATACTGACAAACAACATAGGCCCTGATATGCAGGCGCATTATACTATCGCAGATTAGGATCTTTGTTCTACATACATACAAACTGTCCTACATATGTATGTACATAAAAACATGCATGCATGTATCCATCCACACACAGTGACACACACACACACACATGCATATACATACATTTATCCATACATACAGTCATATTACTTGGACTTTGTATACTAACAAATTAACAGCATATTGATCAAATTAGTGAGAGAATTGATAGTTTTAATTAACTGACCATCTTATACATGCTAGGAAATACATGTATATAGGAATTATCCTAAGTGAATAACAGTTTAAGAATGTAATGTATCACACAAGAATATAATGTATCATACAGGAATATAATGTATCATACAGGAATATAATGTATCATACAAGTTATTTTAGGTCCTGACAAACCTTTTAACAGACTTTTGAGCATATTAAGTATAGAATTGTAGATTGTCAACAGTGAAAAAATGGTGCAGGTACTCACTAGGGTTCATCTTTGTTGTTGTTTAGTTTTTATTTTTAATTAATGTTTAGCTTAGAAAAAAGCACACAATTGTCCTGAGAATAGTAATATATATATTATGCCTGTCAGAACTTTTAAAACCATTTTTAATCATGGTACACATGTTTACTATTTGTTCTGATGTCATTAGATACTGTATATACTTACTGTATATACTTACTGTATATACTTACTTGGATCCAATGAAGATAGACCTTTAGCTGACATTTCTTGATGCTGATCACGGTCTGTGTTGTTTGTTCATCTGATTACTCCAGACAAGCTGCATAGACCCAGATTTATTGATACATTATGCAGTGGCAGATCTGGGTATATGCTCTTTTCTGTCAGATTCAACTTGTATGTGAGCATATGTGGTATTTTTGAGGAGATTCCCATTCCACATAGTAACCATAAAAGCTCTGTTGATTTTACAGGTATGCAGTGGAGAGCAAGTTGGTACCAGTGATATTGACATGAACAAGCTCAAGTTTGACCTGACACTTTTTAAATCATTACAGTCACTAATGGTAAATAGTATGTTTGTTGTATTGCATTGAGCAGGACTGATTCCTGTACATTACTTATTAACATATGCCCAGATGAGTTGAGAATAAGCATTTAGCATGATAAGCTTTATAAATTCAATCTTTTCTTTAAACTATGAATGATGCCAAAGTTAAACTTTGTTATTACAAAAATTCTAGTCCTTGTTAAAGTCAAAAAATTTTATACACATTTTTAATTTTTACACTTTCCTGATTATCTTTTGATATTAAAGGGATATAAAAGAAAATATGAAAAGACCAGCATATGAAGATTTATGTTTCTAACACGTGATGGGCAGGTTTCTTGTTAGAATGTTATTAATAAAAAAGATAAAAATACAAATTCTTATGATTAATTCTACTTTCTTAGTGGCTATGCTGGTTTTATTGATACTTTTGAGAACTTTATGCTTGTTTTACACTTGACACAAACTAATTAGCGATTCATCATCTCTATCCATTTGCAATGCAGGATGCTAACATCACAGTTACATGTATGTGGAGGTTCAGCAAAAGTGCTTTTTTAAAAAATACTGTAAAGAGCATAATGAACATAAGTTTTACCTTTAGCTAATCTAGTGGCTTCTTTTTTTTAAAGTTGTGATATATTTTTAACAAAACGCAAGTTCCAACAAAATGCTCCCCTTTTTGTCTTTTCTCTTTGTGCTTTTTTTATTATTTTGTTTTCCATGTTGTCTTAATGCAGTGTTATATACATTCATTGTATGCCATCTGTGCTTTTTTTTTACAAACAACATGCTGTTGTTTTACTATCAGTAATTCAATACCTGTTGCTTTTGGATTGCTTATCTTTCTGGTATAGAAATTACCTTCATCCAATTAAGAAAATTCCATCCTCCTATTAAATGGAAAGTTCTAGAATCCAGAACTAGAAAGAAGATGGATTCAATATGTCCCTCCACATCATTAGGCCCTTGTGTAGTAGATGTTGTCTTTCATTGGACGGTATCTTTGTTCAGTTAAATTCAGTCATGTTATATAAAATATTGTCTTTTCATGTTGAGATGCATTCTGGCATTTTGTATATCTGGGTTTCCATATAGAGTGTGTACGCTCTCAGGCCATTGTATCTTTATTTGTTGCTGAAGCTGTCTTGTGAGTTTATAGGTATTGTTCCATTTGTCAGCAGTGTCATTGATGTGACCTTTCTCTCAGCAATAGGATAAACCATAATTATTCATAAATTTATGATAATTCAAACATTTTTGTTTGTTTCTTGAATTCTTAGGTAGATAATAGTTGCTCCGTTAAGGTCCAGAAATTTTTGCAGACTGACATTTTTGCTGATATTTCATGGTGAAAGTTAGACTATTGTATGGGATCTTGTAACAACATTAATCATCTTTGGTAAGTTTTGGTTGTCACATGCCATTAATCATAATATTGTCATCAGTACCTTATGGACAAGTAAAGTATTGCTGGCTTTAGGATGTGTTTCACTGGCACCATTTATGTACTATAATCAACACCTTTGATTATTATGTTTTATTTTCAGAATTTTTTGGAAGCAATATGTTATACCAAACATGGTCATAAGAAAGCCACATGGGATACACAACCAACCTGTCATGCTTGTATTTAGTAACCAACATACAGATGGGTGTCTCATGTTGTTTTTGGTTAGATTAGATTAGGTATGGGACCTTGCAGAATAGATAGGAGAGAGAGTCATGCCACCTTGTGAGGGAGAAGCAGCACCCTCTCCCAGCCGATAGTCTGGTGATGGTGACAGGTAGAATGTGTTTCCCTTTAAGGGGAGAGTAACAATCTCACTGTATAAGTTAGAGGAGGGCTCTTCCTTCTGGTCAGAGTAACCTGACCAGTCATTTACTGGTCAGTGAGTTTGGGTCACCATTTACAGTATGCCAGGCAATTGTCATCGAGTATTAGTCACTGGTCATTTGAGCCCCTTCAGTACAGTAACAGTGATTGGATCAAGACCCATCATCTTGCCAGGCTACAGGTGAACTGCACTGTAGACAGTGAATCAGCATACATGTACCAGAAGGGGATTAGATTAGTATCACATCTTCACTATCTTCTCTTTTAATCCCAATGGAATGTGGGTGGGCATCAGTTTTAGAGAAATAATCTGTCCACATTTATGCTGCAATAGACACCTGGTCTTTGGTCTTATATCAATGATGTTGTGGGTTGTGGATCAACATCACCTGCTTTTCTAGGACAAAGAGGAAGGAGACAGGCCAGTCTTCCCAGAGATGACCAAGTTGGCTACTAATCATGGTAGTCTCTTTGTTCCGTGTGAGGAGTTGCATGATATTGATATCCCTGTACCCAGGACTCTCCCTAAATAGTGAGACTTGAGGTTGCCAGGTCGTGTCCTCTTGCAAAATGTTTGTAAGGGGCAGGAGTTTGCTAGGTAGCATAACAAATGCTGTTTCCCCCATCTATGCTGAGATCTTGTGTCTCTCTGGCTCATTGCAAGTGGGAATTTTCTTGGGAACCTGGGCTCACCTTCCAGTTAAGATGCTGTAAGCAATGGAACTTAAGGCTAAGCTGCTCATCACCATACTGATTCATGCCAATTGTCTTTTGGCAACCTCCTTCAGCTTAAAAAGGAAGAATCTTTTGCTAGCCATACTACAGAACCTCACTACATGCCTTGTCAGTGTCCAAGTTGTATCAATGGAGCTGCTACATCTTCACAGGGACATTTCTCTGGACACTTAAAACATCTTACTAGATCACAGTAAGAAGCTTCTCAGTGCTGTTTTGATGGAGGCAGAGATCCATAGCTGCCAACCCTCACAATTTTGGTGTGAATTTCATGACTTTTTCAGCGATTCACAGATTCATGCCACATGCAAAAAAAACATCAATTTTCCAATTCTCAATATTTTAAATCTTTAATAAATTAACCGATTTCCCGTTAAGCGCTAGTCATGATATCAGTAGTTGCCGAAAGGGTCCGGTACTGCTGGTGGCAATATTAGTGGAACAATAGCTGATTGATACAGTTGGCCTGGTAGCAAGCATTTTATCATTTTATAATCTATATGTATAAGACTAGTTTTACAGATGCTTTTGAGAAAATCTGGGGCCTAACCGGAATTTTCTAAGCCATCGACAGAAGACCTGTAAGCTACCAACGTTGAAGCATTGTTTGTGAATTTTCTTTTTTAACACAGTCTACCTTTTAAGATCGCTTCACGAATTCATGTCAAAATTCACCTATTTTTACCCCTATTTTCACTAATTGCGAGCCTGGAGGGTTGACAGCTATGGAGACCTGAAGAACTAACAATGATTGTCTCTCCAAAACTGGCCAAGAAGTGTCTCCAGTCTGACTTAAGCACATTTCTTGAAAGGGATGCATCCTCAGTCCAGGAAGCAGTCCTAATTTAAGCCTTCCTCATGCCAATCTGTATGGATGGATACTGGCTTCATTTCCATGCAAATCCTCTTCTGGCAACGACACTCATTCATTTCCACTAGTCAAATCTGGTGCAGTTAATGGAAGAGGTGCAACAAAAGATTTTCCTAGTATCCAGAAAGGTCAAAGCTTTGGCTGATGTCTGCCTCAAACAAGTTTCTTTAAGATGGACCATTCAAGATGAAGACATCAGCTTCATTAAGAAATATAAGTCCCAGTGACTGGGCAGTCTCCATCTATCTTCAGGACGCATGCTATAACATTCCTGTTTTTCCTTCTTACAGGAAGTATATCTTGTTTTGAATGGACTGGGGGCTTTTCTGAATTCATGTGTTGAGGGTAGTGGTTGCCCACCTTATGTCACTGGGGATCAAATCCTCCAAATTTTGACAACTGGTTGATCCACAATGGCCTCTTAGAGTCCATCAGGACCAATATGTGACTTATTTGAATCCTAGAGAAATCTGAGCTAGTTCCTCAGGATTTTGTATCGGGATGAATTTCCTTATGAAGGGAGTAGTTTATGTTTCCTCTAGACAGAATAGACGGAATCTTATGTTTCCTCTAGATGGAATCCTGACACTTTTGGAGGCTGTGCAAGCCAAGATTTCATTGTTGGCTTCTGGAGACCTTGAAGTGCATGGCAGACATGGTTCCCCAAGGTGCACCTTCACTTACTTGGAATTCGTTAATGTGGAGGAGGGTAATTTTCATCATAGAAAGATAAGCAACACAACAGCAACACATAAGTATTACATCATTAAAATTAGTCCTCCCATATTTGCTGTGTAATTAATTGTGACATTTAAAATCGCTGTCTTAATGATTGATCCAGTGCCATTGTATAGATGGCTTCAACTTCAGTTGATTTATGAGTGCAGTTAAGGTTGTGAAGCTTTAGTTCATGTTTGTTTACAATGAATATGCATGCTGTGTTATTGAACGAGGAAATTTATGTGTAATTGTATTATGAATCTATGTGTGTTCTGCATATTTTGATTTGTGTTAAAAATTTCCATTAATTTACTGATCTCAATTGACATCTATTAAAAGATTTTAAATATTAAAGTCCATTGAACTAGTACTGTGCTTTTACTTATTTTCTTTCAGTATTTATAGATAGACAAACTCTTGCCCATTACCACCCCTTGATACCACCAGGTGTTGCCCGTTTTTGGTGTCACTGTGTTCTGAGAAACACGCAATGCAATAGCCTCTGACAATCCTGCCCATTTTTGTGTTCCTCAGGACCCATCCAATGTTCATTTCGCATTTATTATGCAGATTTATCGATCTGCTGCAGGTTGTATGCTTAATACTTTTTCTTAGTGACCTATCAATTGTACATATTACTAGATTCTGCATTAGTTTATCAGTATTGTGTCGTTTTAGCATATATCAATTAAATGTTCTACAGGCCACTTCAGAGCATGGAGTTTACCTGTTTGTTTCTGTTATGATTTCTATAACATGTGGTTATGACAGTGTTTTGTTTCAGTGACCTAGTAATTTCAACATATTACCAGTTTCTACTTAGGTGAGTATCTTGTATCAGAGAATGGTAGCCTACCATGAATCTGGTTTGGTTTATAGTATGTACACATTGTCCCTTCTCTGTTAACTATGCATTGTGCTTAAGCCTAATAGAGGACATACGTTTATGATACAACATGTTTATGGATCTGTTCATCATGGCATTTTTTTAACAACCTAGTAATTTCAACCCTTTACTAGATTCTGCTTTAGTTTGGGTCTTTTTTGTCATTTCTGCAGAACATTTATATACTCAATCTATATTGCAATTTCAAAGCATGGAAGTCTGCCATGACTGCTACTTTATTATGTTATATATACATTGTTTCTGATATACAGCGTCTGTATTATGTAGTATGGGCTGCCAATATAGATGATTTATCCTATTAGCTAGTCAGTCACATACTAACTTGCTAATCTATGGTTTGTTTTTTCTCATCTGGTGTCGTTTCAGGAGGAATGTTTACTACACACATGACATTGCACATGCACAAAGATCGCCCTGTTCAGCAATGAAGGGAAGGAGCTAAATGTGCAGCGTTTGGTCGGAAGACACATGTTCTGCTGTACTTCAGAAGCAGCAAGGGGGAAAGAGAGAGGGTTGAGGTCACAGCAAGATACATCTGACATCCTTAGTCTCCACTCCAAATCAGCCTCAAAGGCAAGCCTTGTGGGGGGTCACTGGACTCCCCCGCCAAAGTTCGTCGCATGGAACTAACACATACTGTTTCATCAGGGGACGAAGAGAATAAAGCATGGGACCATCTGTCACTGGATAAGATGTGTCTTATGGTACAGCAGTTGAAGCTGCACTCTTTTCAATCTGAACAAAACATTAGGGGAATGATGTCAGCTTGGCTTCGGGCCGGTAACTCGGAGTGCATGGGATTTATGATTGATCAGCTGGACCCAATTAATAACAATACTGCCACACCAACACCAGCGGTCCAGCAGAAACCAGCAGTCGTCCCGACATTACCAGCAGTCCAGCCATCCTAGCATGGAGACCTCTTGGCCAGAATGGGCCAACTACACAATGTTTACGGGGATCTTAGTAATAGATCCGTCCGTCTAGCTGGGCATTTGGTAACATATCATTATTTTACCAGCGATTTCAATGAGAAATCTGCTTCACCAAATATCGATCCAGAATGGGTCAGTTCCTTCACAGGAATGTCCCCTCCATCAGCTGATCGTCACTCGGATTCACACACTTCAAGGGCATCCAATGATAGACCATTTGGTGACAAGGTGGAATCAACAGCTACCCACCTTCGTCCCCCCAGTTCAAGACACAGCAGCTTGAGCCGTGGGATGCACTGTCAGCCATCTGGGAGGGCTTGTGGGCCTGTGCCACCTCTCCTATGGTGCTAAAATTACAGGGTCAGAATGGCAGGATGACTCTGATAACCCCTCTTTGACGGTGCAAGCCCTGTGTCAGTGATACAATTTTCCCAATGTTAATACACACAGAAAGATTCCAGTCAACTTGAATTGACCATCCTTCTTTGCTACATGCTCGGCCTTTGCCAGGCCTGCCTTTTGAGTCAGAGAATCTCTATAGTAACCATCTGTATCGCCCATCTGTGTGCCTCTATCCCTCATCTGGCTGACCTTCTCTGGCTCTGTTCCTAGAAGAGAAACGCTGGACCCCAGCTCGTTACCAAAGGCTACCACCCTATGACATTGGACAAATTCCGACATCATGGCAACATATTTGTGTGGGATTTTTTCTACAGTGTTGGTCTCTTTGACCAGTATCCCTTATTTGTCTCCAAAAGGAAACCAATGTTTGTTTTTTAACTCAGGGGTCACCAAAAAGCTAGGCATTCATCTACAGCACACATGCAGAGATCATCTAGAGCATAAAGCAGTGCCAGCCATACCAGTGCCTGTATCCCTGAGACTTGCTGACAGCACTTGGATTTTTACAGAGGGGGGCTACTTGCAATAAATTTGTTATTATTTTATATACATTCATTTAATTAAGCAGAAATTTGGCACAGTAGTTCTCAGTAAAATTATGGATATAAATTTCATGCTACATGCAGAAATGAAACTCCTGCATAAAGTTGAAAATAAATGATGTACTTACCAGTTTTCTTCTTGTGACATGAATAATCCATAGAATCCATTATGAAGTCACACATAATAATATACTATCAACACATCAAATAATTCTAATTTATGTACACAGAAATTCAACTTGTCATCTCTCTTGTAAACTTAACATCATGTGAATACTGTAATCAATACTGTATGGGCATATTTTCCTTGTCCTTAATTTTTTTTTTTAGAATTCGCACTGAAAAATTTTAAAAATAATAAAACAGTTAACAAACTTTGAATTATGAACACTCGTGCTAACATAATTTATTTCCCAAACATTTTTTAACAATTCTTCAAGAGAGCTACATGATATGGCTTAAAACAATCTACACACAAATGAATATTACAATGAATACACATATTCATAACTTCCCGCCATCACTTCTGTTTACTGAATTGTCGACATCTTCCCCTCTTTTCGCCATTCTTAGGATAGTGGATTCCTCTGTTTGTAGCTAGCACTGCTAAATCTTTTCCTGGTTGTCTCCAATAAGCAATTTTGCCAGATTAATCTTAAAATCAACTATTCTACATGCTTTTATCCGTCTGTTCTTGCTCTGCCTCACGCATTGTTCTGATTCTCTTTAGTATGAATCTATTGGTGACCGCGATGTGACTGCGATGTCAAATAAAAAAGGTACAACCACCATTTTTGGGCTGCTTTGTATGTACTGTACTGTGTTTTCATCTGGTCTGATATGTCCACTCCCTTCATGTTATTGTTGTACTTTGGCATGATAGATAGTGCTCTGATGTCCCTGACTTTTCCATTTCTGGATTTGCGCTGTACAGTCTTTATGTAGATTTGCTTCTTGTCCATCCAAACACAGGCTGTTATTTCCCCTCGCTGTACTGTTTTGAATTCCCCTTGAACCTTATCGTCTCTTATTAAAATGCTGTTTAGGATATCCTCTTCTGTTGGATCTTACGGTTTCGAGCGCATACATACCTTTCTGTTGAAGCCTCTCAAATAAATCTGGACAGGTGAAATAATTGTCTACATTTATTATCGGGTGTCATTCCCAAATCTTTTGTTAGGTCCATAGCAACACGTGTTGATAATCCCAATTCTCTGGTACCTTGTGTCCTTACCTGTATACACCTGAAATTCATTAGTATAGCCATTCATTGGGTCAGCCCTCATCCAGACCTTGATTCCATACTTTGTCGACTTGGCTGGTAGATACTGGCGAAAAGCTAACATGACTTGAAATTTTATCATGGCTTCATTTACACCTACATTTTGATGAGGATTGTAGTTTTCTAAGCAGCTGTTTTGAATGGTGTCATACACTGGCCTCACATGATGCATCTTGTCATGACCTGGTTGAAGTCTGGGTGGATTACGACGACTATCATATGAAAATATGGGGGTATTTTATCAAACCTATCTCTCATGATTCTCATACTTAGGTTTCCAAATAGGGCATCTGTTGACCAGTACATGGCCGTCTCTCATGGCTGAAGAATACTCATAAAAACTCATGATAAAGATCTGTCAGACAATTTTGATCTCCAGCAACTAAAATCCATAACATTATTTCTAAAACGGAATTTGTCATGGGTTCTAACTTGTCTCAACTCGAGCAAGTTTGAACCTCTCTTTCATGCTTCGCTAAAGTTCCTATCATACAAGACATGCTTCCTGATAGCTTTCACATGCAGGATCAGTGAGCAACTACATGTCCTTTCATTTGACCTGAACTATCATCTGTTCATTTCAGATCGTTCAGTAGTCCCCCTTGCCAAGAATCAGTTGCTATCCATAGGTAACTGACGAGTCGTCATTTGTCCTCTTGTTTCCATAGACAAATCTTGAGAGGCAGCCATGCAAGATCCTGTCTGCACCCTCAAGTACTACTTGAGACGCACAGAGACAAGTCGTGGCATGATCAATGTCTCTTCTTGGGTTTCTTACTTCTCCAAAGTTTTGAGCAATCTTGGTTGGACAGAACACAGGATATCATGCTTCACGACCTTTATTTCTGGCTAAAGGTGATCATAATGCTTGATGTACTCTGACATCCCACCAGATCAGAGTAGCCTCATGTCTGCACTCTCAATACACAGAAACAAGTTGTGACATGCACAAATATCACCTCCACCTGGTCAAGGTTGGAAAACAAGGCATCACCCATCAAGCCTGTGCTTTGTGTTGAAGTGGGTTATATGCTCGCTATACTCTGAAATATCTCAAGATCAGAGTCACCTCATGAGGATGATGGCTCATGAGATTAGAGCCTCGCTTTCGAATACAATATTTTGATCTGAGACATTATGGAAGATGTCTGACATGCAGAGTCAACCTTCTTGAGTTTTTACCTCAGAGATTTAGTTTCGCAGAGATAAACGTTATATCTGGTTGGGCTGGTGGCAGCAGCACAGATGGCCACCAAACCCAACTGGACCAATCAACACAGCCCATTAGCTTTGCTGAATTCACATGTGAAAACTTTTGGTTGGTGAGAAGATCTCAACTTCATCTTCTCAGCCATGTATATATATATATATATATATATATATATATATATATATATATAAGGGATCTCGAGCTGTGTTGCTTTGGTCATTAGGAGAACGGATTATCTTTCAAATGGGGAATCCAGCCACTCATCTCCAGAAGGCTACCTGAGGTAGAGGCCGGATGCTCATCATCCCCTCCTCTTATTACATATTCTCCTAACATAATATGATTGGGGAACGTATTCAAAGGAGAAAGCACAAAGTTTTAAAGTAAATTATGTTTCTCCAAGAATACATACCCAATCATTTTACTTAAAAACCCTCTCAGCCACCCCACCATGTGAACATCCACATTAATGTCTTGCTCAGCTAATGACTGGTGACACCTGGTGGTATCAAGGGCAGGTAATGGGCAAGATTTACCACCCTTTGTCTATCTAAAAATAGACAATAAGACGCTTTTCATCTTTTAGTTTCTGTAGGTAGCAGGCTAATATTCCTAACGTAATATATGTAGGTATTCTTGGAGAAACGTGATTTACTTTAAAAATTTGCTTTAGCAATGTCTAAGTATTGCATTATCCCTTTTATTAAATGATCTTGTTTCTTTCAGCTGGTGAAGTGTAATTGGCGGTTTATAGAAGGATTGGAAAAAGTCAAACAGACACTGTCCACAATAAAAGTTCATCATACTGTAGGAGCCATCAGGGTAGGTGAATTGGGTGGGTGGGTGAGTATGTGGAATCAGATACATTAAAATAGAAGATTGAAGATAACTATCATTGCAGAGTTTAATTTGCATAGGAATAGTAGATATACATTATTTTTATTTGCTAACAAGCAATTTCTGAATTTTGTTGCATCCAAATTCCTGTCACAGAGACAAATATTGACTATGTTATAATCCTATTATATTTGAGTCAATCATTCTGTTTTATATTATTTGATGTGCAGTGGTCCCCCTTTTACAAAGTCATCACTTCTATATCAGGAACGTAGCCTTATACGATGTGTGGCCTTTCAAGAGTGGCATCACACAGATCTGAGGAATAATTACACAGACACACAGGAATAATTTCACTAACGTTTGACAAGTGCAACTAACTACTAAATGTTTTATACTTTCATTTAAAAGTCACATTAATGTTATGGAATTATATTAATGTTATTTAAAATAATTATCTTTTAAATCATCATTTGCAGTGCAAAATCATTTAAGAATCTTATTAGTATGATTGGGTACAAAACATCATTTAAACTTTCATTTTCCATCCTAGTCGAAGTTATGATATTGTAACCGTTTCAATTCATTCTATTTTTCAGCTACAGAATGCGTATTGATGATAGATTTGAATCTTTCTTATATCAGATTGCTCAGCAATGATCATGGAACTTTTTAAATAGTCCAGTTATTTTCAGAATCTGTGTCAATATTTTGCACTTTTTGCAACATCTTATTCCTTGATTGGCAAACATGCCACTCTAAAACTAAGCTATTACTGTAATGATAAACTCTCATTTCTACCTAGCTAATGCACAGTATGCTCAGTGTTTATAAAGGAAATGAGCTTGTCACATGATTGGTTGGTACCCTTTATAAAAATCATCTAACAGAGAGAAACTGTAATGGATAACATACCAGTTTTACATAATTGCAATGGCAGTAGCTGATACAGGAAAGTAACATTTCCATTTGTCAGAATGTTACCACGTGATCAAAATGAATTGCGTTCATTTCTGTATGAACTGTAAGGAGAACTACTTTTTTAAGAATACCCACTTCTGTAAATAGAGTCACGTGTACAGCATAAGACAAACACTGCTAGTGAAGGCAGACAAGAAGTAAGCATTAAAGGAAAACAGCATTCTTACATTTTTTTTTTAAATTGAATAAATTTGGCTTCCATTGGTTGAAGGACTGGTATTATGATGACCTTATTACGATCAAGCAGGACAAGCCCAAGTGCTATAAATAGCTACGTAACAGAAAAACTCCAAACATGTATTACTACGCTCAGTTAAGTTATGATTTCAATTTTTTAATGATGCAAACAAAATAACATAATGAATAATTGAAATTTCAATTAGAAGAGTTTGACGTTTTTTCTGAGTTTATCGTGGTATAAACTTTATGAGATTTCCATCTGTAAAAAGCCAATATGTGTCCAATGTGTGGTACATTGGAAATTGCACTGATACGCTGGCTGTGTAAGAGGACAGGCTATCAGAGAGGGTACTAATCAGTGCCAAGGAATTTTGTTTGTAAAAAGTGTGCAGCTGTTGGTAATATACACATTTTGAAATTTGACATGAACTCAGCTTAAATGAAAAATCTGTCTTTTATTCAGGACATTGTGCTGCAGGACATCCCTCACTGGCGTGAAGAAGACGGGACATTAGTCGTCTCCTACTGGGAGCACATCATACATGCGGACTTCAGCAATAATTGTATTAAAGCCATAGATGATAGTGTGGTATGTTTACACATTAGTTTTTACTTTTGCTAGTCAAAGACCAGAAAAGCTCATGTGATTTCCTTTTGTACAGCATCAGTTAGCACAAGCTTCTTTATCACTACTAATCTTAATATACTGCCACCCAACTTCACAGACACATTTGTCCCTTCCCTAAATGATTCCTCTCAGACCGCCATATTGTAGTTCTTGTTATCACTGCTACTTCTAAAAAGATATCAACATAGGGTTTCACTGAAAGACTTCTTTCAGTATCTAGTGGTCCTAAACAAAAATGTTGCCAATATGATGTCCAATATAGACATTGTGGTGGCCATCTTGTTTTCCTCCTGTGTGGGATTTTCATCAAAGGATTTATTATGTCTATTTTATTTTGGCCAATCGAGTGGCAGTCCCTTTAAGAGGCTCTTGTTATATTCCCCCAGTAATAAGGTGGAGCATATTATATTTTGATGTTGTCCCTCTGTCCATCCATCTATCTCCGTCTATCTATTACAAAGTTCTGCAAAGTAACTTGAGTTGTCCACCATCAACAGTCATCAGTCTGTGGAAACTTGGGGTAAGAAAAAGCCTATCAATTTTGGACTGAAATACTCAAAAGAGGTTACCATAAATGAGAAAAGAAGCACAGGTTCAACAGAACAACCTGAGTTCACCATCTAAAGATACCAAACTTTGCTGATAGCTTGCATTTGAATAAAGGAAGAATTCTGTTGATTTGATTGTCCAGAGATCATAGGTCACGGTCACAGTGACTGGGGAAAAAAATGATTTTGAGCAATAATTCAGCTTATTAAACATCTAGTTACCAAACTTAAGTCAATTACTTGCATGTGGGGTAAGGAAGAACCCTATTGATTTTAGGTTCAAAAGTTCAACTGTCAAGGTCTCTGTGACTGAAAGATAAAAGTGGTTTCTGCACAATAACTCAAGTTCACCATCTACAGTTACCAAACTTTGCGGATAGTATACTCAAAGGGTAAGAAAGAACTCTATAAATTTTGGTTTCAGAAGGTCAGAATGCCAGAGTCACTGTGACGGAATGAGGGAAAATGGTTTTCAACACAATTAACTCCACTTCTCCACTATCTTAAGTTTCCAAACTGAAGGTTTGCACATGATGTAAGGAAGAAGCCAATCAATTTCAGTCTCAGAATGTTATGGTCACTGTGACCGAAAGAAGAAACTGCAATTGTTGTGTGTGTTGGGAGGAACTGTATTAAATTTAGAATTAAAAGGGCAAGGTCACTTTGACTGTGTTTCTTGTCCCCAGTCCCATGTAATTAATTGATTCTATTAGCATAGGAGGACCAAGATTGAACAATAAATTGAAAATCAACTGCCCTGCTTATCCTGGTAGCCCCCCAATAGCCCAACAGTTGTTGTTCTCTGACCTACTCAACCAGCTGTTAGAAAACAGCTGCATATGCCACACTGAGCATTTTATTGAATTTATTTTAACATTATAGTATGTTTCAGTAAGGAGAAAAATATTGGAAATCATTCTGATTCATTTATATAGTAAGGCCAGTGTTAGAGGGACCCCATTTTTGCAAAATGTTTTCTTCTTTCTTCATTAGGATGGCCACAGACTTGTGTCATATCTTTATCTCAGATTATTATTATTATTGTTGTTGTTGTTGTTATTGTTATTATTATTATTCACATCATTATTATTATTCACATCATCATTATTATTATAATTATTATTATTATTATTATTATGGCCTAACTGTAAGCCCCTCAAGCTAGTCTTGTGGCCGCACATCCATCATCCATACTTCACCAATGCTTGTGACACTTTGTATTCAATTCAAATCAGACTTCAAATATGGGTTTGTATCAGCATTAGCCATGTGTGTTAACTCATTTGGTTTTTGTCATTTTCACCTGAAATGCACGTAGGAAAGACATTTATGGGGCTATTTCTGAATACATCGTAATACATCGGCTTTCAACAGATTTTCCATGAGACTAATGCCTAGTTATATTAGAAACATCATTTTCCATTGATTATTTTGCTTGTGCATGAGCAGAAGGGTAAAAGTTGGAGGTTTCTTTTTTGCTTAATGGACCCATCATTTTCATTTGGAGACCACAAATGCTCACCTTATCCTAGTTTTTGCGCCTTAGATCTGTAGCCAAAAGGTCTAAAATCTGGACACAAAATCGCATTCTGACCATGAGCGAATTTTGTGGGGGAAAAAAACGGTCCAAAAAATTAGGATTTTCCCTCTATTTTGTAGTGCAACTAGAACTTCCAGATTATTTGGTATCATTTTAGAGCTATATCTGTCTGCTTTTTTGTAATACCACCCACGTTGGTGTATTTTAAATGACCTTGATGCTGCAGAGCTCGGAAATAGGGTACCACATCATCACGCCTACAGACGGGATTGGGGTCGAATCAATTAAGGTGGTGATCTTAAATGTGATTGGCAGAGCTTGTTATTCTTCTGAAAACCATATTTCTTACCTGATTTTTATCCGGCTTGCAATATGGGTTTATATCATAAAGATTTTGGATGGATTTGATAATGACATTTTATGCACATCAGTTTAGAACTGGAACTGTTACTGTCTAAGTGATTCATGGCCCAGGTTACAAAAATCAAGCTACAGTGGCACAAAATATTTAATTGATATTTTTGAATTCATGGAAGTTGTGTACAGGCATATAGTCAAGCAGATTAACAGAGTCTACTGTTGTACAAGTATTTTCCTTTGCAGTGGTGTTTATGAACAAAGTACATTAGTATGCATGATTAAGATATTTTTGACAAAATTCAAACAATTCTTTGATCTTTCAGAATTATCTCCTCTTTGTTTAGAGATAAAATTACGTTTTTAATCTGTTATTTATGTAATTAGGGTTGTTCCATTTAAGCATAAATAGTACCTAGCAAAGGCAGTTTTAAAAAAATTATATACTAGTGTACTCTGCTCATTCTTAACTTTATATGAAATTATACAAAATTCGAAATTGCTTCTATGGGGGACAACTTCATATTGAAATTACCTTCACTTGGTCAAAATAATATTTTACTGAAATAACTCTTAGTTTTTCATGTTTTATATATTGTGTGTGATTTTTTTCATTTCATTTCAATTCAAGCAATTAATGCCCAGAATAGAGCAGCTCAGTTTAAGTCACAATCAGATAGACTGTATCCAGCATTTACAGTGGCTGAGTGGGATGACATCTCTAGATCTCTCTTATAACCAGATTGTGTCCCAGGATGCGCTTCATACCAAGCTAGGGAATCTCAAAACCCTCAACTTAGCAGGAAACAAGCTGGACTCATTAAAGGGTAAACATGCACCTGTTGACTCATTTAAGCTTTATTTTGTGTTGATCACACATTTTGGTTGTTCTAGAAAAAAAAATGGTGGGGTCAGAAGTTACTATTTATAGTTCTATATGGTGGTTGGGGGAAAGGATATCCAGACTTTTCTGAGTGTTTTATGTTGACCAGAAAGATTTACTGATGTCTTCTGATTCCTTAGCAAAATGATAGCAAATTGTGCATCATATATATTTGACTATGAGTTGAGCCCAACTGCAAACAACATAGATCCTGATTTTCTGTCACATAATGCACCAGCTAATAAGGGTTTGTGTTGTTTGTTGAACTGATTACTCCTGGCATTGTGTGATGCCAGATCTGGGTCTGTGTAGTTTGTATTTATTCTTGACCTAAATGGTAACTTGTTCCCAGCATAAAGTACCATTGTTTGGTACTAGTTGTAAAAATTACTGTCAGTAGATTCAGAATATTTAAACCTGTATAAATCTGCTGGTAATAAGCCTTATTTGTAAATAGGACACCTAATTATTCATTTAACAATGTTTTATGTTGATTTAGTGAACAAAACTATATCCCTACTTTATGGCAAATGAGATGCATGCTCTTGGAAAATGAAAATTCCATAAATATTATTTTGTCAAGAATGTTTTTCACATTCAAGTTAAACGATCAGGAGATAATGACTGAATCTGACTTTGCCACTGTATTTGAAATGCCATAAATTTAATCAAATCAATATGCTATTACTTCTGGTCATCTTCTATTTCAAGCATGGCAGCCCAAGGGCTGCATCTAGCTCACAACTGGTTTTATGTGGTTAAATTTACATCATTCTGCATGGCTTTAAATAAAGTTATCTGGTTGGTGCCATGGAGTAAGTTGCACATGCCATTTCTAATCATTTTAATGAATTTAAACTTCATTAGTAGGCATTTTTATATTTTAAATTTATGCTTTGACCTAAAACTAATTGAAAAAGAAAATGTATGTTTGTTAAGCAATATATCAAAGTCTGCATAGTTATTGGAACAATCTAATTTCTTTCATCAAATAATCTTCATTACAACATCTACATTTATTCTAATATTGCCTATCATACCTAACCACTCCAGTTGCCTAGTGGTTAGAGCATCCGCCTTGGATGAGGGAGGTCATGGGTTCGATCCCCAGCCGAGTCATACCAAATATTTACAAAAATGGTACTAACAGCTGCCTCTCTTGGTGCTCAGCATTAAGAGGTTAGTGTTATGACTAGTTGGCCTGTGGTGAGACATCATGCTACATATCTATGGCATGATGCCCCAGTGCTAGACATCACTATAAACTGCCACACTGAAGACATCATAGCGATACATCACCATAAACTGCGACACTGAAGACATCATAGCGATATGATTGAAAATTGTTAAAGCTATGTTAAAAATCCAAATCACACCCACCCACGCATCATACCTGTTATGCAAGAGAACACTTCATGCTAAAAGGGAACTTTTCCTGCTCTACCTTCTTCATACAAACTCTTCTTTCTGCATTTACATAAATTGTACAAATGTAGCAGTATATTATTATTATTATTATTATTATTATTATTATTATTATTATTATTATTATCCTGGTATGTAATACTAAAAAGATGTAAATGTTGATGTATGGTTTTAATTATTATTATTAAGGTGGTTCGGTTGCACACTGCATAGAAATATTTCTATTCCACCAGTTCAACTTCTAGTGACTTCAGTATATAATTCATAGTGCTTTTTTAAATCAGAAAAATTTGGTGTTAATTCTTTTGCAGTAGTGTTAAGTTGAAGCTTTTTTTCCCCATAGATTGGCTGGAATATTTATATTTGTCAAAATTACACAATTTTAGGCTATGTCTTTTAAAATTAGTTTATTATTGTTGAAAATTCATACCATACGAATTAAAGTTAAAATTTACTCGATTCCTGCAGATGTAATACTACTGAAGTATTCACTCTCTTAACAGATTTGTTCCTTCTGGTGTTGAACTATTTTCCTTGCATGACAAATTATTGCCAGCAATATTGGCTTCATTCAGTTTAGGATGACATCACATCAAGGTGTTTCAGGGTAAACAGAATGTCATTGTGTCATTTGGTTCTGTTTAAACCAATTGTCAAGAAATAGTTTTCCATGAATTCATATAAAATTGTGTATTTATATCAAATAGAACCATGTAGTTTGTATTTTTTTAGCATAATGTCATAAAAAATAAATTCAGAATTCATATGAATTTGCATTATTATCAATATAGTTACTATGGGAAGGTTACTACATTATAGAAAGGGAGAAAATTCCTACATGATGCTAAATGAATCAGTTAACCCAGTATAACAGCTGATATGGATCAAATTACCTGACATTATAGCTCTGTATGAATATGTCCATGTGCTCTGTGATGAATAATTAATTCATTTATTATTCTTTTGTTCTTTTTTTAGGTTTCTCCAAGTTGTTTTCTCTTGAAATGCTAGATTTAAGCCATAATCAAATTTCTCAGGTATGTTAACTTGTATTATGTTGCTGATACATGAATGGCATGAAAATAACACATCAAAGTTTTAGAATGCAAGATGTTTAAATTTGAAAAAATCTTTTAAAATATTATAAAAATGATACATCTTGGGGCTTAAAATCAATGATTTCTCTAACAGACAAAAAAAGCATAAAATAAAAATATTGTTTGAGAAAATGTTCAGCTGCAGGGTAGAATAAACTGTGTGGTGTTGTAATTAATGATCACAGTATTGGAACCTGCACACTTTATTGCTTGTAGATATGTTTGACTTTTTGCCAATTTAAATGACAAGCTGAAGGGGGGGAAAATAATGAAAGTTCTTGCAAAATTTAAAAAAAATAAGGTAAAATCTATCACACAGTGTACTGATATAAGACAAAATCAGATACAGAGATTACATACAAAAGGACAGACAAAAGGGTCAAATACTTTGAAATATATATTCTTTTAAATACTTGTGCATTTTTCAAACATTGATTTTGCTCCAAAAACATATTTCTTGTGAAAACCACATTTAAATTCATACCTTTATTTGCAGAGATTTATTTATAACATTTAGTAACATTACAATCATTAATTAGTAACATTACAATCATTAATTAGTAACATTACAATCAATAATTAGTAACATTACCATCATTAATTAGTAACATTACAATCAATAATTAGTAACATTACCATCATTAATTAGTAACATTACAATCATTAATTAGTAACATTACAATCAATAATTAGTAACATTACCATCATTAATTAGTAACATTACAATCATTAATTAGTAACATTACAATCATTAATTAGTAACATTACAGTCATTAATTAGTAACATTACAATCATTAATTAGTAACATTACCATCATTAATTAGTAACATTACAATCATTAATTAGTAACATTACAATCATTAATTAGTAACATTACCATCATTAATTAGTAACATTACAATCATTAATTAGTAACATTACAATCATTAATTAGTAGCATTACAATCATTAATTAGTAACATTACAATCAATAATTAGTAACATTACCATCATTAATTAGTAACATTACAATCATTAATTAGTAACATTACCATCATTAATTAGTAACATTACAATCATTAATTAGTAACATTACCATCATTAATTAGTAACATTATAATCATTAATTAGTAACATTACAATCAATAATTAGTAACATTACCATCATTAATTACTTGAAATCAAGTTTGATATGTTGGTGAAATAGAGTTTGACTGATGCTAGTATTACAATGCTAAAGTGTCTGATATATTTGCCATTTGATTATTATCACACATATTTCACATTATTTTATTAAATTTCATACATTCACTGCCATTATTCTAAAAAGAGATTGATATTTACATTTTCTGTTTTTAGTAAAAATCAGTTTTTAGCAAACAATGGAATCATCAGAAAATTCATGAAATAAAAGATATGTCAGCTACAAAATTCCACCCCCACCCCCATTCTGATGCAGCTGATGGAATCAAATTTCTTATTTGCCAGGGGTAGTAGGCCAGATGAGCGTATAGGATAACACTGCTTCCCCTAAATGGATAATCATATCTACATAGGAGTTTCATGAAAAGACTTGTTATGCTTTCTAGTTGATCCTAAATGAAAATGGAACAGATATTGACTACCTACATGGCTACCACTGCAGTTATTTTATCACTACAACTGAAAGAAAAGTCATATTGACAAGGGTTTTCACAAGAGGGTTGGTCTTAAATGAAGATCTTACTGATCTTACCCCATTAGTAGGCATCTTGAAAGTTCTCATTACTATTCATTATAGATGAATGATCCGATTGACTTGGCATTTTCACTAGAAGACTTCCTATCTTGTGATATACCGTATTTACCGCATATGTTGGGACACGATAAAATAATTATTTTTTCCCCTGTCCCAGAACTTACGGTGAAACATTTTTTCACTTTGGTCATATGTCCCAAGACTTAAGAAATGAAATAAAATTGTATTGCATTTGTGCTTCCCCCCACCCCCACCCCACTGCACGTTGCAATACAATAGATAAATAAAACGTTAAAATGATAATAAAAAGAAAGAAACTAACCTGTGTTGTTATCATTTATTCCTTTTCTCAACATGAGCATTTAAGAACAAAATATTTCCACGAAATCCGTAAGCGTAGGATTCCATACAGTATCGTGTATCAATTATGTCCGATACCACACACTACGTTGTTCACATGAACACTGAGAAGCAGTTGTGTGTGGTTGTGCTCCAGAGTTTGAACATGTTATCCGACTGAAAACTGGAGCCAACAAAATCGCAAACAAGATGGAAATAGTCAACCGATATCTTGAAGACGCTATTCACGCATGACACGGTGTTGGGTGCAAAATAATCAAGATTGAATTATATCCAGGTCTACTGTATGACAGTATGTCGCAAATAAAAATAATCATTTGAAAACACATTCACTTAAGTGTAATCGACAATCTTTTCACCAGCTTGAGTTACAGAATTATCCTTACTATTTACCCGCAGACGTCAATGATACTTTGTATTAATTGTAACCACAGATGCCAAACACATAGAACATAGAAGCCCTGGTGGTGAATAAACACGACTGGCAAGCAATCTGTTAACTCCTTCTTTGAACCTACCGACAGGACATCAAAGACAAAAGGTGATTTTTATTACAAAGCAAGTCGATCTCAGAAGCCGACTTTGGTTACTTTTTTTTTTTTGGGTAAAGGATATCAATACAAAGGTTATTTTATTGCAAAGCAAGCCGACATCGGAAGCTGACTGGATTTTGTGAAGTGAGCCGATATATATATATATATATATATATATATTTTGGTTTAATATACAAAGACGGCCAAGATATGGAAGCAAACTTGGGTTCCTTTTCAATTATATTCACAGTAATTTTGAAAAAAATTGAAACAATCGAACAAATTTTGACACAATATAGTGCTTTGTGCACAGATGTCGATGAATTCGCAAACGAGAGGGAAATAATCAACCGATATATTAAAGACAACTGCCATTCATGCATGGCACGGTGTTAGGTTCAAAATAGCCAATAATAATTGTTATCCAGGTCTACTGTATGACAGTATCTCGCAAAAAAAAATCATTATTTAAAAACACATTCACTTGAGTGCAAGTGAAAATCTTTTCGCCGGCGCGGGTAACAAAAGTATCATTACTATTTATCCGCAGACATCAGTGCACCTTTGTAATAATTACTACAAAAAATGACAAGCACATAGAAGCCCTGGTGGTAAATAAACACAGCTGGCAACCAACAGTAAACTTCTTCTTTGAACTTACCGACAGGACATCAAAGACAAAGGTTATTTTTATCACAAAGCAAGCCGACTTTGGAAGCCGACTTTAGACTCGGAAACCGAATTTTTTTAAAAGGATATCAGTACAAAGATTATTTTATTGCAAAACAAGCTGACCTCAGAAGCCGACTTGGATTCTTTTACGTGTGCCGATTTTTTTATATTTTAGCTTCGAATAAACAAAGACGGCCGAGATATGGAAGCTAACTTGTTGTTGTTGTTGTTGTTGTTGTTGTAGGGTTTAACGCCATTTTTCAGCACAAGATAGGCCATATATGGCGGCCAGTATAACTGGTGGAGGAAGAACCCTGGAAAACCCAGGAAAGAACCACCGACCCACGAGAAGCTACTGGCAGGCTTTCCCACGTACCCACGGAAGCTAACTTGTGTTTCTTTCACCAGTATTCACGACATTTTTTAAAATAAAGTGAAACAATGGAACAGTTTTTAAAGTTTACAATATAATGCTTTGTGCGCGAACATCGATGACCCAGCATCATCCAGAAGATTTGGATCCAAATAAAATCGCGTGATGAATAGAAATAGATCATTTCGCCAACAATATGATCATTAACATGGATAAAACTCTAGTGTACTTTGGTCGCATTCCTGGATGGACTGACTATAAGATGGGCGTCAAAAGTGTGAGAATTAGCAAGACTTGTGCAGATTTGAAAATATCTGACGTTTTCCTTGCAGTTTCCGGTTCAGGTGGTGTGTTGTCTCTAACATTTTTTCACGGTATGAGAAAGCTAAATATATATTCATGTACCAAAAGAATAGATCGCACGTGTGCAGGAGAAGGGTTGTGTTGATGAGATGCTGCTGCAGTGGATTGAAGAGTTTTATGTCAAGTATACAGTTTTATATTTTTTAAAATAAAATTTCAGTTGTAGTGCAATTTCCGACATGTAATTTTCGAATGATTTAAATGGTGTCCCACAACTTACAACTCGAAAAAAATGATGTGTCCCAGAACATACAGTGCACAAAAAAATTACTTTTAAAATTAATTTATGGTGTCCCAACAAAAACGGTGTCCCAACATATACGGTAAATACGGTATAGTAAATCCTAACTATAAATGGCACTGATCTGACATCCAATATAGCCACCTTGCTTGCCATCTTAAAAATCTTATAGATATTCTAATTGGATGAAAGGGCATAGCAACATGGGGTTTTCACCAGAAGACTTCCTATGATGTTTGGTTGGTCATAAACGAAATGATTTGAGGCCTATAACAAAATGGGATTTTCACTAATTAAAAGAATTCTTATGATATATAGTTTGTCTTCAATGAATAAAGTGCAGATCTTACAAACAAAACGACTGCCATGATGGCCATCCTGAAATTATTGTTATAACTCCTACTTCTGAATGGATGGTTATATTGATGTATGGTTTTACACCTTGAGTCTAATAAATGATGTCTAGTTGGTCCCGATTGAAAATGGTGCCAATACGACATCCAGTATGGCTGACACATTGTTCAGTAGGAAACTCTTAATAGAATTCAAGACTATCAAAACGGGTTTTAGCACTTGACAGTTAAAAAAGAAATTTTCCTGTCTTGGATTCTTGGAAATATTTTTTGCGTGTTTGAGTGTCTGTCCTTTCAAGGAATTTTAAAATTTTGTTTGCAAGAGTAAAAGTTGATAGTTCAGTTTATTTATTTCAAAAGTTTTGCATCTAGTCCATAAAGTTAATATTTCTTTGGTATTTGAAAATAAAGCACGGGAGGAAAAGAATCACAGAACACTAAAATGAGAAAGGATGGATATCCAGCACTTTCCTGGTTCTTTTGTTGACATCACGTAATTGTTGACTTGACGAAAAGTATGCATAAAAGTATGAATATTTCACATGATGGTCACCTGTACTGCACACATTTCTAATTCAAGGCAGTTATATTCAAAGAAAGCTTTTATTTACATGGTATGTTTATTTCCCAGTACCTTAGATCAATTCATGTAAAAATTTCAGTAACTTATTGTGTGACAGCTGTTGTAAGAATGCCTAGCTAGTTTATACTTCGAATACATGCTCCAATCACATTATGTTAGGAATATCAACCTGCTACCCCACAAATCCAGCCCTACTAAATGATGATAATGGTCTTTTTCTTATTTTTTATTTCAATAGACAAAGGGCAAGAACTCTTGCCCATTATCCCCCCTTGTCCCACTGTCCAATTTTATCCTCTGACAATCCAAGCCATTTTTGTGTTCTGATTGACTCATCCATTGTTTCTTTTGGATTTATTATGTGGATTATTCATTCTGCTGCAGGTTGTGTATATTCTTTTTGCTACTTCTGCCAAATTTGAGTGATTTTGCTATCTTTAGGGACTTTGTTCTTTTAAGACCACATCACACCACACTATCATTGACCTCTGCAGGGTCATTATGAGATAGCATGACTTTGACATTTTCCCTTGCTCCATTTACAAAAAAGTTGGTTTTAGCAGGTTTTTAACATGCTGTGTTGCTAATTTATGCTTTGTTATTCCCTTCTATAGTTTCATTAGAACGGTTAACTAAATACCTGAAATACGCTGTTCAGAGTATGGTCTATAAGTTTTGAATGCAACACTGACTTTTTTATTACTTCAATAGTAATAGGGAACATATTTATATTAGTGTTAGTAACTTAATGATTTACTAATTTATGCTGCTTTCTTTTGTCTTGTTTCAGCCAAATGCCATTTAAATGCCATTTATGCAGCTTCAGAGCATTGAAGTCTACCATGACTCTTGTTTTGTTTATACTAAGTATACACCGTCTGTGACATGTAGCATCTGTAATACATGATCAGAGGAATCTATGCTTTGTTTTCTTGAGAAATGTTTACTAAATGCATGCAATACATGTTCAGAGTCATAGACCATTCAGCACTGAAGGGTAGGAAAGATGGAATAAATCAAGGAAGACAATCAGTGGTTCATTATTTCTGATACCAACTCTTTGGCGAGTATTCCCCAATTTTAGGCAGCCCAGTGAGCCTAAGTCCCCATGCAAGTCTGAGTATGGCCTTTCGAGGCTGTAAGTCAGGGTACATTGGGCTCGTATTGGATCAATTGGATCCACCTCCTTATACCACTGTGTACAGTTACCAGTCGTCCAGCCATCATTGACTGTCCAGCATGGGGGACCTTTTGAGGTGATGGCCCAGTTAACTCTGACTCATTGGGGCAGTTTTCCTTAATTGTAGACAGCCCAGTGGGTGTAAGTCCCCTTGCATGTCCGAACATAGTCATTGGGCCTATAAGTATAGACACATGAGATTTGTACCGGATCCATTGGATGTAATGCATAATGAAACTGCAATATCATAGGTCATCCAGCCATTCCAACATGGGGACCTTTTCCTTTGAATCGGTCTAACCAACTATGATTTACGGGGATCTTAGTGACAGATCCTTCTAACTGTACCGTCAGCAACATGTCCTATCCATGACAGATTTCAGTGAGAAATCTGTCCAGCCAGGCCTTTGGAGCATAGGTTACTGGTTACATCCTCTAGACCACCAACTTCCAGGCCAATCATTCACTGCACAAACCAGTTGTGCCAGACTTCCATATGTTCACTGCTTGGCCACAAAGGAGAGTTAGTGTCTTTTTCATAGGGATGGAATTGAATCTTTATATCACCTGGTATGTCTTCACCAGAGCTGCAAGTAGACTTAGTTTGAGCCTCAACACACAATGAATGTGACAGTACTCCATCAAATCCACCATCCTTCACATTTTACTCAGATCCTACAGTGGAATGGATTGAAGTTCAGCTATCAAGCTACCATCAAAAACATTTATAGGGTGTTGGGTACTTCAGAATGCCCTCCACCCATTATTGCTATTATTAAAATTTGGTAGATCTCGATAAGGAGGAAGAGACAGATTTAAAGTGACAGACAGCTTCAGTACTGATCTCCTGGCACTTGACAAGAATATAGTAGCTGTTCATATGTCCGCTTCTTTGTATTATAGGACAGACAAATGTGCTCCATGCCCATCAAAGCTGGTTTGGGATGTTGTTGAATCTTCTTTGTTGGATTTGACCTCATTAGCACCTTTCAGACTCAACAGAGACACCCATCAATAGCCACAATTGGGAGGTGACAGCCAGAATTGGTAGGGTAATTGACCAGAGCTGCTTACCATACCATAGCCAATACTTTGACTGGTTCATCCTCTTTACTTCTGACATCTCCGTTACGGATCACTGCCATCTCACCTCTGTCTGCGTAGGTTCGAGTTTCGGATTCGTCCAATGTGGGTATGTGAGAAAGCTTGCCACCATTATTACTGGCCGCCATGTATAGCCTATCATGTGCTGAAAAATGGCGTTAAACCTTACAACAACAACTGACATATGTGTCACATGTCTGCAACCCATGTCTCTCAAAACCTTGTCATGCCCTCCCTTTCCAGACAACCATGTTTGGGTCACCATTGATTTCAAGGAAGAATAGAGGCAAGAAGCTCAGGGACTGCCCTACCACCTCGCCGCTCAATCTACATGGGCGTTTGGAAACATTCAGCCCGTGCCAGTGTGAAGGAACGTTAAGCGGCCTCAGGAAAGGGAATTTTCTCAGTCATGTGCTCCAGTATTGACCCCTAGGAAGCAGTTGTACAGAGGCAGTAGGAAACCCAATATCGAGCTCACTTGATCTCCCTATTCCCTGAGGGTGGGGGTGATCCAGGTCATTCAGAGACATATCAGGTTTCATTCATCAACAATCCCCTCTCCTCTCCCCTCTTCAAAGATGCCCCATTAGACCGGGAGAAGGATTCCTTTCTACAACAGGAAATACGGTCGCTCATCAGAAAGAAAACAAACAAAGGTGGTGGTGTTTGTGCAAAGACCACAGTCCCCAGGGGTTTATTCAAGGCTGTCTTTTTTGGAAAACAGACAGCAAGTTAAGACCCATCATCAGCTGTTGCCAACCTTCCCTACCATCATTGACACATGGGAGCTAGGGGAAGAGCCTCTACACATCAACTTCCCAGAAATGAAGGTTGTCATCAAATTCTTTTACTTCTGAAAAGATTAGTTCTAAAAATAATTCAGAAGTTACAGGGTCAGAATGGCAAGATGATTCTGATAGCCCCTCTTAAAATGGAAGAAGTCCTGGGTCACTGATCTACTAGTTCTAGTGATAGATATGCCCAGGCAAAAAGATTCTCGCCAACCCAAATTTTCTCCGGCAACCACAGTTATGGATGGTCATTCCCTGCCTGGGCCATTCTCTTTTTCTGCATGCTCAGCTGTTATCAGGACAACCTTGTGAGATAAACATTTCAGACCATCAGTTTTGAGAGAGCAAGAAGGCCCTCCACTCTGAAGGTTTATGAGGGGAAAGTGGTATGTTTTCAGTGACTATTTTTCTTTGGCAGTTTGAGGAGAAACAGTTGGTCTGATATCTATCAGAAGCTACTGCTCCATGATATTGAACACATTCTGAGTCACCTTACGAAGATTGCTGCTCAGAAGCTTCAAGCCATCTGTGTGATCCTCATGTTTGAATGCAATGTTTCGATGAGATATAATAGAAGCTGCTGGCTGGTATGCAGTCAACCTTCTCAAGCCTCCATCTCAGAGATTTAGCATCGTAGAGTCAAACCTTGAATCTGGTAGGTCCAGTGGCAGCAGCTCAGATGACCACCAGACCCAACTGGATCAATCAAGACAGCCTGTTAGGTTCGCTGGATTTGCCAGTGAAATTTTATAGGAAGATTTCAATATTTTATCTTCTTAGCCATATGTTAGGGTCACAGGTCAAGTTATTCAAGGCTGTGTTCCTTATGTAATTAAGAGAACGGGTTAATGTTCACGTGGGGAATCCAGTTGTTCTTCCCTAGAAGGATACCAGAGGTAGAGGTCGGATGTTCATCAACCACTCCTACTATTGTTTATTCTCCAAACATAATGTGGTTTGGGAAAATATTTTGAAGGAGAGATAAAAATTTTAAGTAAATTATTTTTGTCCAAGAATATTAAGCTAATCACATTACTTAAAAACCCTCCCAACCACCCCATCATGTGAACATCCTTATTAGTAACTCGCTCAGCTAAAAGCTAGCGACACCTAGTGGTGCCAACAGGAGGTAATGGACAAGAGTTATTGCCCTTTGTCTATTGAAATAGACAGAAAAAGTTTATTTTTATTTTAGTAGGTTTATCAGGCTAATATTCCTAACATAACATAATTAGGTAAGTATTCTCAGAGAATTGCTTTCCAAGGTCATCCAGTGACATGTTTCCCAAGGTAACAATAACCAGAGTTTCTGGCACCTGTAGCAACACTGACCAGAGGGTGGATTCTGTCCTATTTTAAATTGGCTTTCTGTCGAAGATGTTGTCACTTTCTGAAATAAGTTGTAAGTGTTCACAGTCTGAGACACTGATATCAATTCAAAACAAAATTGTGCTGCAAGTTTTAGTTGGACATTTCATTTGAAATTCATGGTATCATGAAAACAGAATGTGTTAAATGAGGAAGTGATTAAAGTTACACTTATACTCCCTGGTGTCCGGATAATTTGACTGGGTGGAACATCATGCTACATGTCTGCAGCATGATGCCCCAGTGCTAGACATCAGTATAAACTGCCACACTGCAGACATCGTAGCGATGTGACAATGTTTTTTAAAGCTACATTAAAAACTCTAAATCACACACACACACACTCTCCCTGTTATGGGATGTTAGAATTACTCTAGTCTTTCAGCTTTGTTGAAAGGAACAAAATGTTCGCACCTTTAAGATTTACATTAATGAAAGGTTTTCAGGATATTCTTTACATTTCAGGTTGAAGAGGTGCAATCTGTTTGTTCTCTTCCATGCCTGGAGAATCTCCTGCTAATTGGTAACCCAGTAACAATTGTTCTAGATTACCGTACAAGGACACTAGCCATGTTTGGAGACAGGGTCAATGAGGTACATTCTTTTTCACTAGTTAATACCTTGTACTCCTGTACAGTCAAACCTGATGTCCAGTTGGTCCAAAATGAAAACAGTGATGATATGGCCACCACAGTGGCCTTGTTGAAAATCTTGTTATCGTTGATTGTCCTGAATGAAAAGTAGTGTTCTAATGGGGTTTTCACCAAATGACTATTATGATGTCTAGTTGGTCATAAGTGAAAATGGTATTGATCTAATGTTAAATATGGCCACCACAGCATCCATCTTGAAAATCTTGTTACTACCACTCCTCCTCCTGAATGGATGGTCATATTGACATAGGGTTTTTTGCTGAAAGGCTTATTATGATGTCCAGTGTGTCATAAATGATGCTGATATGACCACACAGTGGCCATCTTTATAATCTTGTTATTGCTGATTGTTGTGAATGAAAGTAACATTTCCATGATGTTTTCACCTGAGGACTTACTATGGTGTCAAAAATATGGCGTCATTCTGATGTCCAATGTGACTGCAACAGTGACCATCTCAAAAAAATCTTGTTATCGTTACTCTATCTGAATGAAAGGTAATATTGGAGTTTTCACCAGAAACATCTTATGCTGTCCTGTACCCAGGGAAGGCAGTTTTTGAAAAATATATGCCAGGGTACTTTGATGTGACAGTTCATATTAAAATGATTAGAAATTTTAAATTGCATCTATGGGTGAGTACCCCACTTTAAAAGTGCCTTCCTTGGGTCCCATGTATTTTTTTCATGGAATATCCCTCAAGGAACATATTTAGGTAACTTCTGCTCCTGTTTTATTAACATTTTTAACTAAAAGAAATATTTTTGTTGTCTGGTTTTCATAAAATGTGCTTTGAGTCATGTGGTATGCAACCTCTTGATATAGTACCATTTATCATTTGTAAGTAGAAGATTTGGATATCTGATTTCTGTCTCCTAATATTATGCTCAGATAATGAAAGCAGTAAAAATGCCTGCAGATATGACTCTTGTGAACAAGCTGGCAAAACCCACAAAAACCAAGACAGAGGGTCAAACAAAAAGGGAAACTTCAAATGAAGAACTGGATTCAGGTATGGCTATACCAAAGAAGAAAAACATCACACCGACAAGAAGTCTGGACTTTGTAAACACTGATGATTTTAATGCTTGAATATGGTTGGAGGAATCAAATAGGAGAGTTTTAAAAGAATTCAAGTTTTTTATCTTTTTTTTTCACGCAAATCACACATTCATTGGACTTTGTAAATAATACCTTATTTTATTATGATGTTGGCCTATATTATGATAATGCCATTGAGTCACTTTTCCAAAAGAAGCAGACCAACCTAGCTCATGGTTAGCTCTTAAGATCATAGAACAGGAGAATTTGTGGAATGGCCTGTTGTCTGTCATCCATCATCCAAAATTGGTAATTTATCGGTCATATTAGCACAAAGTTACTATTGCTACTCCTAAATTCCTTTGAGGATTGTCATGAAACTACATGCATACATTCACCCCAAGGTCTAGCTGGTCCTGAACAAAATGATGCTGCTCATTCAACAGGTATGGCCACCATGACAGCCATCTTGAAAATCTTGTTATCGCTACTATTTCTGAATGGATGGTCATATCAACATATTTTTACTTAAAACTTATTATGTCTTGACAGTCTGTCATCAATTACGGCTGCCATAATGAATACATTGAAAGCCATGTCAATAATTTTCCTATATGAATGGTCATATCAACATGGTGTTTCCACCAAAAGTCATCTAATGGTGTCCAGTTTGTCCTAATGAAAATGTTGCCTATCTTACATCCAGTATGCCAATGTGGATATGTGAGAAAGCTTGCCAGTAGTTTCTCGTGGGTCGGTGGTTCTTTCCGGTGTTTTCCCGGGTTCTTCCTCCACCATTAATACTGGCCGCCATGTATAGCCTATCGTGTGCTGAAAAATGGCGTTAAACCCCACAACAACAACAACAACATCCAGTATGACTGCCACAGTGGCTAATTTGAAAATCTTGTTCAAGAATATCTGAAATGATTTAAACACTTAGCACTTGAAAGAAAGAAACAATGGTCTTATCTTGAATTCTTGGAAATTCTTTTCAGCCAATAGAATGTCAATTCCTTGTTTCTCAAACCTGGTTGAAACCCTGTAAATTAGCTACTTTTTCTATATAAGAATTATCTCCCTTCAGGTGACCCTGGATAAGGAGAAGGCATCTCAGAAAGAACTGGACACTGTGGCTGTTTTGCAGGCTATACAGAAATCCAAGGACAGAAGCTCAAGAAAGGTATTGCAGGCTCATTTCAAACAATAAAATGAAAGTAAATTGGTCATAGAGTCTGGAAAAATTTATGATTAAAATTTGAATCTTTCATCAGTGTGTTTTATAATTCCATGCACAAATGTAGCAGATTCATATGATTTTAATAATTAACAAAATGAGTATATGATAAAAAGGTTCCTACGTTTGTATGGGAAAATATGAACTCATTTATTTGGACTAATAATACACTCCCAAAGGTTGTATTACTCAGAAAAAAAAACTGATTCATATTTTCCCATACAAATGCAGTAACATAATTCCTACTTTAATATCAGTCTGTGGAATCACTCTTAGCTGTGTTCAGATATAATTTGAGTGGAATCATTTATTTAAATTGTTCATTGGAATTATCACGTGCTCTTTGACTTTTTGGATGCAAACACTATTTTAGTAGTATTGTGAATTCATTTGAAAACATTTTGGATTATATCATTGTTTTACATCAAGTCTGTTGGTACATCAACCTATTAAAGACTATTGGTACATCAGCACATTCAGTGTTGGAATTCATTTGAAACACTATATATCTTTGGACTTGTGATAGAAGATTTAGGATTATTCGGGATTTAATTTACAATATTGTAAGTTCCTTTTTGAATTCTCACTTTTTATTCCTGGGAAATAAATTGTTTGTTGAATTTTGTAAAACCTATTAGTTTTGTGTTTATATATATATATATATATATATATATATATATATATATATATATATATATATATATATATATAAGGATATAAGGCAAGATTGTTAATTTAGTCTCTGGGTATGTACGGGTGCATCATAAAAATTCATATTTTTGAATTCCATCCAGATACTGTGCCTAAAAGAATGAGTGCTGGTCATTCATCTGCTATGGTAGCATGACTTTAAAGATGGTAGTTCTGAAGTAATGCAGAAAGAAATCATTGTAAATTGAACATGACCAAAATGAAGTGTTACTCAATTTCCTAAGTCAAGGTCACATTTCCTGTGCTGTGGGATAGTCTCTTAATATTTAAATTCTAAATGACTTACAACAAAATTATAAACAGTGCAGTCTTATGTATTTACTAATCTATACATTGTTCTTTTAGAATAAAATGAAAACTGTTTTTAAAACAATTTTGTATTGTTGCGGATATTTACTGCAGTGAATATGATGTGGCCTTGCCCTTGGAAATGTAACCTTTGTTACCCGATGTGGCACATGAGCATTATATTTATACTATTTTGTTATCCTATATGGCACAGAACTATCACATTTATACCATTTTGTTACCATATGGCATGTGAATAGAACATTTTATACCATTTTGTTACCCTGTCTGGCACAGAGTACATTTACACCATTTTGTTACCCTATCTGGCTCACGAGTAGGACAGTTATTCCATTTTACCATTTAGTTTCAGGATAGGTTTTATTTTTATGGAACCATTCACTTTTCATTGAAAGAGTTTGTCTTCTCAAGGGGAGACCACTGTAATGTTTTTCAGGTGGCAAGAGATGTTCAGATGTCTGAGAGTTATGTATCAGAAGGCAGCAGCATATCGATTATTTCTGCCACATCACAGTCTACTTCAGGTAATCAAGTATGTATCTCCCTTCCTTCCTAACACTGCACACTCTTTCCCACACACATAAGTGCTAACACATAATACTCTAGACTCCTTTTTGAGGTTCTTGCATGCGAGCTTGTTCCATGTTAAATCAATGAAATGATTAATGTTAACTTAAGTAATTGTGGCTGTAGACATGGTTCTCACGTTAGTTTTGGACCTTTTAGACTTACAGTGTGTGCATTTAATTTCATTGTGAAGAGTTTGAGAGTCCTGTTGCCTGTAAAGTTATATTGCTGGCTGCAATATAATAGGCCTTTATGAATGAAACCAATACAAGTTTCAAAATAAGAATATACTTGTATTTAACGAGTCTATCTTAGTCTTTACATACTTTCAGGTATTATGTTCTAAATAACCTCAAACCTCAGTTGAAAAACCACCTTTATTAAATAGCTACCTGTCCCCAGTTGAACCTTGCCATAATAGAAATGCTTCTTAGATTATGCAGCTACCTGTAATAAGTAGCCACTGTAGCCCCCAACATATTGCTATAAATATGAAAATGTATCTACTGCAGGCCCACCAACATATTGCTATAAATATTACAATACATCTACTGCAGCCACCAACATATTGCTGTAAATATTACAATGTATCTACTATAGCCCCCCAACATATTGCTATAAATATTACAATACATCTACTGCAGCCCCCAACATAGTGCTGTAAATATTACAATGTACCCATGGCAGCCCCAGTATAGTTCTGTAAATACTACAATATAGCTACTGCAGCCACCATCATAATGCTGTAAATCTTAAGACATAAACATTTCATCCCCCTCAACATCCTCCAACATATTGCTGTAAATATTATAATGTATTACATATAAAAGGCAGATATCAGGGGTTGAAAAGTTTTCAAGTCCAAGGTGCCAGATGCTAATACTTACGGAACTCACTCATATTCAAGAACTCTGCTTCACATGGGAGTACAGTATCATTTTACCATAGAAATTGTTATGGTGATTTTAGAGGAGAAATAGCTCAAGAAGTTGACATAGTAAAAATCAGTGCATATGGTTTGTTACTTTTTGATCAAAATGAAACTGCTAACAGTTCTTCCTGCCATAATATACAATTTGACTACAAAGTTAAAGTGTAAATTCTAAGGACTGCTCCTAATGTCATATCCAGTTAAACTAAGGCATGTTTGCAATAGTGACTGACAAAATCACAAATGCTAATTAGTTGGGTCAAGATGATGCTTCATGTCAATTAAAATATCAAATTTAGTCATTCAAAATATCCAGGTTTGTCTAGTTTCTATCAGAGAGTACTGTGCCGAGTTACTGCCAACTGCTGGTGTAATATATTTTATTTTTGAAGCTGAGTTAACAACAAAAGGAACTCAGTTTCTGACAGAGCAAACTTGCAGAAATATATAATTTAGCATTGTGTCCATGATTTGTTAGTTTGAAAAGAAAAATAACTAAAAGAAAAGGAGAATTATTAAATAAAACACCGGTAGCTAATGAGTGAAGACCAAAACTAAATGAGAGCAAGATCCAGAATGGGAAATTTTCATAGCACAGCCCTTTAATGGTCGACCAAAATATTTGAACATGTTGGTATTTTTATGGTTCTATGCTTATGGCCATAAAACAGACTACCTTATTTGCTGGCCTATAAGTCGATACAATGGCAAATTTTCCATCCTTCATCCTTATATAAGCTGATGCTGAGCAAAAGAAGAGGCCAGATCAATACCTCGGATTGTGTTTTTCACTTCATTCCACACAGCATCGCAAACTTTATCCTACCTGTAACTCGGTAACCTTTCCAGTGAGGATCATTAAATGTAACTAAAAGTACCTAATTTATTTCACAAGAAGTATTTTAAATGTATTATGTACTTTTAGCTATATATAATAACGCTGACCCAAAAATGTATTGAGTTACAGATAGGATAAAACTTGTGATGCTGTGTGGAATTAAATTATAATAACTTCCGGTTTCATAAATATTAAAAGTATCACTGTATGCTATTTCAGACTACCAGCAATAGTGAAATTGCATCATTAACACATTAACCCCTGGAGCTTTTTGTCATTTTTGCCTAAAAATCGAGTAGGAAACACATTTTGAAAGCTATTTCTGAATAGACTCGAAAACACCAAATCTAGGTCATCTTTCAATAAAATACTGCCTAGTGGTGTTAGAAACATCGATTTTCGTTGGCTATTTGACTCGTGCATGAACAGAAGGGTAAAAGTTGGATTTTTTTTAAATTTTTTTTTTTTGCTAAACAGAGCCATTATTTTTGTATGGAGACCACTCTTTATTCCAAATGCCCATCTTATCCTACTTTTTGCAAAGGCTCATCTGTCTGTTTGCAGTTCATACCAGTTTGTCTTAGATCTGAGACCAAAAAGTCTAAAATCCGAACACAAAATCAGATTCCGACCACAAGCATATTTTGGGTAAAAAAAAGTCGGGTCCAAAAAATGAGGTTTTTCTATCTGTATTTTGCAGTGCAACTAGATATTCCAGATTATTTGGTATCATTGTAGAGCTACATCTGTCTACCTTTCTATAGTACCACCCACTGTAGTGTATCATGCATGACCATGACGCTAAAGAGCTCAGCAGTAGGCTAATACCTCCTGCCCTGTAAAGTCGTCACTAGGGGTTAATGTGTTAATACTAAAATGCATTTTCGGGGAAGGGGGGAGATACAGAGTGAAGATTGCATATGTATTACATCGCGTTTTTCTTTCTGCACCTTGTGATCAAAATCAAATGTGGTCTGATATATGAGAGAGAGAAAGAGAGAATGTTCAGCTTTTTGTGAATTATTTTGTTCTTTTTAAAAAAATACTTATTGCCCCCTGTGTTGCTGAAGGTTTTATCAAGGAGAGAAAACATTAATAAATGAAACTGTAAATGTGAAATATGAAAATACATACCATACTCCTTCAGGGTTTAAATATTCACAATAGTTATATCCATATAGTCTCCATTAGGTTAATTCCTAAGAATGACCATTTTGCATACTGTCTAATTTTTTTGGCAAGTATAATGACCTCTCCATTCCCAACAAAATTTGTTTAAAGTGCATGTACTCTTCCTGTACTTAGGCAGCAACTGTTTTTGATCTTTGCTAATGCTAGATGTACTTAAAATTGCTGTTGGTTCCATCGGCAAGTTAAAAAATGTCACTGGCTGAGAAATTTACAATAGTAACCACCTGGCATTTCCTTTAACTACATGGTTCTGTATTCATAATATCCATGGGTAGCCTCAATTCCCTATTTGTAGTCTCAATTCCCTATTTGTAGCCTCGCTAATCTGATCTGGTCTGCATAATCTTGACCTCAAATAGGTGTTATCTTGGAATGACTGAATACGGCCATAGCATATTTATTTAGCATGTAAATACCACTACAAAGCCATGTGATTCTTGTAATGATGGAAGTGGAAACACAAATGAGAAGGAATCGCTTAACTAGTGGTAATAATTGATAATGGAATATTGTACTGCACTTGTGCACAAGTAAAATAGGTCATCAGGTAAGGGAACAATACAGAATTACAATCGTGAAGACATCTGTCTGTCTGTCTGCGTGTGTGTCTCTCATTGGGGCATATGGATTATTTGATCATTAGGTGCATGAAGAAAATTGTGATGGAATATGTTTTGTCATGGTTATTCTTCTTCTAACTTGTAAATTCTAACACAAATATATGTAATTTAATTTAAACAGAGTATATTACAAACAATGTACATTACTGGTGCATGCTGCTTTAGTGCAATTACATCTGATCCATGTTAATTTTTAATACTGACAATCATGTAATTGTTTAAAATACTCACTGTGGGATCCTTTATTTGTTCATGTATGATCTCTTTCCCCAAAATGAAATATTTTTACACATTATTTTCATATTCTTGGAGAATTATTTTCCATACGAGAAATATGATAAAGCTATTCAGATGACATAATCCATATATAAGTCGATGCAGAGTATAAGACGAAGCTAAGATTTTCTGGTCAAAAAGTATTGTTCTTATAGGCCGGCAAATACGGTAATTAGGATATTTCTTCATTAATACATTTCCTATAACTGCCCAGTCTTCAAACTGGCATATCCAAACCATCAAGCTTGCTTATTTCCCAGTCAGGTTGTCCTCAGCTAGATATAATGTAGGTGCAGCCAGAGGACATGGAATATTTTTAGCCTTAGTATACTAGTCACTTGGCCTTTCCTTCACAAAACAGGGCATTATTGTACAAGTCTTTGGATATCTATTGTATGATTTGCATGATTAGGCGAAACAAATCGACACTTAAAAACAGTTTGACTTTGGTTGCCGTTACTGTGAATATATAAATTGCATCAGAAAGAGCAACAGTGGTAATAACTTGAAAATATGTACAACTCATTAGTAATAAAAATTTAACATTTTAAAAATGCAGAGTACTTACTAATGATAGTACAAGTTTTAGGCAAATATTTATGTCAGTCCTAAGATTCAGATTGATACATGTAAGCTACCTTAATTATTTCAGTCTCAGTACCTATTTTAAATAGAATTTAAGTTGACTTATGTTTTTTTAAAAATAATTAATGTTGAAATAAAATAAAACACAATTACTTGGTTTGTAATGGCATTCTATTATTGCTATTGTTTTGTCAAATTTAGTTTATGCTTGAAATACATAGTTTTGGTTGCATTCACTGCTGGGTTTAGGTCACCTTTAAAATTGGTTGATAAATTGCTTTCTATCAGATTTATACCCTCTTAGTCCTTTGGTACCATTCAGCATGCATTGTATAAGAGGCTTCTTGTCTGTAGCATAAAAAAACAATCTCATTGTAAAATGTGCATATTTTCAATTAAATTTATGAATGTATTTTCAGTATAAAGTACAAGCATTTTTTTATCCAAACACAAGAGTGAAAAAATTGCACTTTCTGGAAAACAGAGAGAACATGTCCTTAACAATTCTCTCTCTTTGTCAGAGCTAATATAATTTTTTTTGTAGACATCAAAAACTTGTTCTATTTTTGACTTTTTAAAAATAGTTTTGTAAATATGTGGTACTTGAACTTAGTCTGGTAGGAGTATAATACCTACTTAATTACAGTCACACTAAGGCAAGGTAAAAGAAGTGACAAGGATATCTAAGCCAAAATAGTCTTCTGGTTGCATTGTCTTGCTGGAGACCAATTGAACAGGAAATGTGCAATTCAGGAAGCTACTATATTTATTTGATCAGCTTTGAAATTGCCCTGGAGGGCATAACAGTGTATCTTAAGCCAGTTGTTGACCGGGTATATCAGTTTAAGACTTGACTAGTCATACAAAATTTATGTATACAGCAACTTTCTACATCAATGGTATCATTATCGCAGTATTCAGATCATTATAAAATCGTTTTCTGGACTACCTGGGAAATTCAAGGGTCAATCTAGCCAAAATATAAATCAGAAGTATTTAAGATATTATTTAATGGAATGGAATAAGACCAGGGGTAAATTATCAGAATTCAACAATACATATATGGTCTTGACCTTCATATTGATATACAGATAAATGTTGTTAGCCTTTTTCTTTGACAATTAGTAGCCACTGTGAAGATGACATTTGTTATGCTTTTTGATAATAGATAAACCTGCCCAAATAATCACCTCTGTATAGTGACCAAATGTGCAAATAGAACCACAGTATTTCTTAGAATTTCATTGTTAGGATAAATACTTGGGTATATTGTCATTCTTGGAGTTCTCCCCCCTTTTTGGATGAGCAGTGGTGGAGAAAGGCCGGATGAATGTACTAAATGTATTATAGAGGACAAATGCTACCCCAAATCTGCTTTTTGTTTATCAAACTTAACCTATTCAACAATTTCTATTAGAGTGACTGGATAATAATAGTTTTGGATCATGATCGTGGTAAGCTCTTGGTACAAATTGTTTATATTTCAAAATATCAAATTCATCTTTCAAACACTGCTATTTTTTTCCACATAGGTGGATATTAATTTTTGTAAGTAAAACACAAACCAGCTGAAGTATTGTAAAAATGAAGAAAATGTCTGCAAAAATCTGTATGTGCAAAATACATTGTAGTGATAAAAAAGAAATAGATAATCAAAATGTACATTCCAGATAGCCATCAGTGTTTGAGATGAAAATGTTAACAAGTATGTGATCATTAAATTACTCTTCTTCATCCAAGAGAAGATAATGGATGAAACTGTCACTGTTTCGTTTTAGTTATTATGTTAGTTCAACATTTTGAAGGAATGTTATACCAAATTCTGCAAGAACACATCTGAGGAAAGAAACTGGGTCACATGTAAATGATAGTAAATATTTTTTATGAACAATGTTCAACTTAAAAGGAAGCATGAGTCTTTGAACATAAGTAACCTGTTGGTCTTAAGGTTGACACTTTCTATATTTGGTCTTGGTTTGTTCCGTTTGAGAAAGCCATTTCCAGAATAGAAACAGCTGTTTTAGCTACCACATTTCCATATATATATATATATATATATATATATATATATATATATATATAAGAGCAAAAATGTACTAACACTGAAGACAGATGGAGAAAATTTTAAGAGATCTATGAATGAGGCTCATTTCCATCAGAATGTATGAACGATACATATTTTGTGGTTAATTATTTAAATAGAAAATTATGTCTATTGCCTGTAAAAAAAATTAGTGATAATTATATATGATACATAGTATTCGTTCAAGAAACAAGTTTGAATGTAAAGCAGTGTTCTGCTTTCATACGTGTATAAGGCAGTTTGGCCTTTTCGTATGGGTGGCTGCTTAAGACACATTTGGCTGTAGTTATTATTCTTATTGTTGTTGTTGTTGTTACCAGTGGACTTTTATGACAGACTTAACTTTAATTTTGTGGCTTAATTCCAGGACTTACAAACAGAATTTTATTGAACCAGTAATATTCATTTTATTGATGGTGTAGAAGAACATTGTGTAATGAAAAGTTCTTCATTTTACAGAACCTTTGACCATTAGACAGGTTTTTCTGTATTTTTCCTTCAGGTAAAAGAGGGGAGCAGTATTGTTCCTCTGGTTCATCGTTATAAGCTATACACAAAGGCTTCAGGCTATAGTTCATCAGTTGTTAGAGGTAACTGTAGACATCATTTTCTGGTATAATGGAGTCTATATATTCCTGTATCTATTATTATCTGCTCCTGATTATTTAACTCCGGTTGCTGGATTCTTCTGTGGTACCATATTTTCTCTATGTCTCTGGATACTGATTAAGAAAACATTTGCCAAAATGATATTTTCCTGCCTTGTAATTTTGGACATTGTTTTTAAAGAATTTTTTTATGGACCCTTTTTTTCTTCAGATAAAGTTGTTTTACAAGTATAAAACAATGAAACAGTCAGTACCACATTTGGAAAGTGGAGATGTGGCTTTCTAAAAATTGAAAGTATTCTCTACAAGTTACATGTAAGAGTTATTTGGTAAAAAAATTGGTAGAACCATATTTTTCATTATTTTTAGATTACCAGCACTGATATAACTAATAACATTTCTTTAAAACTGTAACTCACCTATAGAGAAAGAATCTCAGTTATGAAAACAATAGAAGAATATGTCACCTTTTTATTAAAATTTAAAACGATTAAAATCAAATCCTTGATTTAAGAATTTCTGTAACATTTCCATTCTGGATAATACTTGCATCCAGTCAAACAATTACTTTTAATAGATAATAAAATATTTTTAAATGATAACCTAGCACCAAATAGATCCTTATTTCGTCTGTTTTAGATTTTATGAATTCATAAGTAAATATTGGAATGTAATTTACATTGCATGTCGTCTTATATTAGTACTGTACTGTACTGTACTGTACCACAAAATGTGAAAGCATTTCATTGTTTATGTTTATAATAAAAGACACTGACATTCAGCTCTCCTACTTGCTGCCAAAATGCGATATTGATTTAACTGTTTGGAAAATTACAGTCTGGATTCTTCCTATCTCATCTGTTTTTAGTGGGTTTTTTATGACAATCTCTGGAACTAATTAGAGTTATATGTATGCAGATTTTCATTTGTGGTAGTCAGAGAGGAAAGTATGGCAAATTCTTTGCTTCACCAGCAAAGTTGTGTTTTTTGGTATGCTTGCATTTTCTTATGGACTGAAACCGAGTAGACAAAACAAAATTATTTTCATTAATGTATACATTAGGTGTGATTCTTATTTATAAGTTATGTCCAACTGTAAACTTCACAGACCCAGTTCTGCCATTGCATAAGATGCTGGCAGATCTGGGTCTATGCAGATTGTTAAGAGTAATCAGTATGTAGAACAAACTATAGAGACCTTAATCTGCCACTGCATTTTGCAAAAGCCTAACGGGGTCCCAGTTGTTTGCAGATGGACTTGTCAGCAAGTATAGACAGTTATTTGTATTTTATGACTTAAGGGATAGCCGAGTAACAAGTGTGGGTTTATTCCTTGTGCAAGGATTTCTCATTAATATGCTTGTTTTTTGGACATTGAATAAAATATTTTTGGTTGTTTGGACAGGGGAAAAAAAACTTGTGCTGTCCAGAAACATACAGAAAATATGGTTATATGGTACTAACATCATCTTGCTCATAAATTTTTTTTTACAAAAATTACTGATAATCAGCATGCATCAGTAATGTATTAGAGGAAATGTAGCTTACTTAAAATTTTCCCATTATATACATCCTTACACTATTTTCACAATTATTTCTAACTTTTCTGAATCAAGTTTAGTTGTTCTTGTTTTAGTTTACCTGATTCCTAAGGCTTAAAGGAAGTTTTTTCTACATGTCTTTTTTATTCATATTTTCTCATTTAGATTTTTTATTGAAAGTTAAATAACATTTGTGTTTTGTGCGGGAGTTTCATTAGATTTCTTAATTCTTTCCTTTCAAATGGGTCAGATTAAAAGTCAATTGATGACTTATGTCTCACCATCTCCAGGACCTGCTTGGATATGGTTGACAAGCATAATAATGATAATGACCTAATTTCAAGAGGATGACACAAGTTGTTGTTTTTAGGCAGTAAATCTATCTTGTGGACCCCTGTTATTTACATTCCTCGTAGTTATGGACTCGTTAAACACATCTCTCACCATGTCTTTGTCTATCTCTCTCACTTGCACACATGCATGCAGTGTGCTGTAAAAATCAGCAGGTCAGAGAAAATGAAAGCATGTGTCTCACAAACATTTTTGTAAAAATATTTTGCTCTCTGGCTTGCTGTTGATAAAAGATAAATGTTTCATTGATTCAAAAGTAAATCTAAGGTGTTTATTGAATAGACCTAAGAATCATCTGTCTCAATTTGAGCTTTACATTCAGCATGAAGATGACAGAATAAGGCAAAGACGTCTGTTGATTTAAATATGATGGTATTGTTTTTCATGGAAAATGTCAAACTCCAATTCAGCTGTCATGCCACAGAAGTAAAAAACATTGTGAAACCGGATTGATGTGAAATAATATTTCTTGTTCCCTGAATTTTGTATTATTGATGTTGGACTTTATATATAATGACATGGTTTTTATTAAAAAAAAACCAGTTATTTACAACATTATTTTTATAATATCGCTCAGCAACATCAATCAAGGTAAGAGGTGTTCATATAAATGAGGGTGCATATTATTTAGTAATCAGGAAGTTTAGCTTTTTCATCAGATTTATGAAACAGAGGTTTCAATAAGAAATAAAGTAGCAGAAGTTGGAAAATTAGAAGGGGTCAGTGCACAGCTTACCTCTGGTGGTACAGAGTCATCAGCGCCTGTTGATGGGGAGAGCTTACCTCTGGTGGTACAGAGTCATCAGCGCCTGTTGGGTGGGGGATAGCTTACCTTTGGTGGTACAGAGTCATCAGTGCCTGTTGGGTTTGGGGATAGCTTACCTCTGGTGGTACAGAGTCATCAGTGCCTGTTGGGTGGGGGGATAGCTTACCTCTGGTGGTACAGAGTCATCAGTGCCTGTTGGGTGGGGGAAAGCTTACCTCTGGTGGTACAGAGTCATCAGTGCCTGTTGGGTGGGGGGATAGCTTACCTCTTGTGGCACAGAGTCATCAGTGCCTGTTGGTGGATGGGGGGATAGCTTACCTCTGGTGGTACATTCAGTGCCTGTTGGGTGGCAGGATAGCTTACCTCTGGTGGTACAGAGTCATCAGTGCCTGTTGGGTGGCGGGATAGCTTACCTCTGGTGGTACAGAGTCATCAGTGCCTGTTGGGTGGGGGGATAGCTTACCTCTGGTGGTACATTCAGTGTCTGTTGGTGGGGGGATAGCTTACCTCAGGTGCTATAGAGTCATCAGTGCCTGTTGGGTGGGGGGATAGCTTACCTTTGGTGGTACAGAGTCATCAGCGCCTGTTGGGTGGCAGGATAGCTTACCTCTGGTGGTACAGAGTCACCAGTGCCTGTTGGGTGGGGGGATAGCTTACCTCTGGTGGTACATTCAGTGCCTGTTGGGTGGCGGGATAGCTTACCTCTGGTGGTACATTCAGTGCCTCTTGGTGGAGGGGATAGCTTACCTCTGGTGGTACAGAGTCATCAGTGCCTGTTGGGTGGGGGGATAGCTTACCTCTTGTGGCACAGAGTCATCAGTGCCTGTTGGTGGATGGGGGGATACCTTACCTCTGGTGGTACATTCAGTGCCTGTTGGGTGGCGGGATAGCTTACCTCTGGTGGTACAGAGTCATCAGTGCCTGTTGGGTGGCGGGATAGCTTGCCTCTGGTGGTACAGAGTCATCAGTGCCTGTTGGGTGGGGGGATAGCTTACCTCTGGTGGTACATTCAGTGTCTGTTGGTGGGGGGATAGCTTACCTCAGGTGCTATAGAGTCATCAGTGCCTGTTGGGTGGGGGGATAGCTTACCTTTGGTGGTACAGAGTCATCAGTGCCTGTTGGGTGGCAGGATAGCTTACCTCTGGTGGTACAGAGTCACCAGTGCCTGTTGGGTGGGGGGATAGCTTACCTCTGGTGGTACATTCAGTGCCTGTTGGGTGGCAGGATAGCTTACCTCTGGTGGTACATTCAGTGCCTGTTGGGTGGGCGGATAGCTTACCTCTGGTGGTACAGAGTCATCAGCGCCTGTTGGGTGGGGGATAGCTTACCTCTGGTGGTACAGAGTCATCAGTGCCTGTTGGGTGGGGGGATAGCTTACCTCTGGTGGTACAGAGTCATCAGTGCCTGTTGGGTGGGGGATAGATTACCTCTGGTGGTACAGAGTCATCAGTGCCAGTTGGGTGGGGGGATAGCTTACCTCTGGTGGTACAGAGTCATCAGTGCCTGTTGGGTGGGAGGATAGCTTACGTCTGGTGGTACATTCAGTGCCTGTTGGGTGGGGGGATAGCTTACCTCTGGTGGTACATTCAGTGCCTGTTGGTAAGGGGATAGCTTACCTCTGGTGGTACATTCAGTGCCTGTTGGGTGGGGGGAAAGCTTACCTCTGGTGGTACAGAGTCATCAGCGCCTGTTGGGTGGCAGGATAGCTTACCTCTGGTGGTACAGAGTCATCAGCGCCTGTTGGGTGGCAGGATAACTTACCTCTGGTGGTACAGAGTCATCAGTGCCTGTTGGGTGGGGGGATATCCCCTGCTGGCTGCAATGGTTTATCAGCTCAAGTTAGCCTATCTTTCCTTGTTTGAAAATGTGACATTTATTAGAAAACAAAATTTGTGTTGAAGAATTTTGTATAAATTCATGTTAATAATTCATATATCTGGATACTTTTCCTGATCATCATATGGGTTCTGTTCCATTAATAAGGAAATCCTGTATCATCAGGTTCATTAATGTTGAACCATTGCAATATGTTCATAGTTCTGATCATCATATGGGTTCTATTCCATTACTAAGGAAATACTTGCAGAATCATTAATGTTGAACCATTGCAATATGTTCATAGTTATTTGAATGCAGAGAATATATCTTAGCTGATAGTACTGGTATGCAAGTTGCCAGGTAATAGAATAATAAGGAAAATAAGCAAACTTACAGTTTTATAAAAATACAAACAAAAATAGAAAAAGAAAGTTAATTAACTTAAGAAAATGATGTATTATAGTGTAGGCAATGCTTGGACAAAAGAAACTGCAGCCCACCATTATAGTTCTGTTTATTTGTTGAAATCTTGCAAATTATAAATAATTACAGATTCATTTGTACAAGAATTAAGGAAATATACTCACTTTCATTAAATGTGAAATATATGTATGTATGTTGTGTTCATGTTGTATTTTATGTTCATCTGTTGTATTTCAGTCAGACTCCAGGTACGGTGTTTGACATGTCAATTGTCACTGGTATCATGTATTAATCTTTTCTTGCATGCCATGTACTTTATACTGCACAGTTATTTACTGAACTCTCTGAAAATGTTTTGTAAGCCAGATTTTGACTTATTATTTAGCCAGATTCCTTCTTTGAATAATTATTAGCACTAGCAGATAATTACCACTTGTGAACCTGATCAGTTGAGTTTGAAAGGAAAGAGACCAAACATTTATGGCTCTCTTTGATGTGGATTGAATTTGTGTCATGCAGTTTGATGATGAATTGAAAAAAGTAAGCTTATTCAGTGCTTAGACTGATCTACATAGAAAGGAAGATGTTAATCTTAACTGAATGAATATTCACTTAATCAATAATCACTTACTGATGCATTATAAAACCATTTTAAATGAACACTTTTTAAATTTTGGAATTGTATGTGACAATTCTCATTCAACTGCATGGTGAAAAATCACTGTTTTCCAAATTCTGTTCAGACTGTTAGAAAATGGTAAAATGAATCGATTGTGGTTTGGAATACTGTTAGAAATGACTGAACCAGAGTACTGAAACCTTTTTGAAAAGCTCTTTGTTTGATTTTGGAGAATATTTTTCTTTAATCTAATATGGTTTGTCACAAATGCACCAACTTTTTGTGTGTTGATTTTTGAAACATGAGATGGGAAATGTAATTGTTAACTTCTGTCTGTCTACTGTTGTATGCCATTATTGTTAATGTTGTTTCAAATCTGACCATTTCTTCTGTTCTGTCAACTTGGATCTGCATAAAGCAAAATCACATCTTTTTTATAATATTCAGAAAGCTTTTTCGTTCATTACCTTTTTTCTTCAAAAAGGTTAATTGTTCATTTGTTCTCAACATTCATGGATTGTAGTAACCATGAAATTCAAAGAATTTTTTACCCCACAAACAGGAGCAAATTAGCATTATTAGTCCAATGTATTAACCGAAACATGTACAAAAAGATGTGAACATTTTTTATTTTACACAAGTGGTGTTCATTCCTGTGACTACTGTAATCAAAAAATGAACCAGGCTTTCATTACTTTAAATACCTTTAAAAAAATAAATTAAGTTGTCACTTGTTTGATTCTCGATGATCTATATCATTTTAAAATTTTGATGTGCATTGTTATGATCTTTACCCTCAAAGTCAATATTCTTAGACTTGGATAATCCTCCAATTCACCAGTTAGGGATTGTATCCTGGAAATGCATCACTATACTTGCTTATAAATCGTATCCACCGGCAAACAACATAGGCCCTGATCCACCGTTGTATAATGGGCCAGCAGATTGGGGTCTATGTTGTTTGTTCTACTGATGACTCCTAACAAACTGCATTGACTCATATCAGCTGGTATGTTAGATGGTGACAGATCTGGGCCTCTGCAGTCTGCATTTGGACTTGTATTCTACTGTAAATATATATGGTACTTTATAAAATATATCATTAAGATACTTTCACTCAAATACCTGTGTAACTTCTGTAGAAGGACATTATCATACAAAACTTGGAGAAGTGCACTCACATGGCATTAATGGAATCTCTGTTGGGTTGAGACTAAAAAAGGAAATACCAGTAGAAGACTGATTTCTTAATACCTCAGTTTCCTTGTTGTGATGCTAACTCAGCATGTTGTTTTGATGCAAACTCTATACCAAATATTGTTTTTTTGTTGACTTTAGACTGTACACTGAATATTGTTTTGTTGCTGACTCTATACTGAATATTGTTTTGTTGCTGACTGTACACTGAATATTGTTTTTTTGCTGACTCTACACTGAATATTGTTTTTTTGCTGACTCTTCACTGAATATTGTTTTGTTGCTGACTGTACACTGAATATTGTTTTGTTGCTGACTGTATGTACACTGAATAGTTTTTTTGCTGACTCTAGACTCTACACTGAATATTGTTTTGTTGCTGACTGTACACTGAATATTGTTTTGTTGCTGACTGTACACTGAATAGTTTTTTTGCTGACTCTAGACTCTACACTGAATATTGTTTTGTTGCTGACTGTACACTGAATATTGTTTTTTGCTGACTTTAGACTACACTGAATATTGTTTTGTTGCTGACTGTACACTGAATAGTTTTTTTGCTGACTATACACTGAATAATTTTTTTGCTGACTAGACTCTACACTGAATAGTGTTTTGTTGCTGACTCTACACTGAATATTGTTTTGTTGCTGACTAGACTCTACACTGAATATTGTTTTGTTGCTGACTCCACTCTACACTGAATATTGCCTTGATGCTGACTCTAGACTACACTGAATATTGTTTTTTTGCTGACTACACTCTACACTGAATACTGTTTTGTTGCTGACTAGACTCTACACTGAATATTGCCTTGATGCAGACTCTACACTGAATATTGCCTTGATGCTGACTCTAGACTACATTGAATATTGTTTTGTTGCTGACTCTACACTGAATATTGTTTTGTTGCTGACTATACACTGAATATTGCCTTGATGCTGACTCTAGACTCTACACTGAATATTGTTTTTTTGCTGACTCAACACTGAATATTGTTTTGTTGCTGACTCCACACTGAATATTGTTTTGTTGTTGACTTTATTTTTCTTACTTTTTTGCTTCTTTTCTTTATGATTTCTTTTTAATATTTACTTGCATGGTAACAAAATATTTTATATCTAATTTTAGTAACTTTGATGACAGGATATTAGTACTTTTCATGTATAGTGAATAGTGTTCAGTTGTGGCCATATTTAGTTGTTATTGGTGACTTATAGACAGAAAAATTATGTAAATTCATGGAGGCAAATTGCAATGTGATATTTAGACAAAGACGTAAGTGGAAAAGTTGACCTTGGGTTAGTTCCTGATGTAGTGCAATGATAGAACTGTACAACTAAAAGAGAGCTGAATAATAGGACTTGAATCAGTTTCTGTTTTTTATTTTATTTCATTTCATTTAACATTAACCATCATGAGAGGTCGTGTTAGTGGGAATGTGCGAGTGTATGCATTATTAGTGTTATATGTCAATAAATGTAATATTATCTATTTTTGTTTGTTTGTCTTTGTCTGTTGAGTGACTATCGCCTGTCCTAAACAATCACCCTTCCAATCTTAAGTATCTGACTAAGTAAAGGGAGTTCATGACTCCCAGTCATGCAGTGTTCCTCGTTCTTTGGTTGACCTCTTGTCAGATTCTTGGTCTGGAATAACAGTCAATGACTTTTTATTTCTATAATAAAGGTGCATACCACCTTCAGTTTAGAGACCTACTTTTCATCTTTTTACCTTTGCTCACTGGCTTTCCAATGTGAGGGTATATTTTCTTGTGTCTGATTGTCATATCTCAAAATCATCTCATGTGGATATTATCTGGCAGTAGTCTTTTATTCTACATCTCAGTTGTGGGGTCATTCAGCCTTCCACCAATTTAAAGTAACAGTTGCAACAGGTTTTGTGTTACTGATGTTAAAATGATTTTCTTGGTGGGTGTAAAACTAATTTTAATGATGTAAAACCACCTGTTGCTATTCCATCATCCCACCCACCCCTCCGACTAGTTTAGGCTGTGTCCTTAAAAGAATAAAGGACTGCTTATGGGCATGGTATCTGGGGGTTGGACCAGGTTTGATCTCATGTTCTTGAATCTTCTGGTTCACCCAAATGGGAGAAGTTCTCATTATATAGTCAGGATATTTTCCACCCAGAAAAGTACCAACTACACAGTAGCAACAATTTAATATTACATCATATCACGTCATCAAAATTACTTTACCCCAACCCCTTCCAAAAAATACATTTTAGATCAAGACAACTAGTTTGAGAAATGAAGAGTAAATAAAGTTTGGATAAAAGACAACTACTGGCTTTAGAAAGCAAAGTGGATAGAAAAAGTTGCATGATAAATAAAATTAAGGTCTTAATTCTTCAAGATTTGCTTGCGTCCGACATGGGCAAACCGGATCCCACTTAAGTTCTTCCTGAGTGTTATTATACACATACAAGTTTATCAATATGCCTTTCAGCCATTGCAGATAATTTCCAATCATACTGCACTACAATCATGTTTGAACATGACTTTCATGCAACAAACATAAGTACTACAGTGTAAGGCACTGGCTTGTAAAGTAATCTGTTAAATAGGTCTTTGTTTGCCTTAAAAGGGGTGAACAGTCTTCATTAAATAGAAAGTCAGTTTATTGCTTTTTGACTTGTTGAAAATTATTTAAAAAATAAGCATATTACAGGATATTAATGCATAAATATTTTAAGGTAGACTTGATCTAGCAGTTTTGGTTATACATGTATGAGATTTGTAGATAAAGGTTATATCATACCCAGGCAGTGACAGTACACTGTCTTGCTCAGAAATACACTATGATAATTTACCTGGCCTGGTATGAATTAAATTAAAATCTGTGATCTTTCTGATCATGAGTCTGGCATGCCACCATGACTCTGCAGCACTTTATGAATCTGTAAGTTTTGGTCTGTGCTATTGGCTTATTTTGTCTTGCATTTGAGTACAATTTAGTTGTGTTTATTTATTGTTAAAAGTTGCCATTAAAATGTTAGATAAGGACAGTTATGAGATATATATAGGTTAAAGGGCTAGCAGATCACGATCTCTTCTGTTCATTCTGTTTATTACTACAAGCATAGACCCAGGTCTGCCAATGCATTTTGTTGTTTTGTGTAAAATGAGACATTTTTGACAGGTACTTAATGGAGTTTTAAACTGTGCATTTAATTAAGTGGATGTACCTCTACAGATGCCTAAACTAAAGATTAAAAGAGAAGAAAATTAAGATGACATTCAAGGGTGTTACCTTGAACAGTTAGAACAATGCTACAACTGGGAACAAATTAAACACCTGTCAAGATTAGTTTTTTATTCCATATTTTCACTGAAGGAAATGGATTCGACACAGCCATAAAAGCAAGCCATCCAATGATGTTTTGCTTAAACCATTGTTCTTAAATTTGCACCAACAAAGATTCTGATTTGCTTTAGTATAATGCACCAGCAGATCTGGGTCTGTGTTGTTTGTTCTACCAATTGCTCCTTACAAAGTGTACAGACCCAGATCTGTCAATGTATTGTGTGATGGCAGATCTGAGTATGCAGTTTGCAATTGGACTCCTTATGTAAGTGAGTATATATGATAGATTATTTATTCAGATGCTTAAATCTTAACACAGTAATGTGCACTGTTATCACTGAAGTATTTTTGGCATCAGTTTTACATCATAGATGCAATGAAGTGAACAGTTTTGAACCTTGAGCATAACTATCACAACTTCTTACTCCTGTCTGGGCTTCTCACCTTTGCTTTCCCTGGTGGGGTTGAGTGGAATCTACCAACTATTTGTCTTTAGTGCATTATCCATCGATGTCCCTTTTGCCTCTAGCTATGCTTAAATTTGCCATAGGTAATAAAAAAGGATTAAAATGGAATTTTAAAACTGGTGGCAGTTAAAACATTCAAGTTTGATAGTGATCTACAGAGTTTTAATGCAAAGTTTAGATATGCATAGTAGTATAATGTATTTTCGACGTTGAATTAATTATAAAAAGGGACATTTTTGCAAAAGTACAAAGTATGGAATGAATCATTACTTTAAAAGAAAATACTTTGGTAAAAGTGGAAAGTATAACACATTCTGGTAATGAATTAACACTAAAGTTTAATGAGAGCAAATGGAAATCATGTTATTGCTTAAATGGTGTCAGTCTTATCCAATATGGTCACCACAGCAGCCATCTTTAAATTATTGTTATTGTTATACCTACTGAACAGAAAGTATTATCAACATAGGGTTTTCTCCAGAAGAATCCTTATGATGTTGTAGTTGGTCCTAAATGAAAATGGTGCTGATCTGATGTTTAATATGGCTACCACAGTGGCCATCTTGAAAATCTTGTTATATCTACTTCTTGATGGATGGTCATATCAACCAGGTGTAACAAGATGAAGCCAGATGGGAATGCATGTTGCAAAAACACTGAATGAAAATGGTTATATGTTGTGCAATATGACTGCTACAGTGCCTATCTTAAAAATAACACTACATTCAGCAGAAGACTTCTTACAATGTCTAGTTGGTCCTAAATGAAAATTGTGCTGTTTAAACATCCAATATGGCAGCTGTGGTGACCATCTTTAAAATCTTGTTATAGCTATTCCCTCTAAATCAGTGGTTTCCAAACTTTTTCAGGCTACCACCCCATTGGTTATCCTCACCACCCCTTTCCTTAACCAGTAAAAAGCATTATTCAGTATTAGTGCCCCCCTCAGTAATCCCACTGCCCCCCAGGGGGCGGTACCACCCACTTGGGAACCAGTGCTCTAAATGGATGGTTGTATCAATCTGGGGTTCTTACTAAATGACATCTTATCATGTCTAATTGGTCCTAAATGAAAATGATGCTGCTCAGTTATCCATTATGGCTGCCACAGTGTCATGAAAATCTTTTTATGACTATTCTCCTTAATGAATGTCATATCAGCTTGGGACTTATTTTGATGTCTGGTCAATTATAAATAAAAATGGTGCCAATCTGACTTCCATTATAGCCATCACAATGGCCATTTTGAAAATGTTATTATATACAGTAGGTACTTAGATGGGTGGTCATATCAGTATTGTGCTTTCACCAAAACGACTTCTTAACATATCTACTTGATCTTAAATTTAAATGGTACCAATCTGATGTCCAGTATGACCTCTGTGACAGTCATCATGACAATTATGTTATCATTGCTCATTCAAAATGGAAAGTTGAATCAACATGGGTATCCACCATAACATTTTTTTTATGTTTTGTTGGTTCTAAATGAATATTGTGCCAATCAGGCGTCAAATATGTCCACCACAGCAACTAATTTGAAAATCCTGTAGCTGTTGGTGAGTATCAGAGACAGTTTCAACACTCAGCAGTTAAGGAGGAAATGGTGTTATCTTGAATCTTTGGGAATTCTTTTTGGCCAGTAGAATGTCAGTTCCTTCAAGGGACTCTTGTTTATTCTTCAAGATTGGAACTAGTCTTCTGGAATGATTAAATTAGACTTGTATCTATTTTGGTACTAAAGCTTTCTGGTTTCTTCAAGATATTGATTCAATCTATATAATGTTTGAGGAGCCTGGTTAAGATGGTACTATATCCTAATTCACGTTATCAATAACCATGTTACAGTGGGGTTTCATGAAAATCTTTAATATTTGGGGGCCCTGCATGGCTGAGTGGTCTAAAGCACTCTCCGTTACGGATCACAGTCATCTCACTTCTGTGTGTGTGGAATCGAGTCTCAGATTTGGCTAATGTGGGTATGTGAGAAAGCTTGCCAGTAGCTTCTCGTGGGTCGATGGTTCTTTCCGGTGATTTCCCTGGTTCTTTCTCCACTATTAATACTGGCCACCATGTATAGCATTTCGTGTGCTGAAAAATGGCGTTAAACCCTACAACAACAACAACAACAACTTTAATATTTGTACAAATGATAATGATCCACCATTAAATATGGATGCCATTACTAAAATAGAAATCCCTTATGGGACTTTGCTGTGAAATTTCCAAATACAATTTGATCAAATCCAACAGTTTTGGTTTTGTTTTTTGGGTTTAACACCATATTCAGCACATGTTAGGTTATAAATGGCAGCCAGTATATTTAGTAGAGGATGTAGTTGTGAAACCCCAGGGAAGAACCACTGACCCAGTGGAAGCTACTGGCAAGTTTTCATACCACATTGGTTGAGCCGAGACTCAGATTCATGCAGGCATAGGCAAAATGTGAGTGATCTGAAAAGGCAAGTGCATTAGACAACTCAGCCACTCAATAAATCTGACAAAAAGGATTCTGGCGTGAAAGTCTTTAGAGTTTGTTCAAATGATGTCAATATTCCATCACATAGTTGTTTCTTCTAACAAAAGACAAAAGTTTATAAACAACTTCATGTGAAGAAAAAAAACACAAGAAAGAAAATTCTGATTAGAAACCAAAATTCGATAGAAAGTTTTTTGGCATAAAGGTGCTTTAATATTGGATAACTGATGTGCCTTCAGATATGGACGAAGATACAAAGAGTAGAAAGATGATGAAAGGCTTGGTTTTTTAACATACGCAACCAGCAGCATTGGAAGAAATTTTCTTTAGAAAGTATCCTACTATCTGCTGTTAAGTAAATGTCAGCTGGGTGGGTGATCTCAGGTATGCATGGGTCTGCTATCTTTATTTCCATCTTACAGATTTAAATGCAAGTTCTAGTAGCAAAGCACAGCAGCAGTGGATAGTTCCAGAAGATGAGGAGCTTAAAAGGACGGTGGAGTTTAAGCTGTCAGAGGAAGATGAGGGTCCAATATTTATTATGGACCAGTCCAAAACTCTCTCCACAGATACCTCTCAGGTCAGCCAAACTTTAGCTGTGGAAAACAGTATTACAACAGAATTATTAGACGATATATAGTGTGACCCCACTATAACACAGTGGTTGGGGTCCATAGAATCTGACCATTTTATAGACCGAACCATATTATAACCAACAAACTCCTTTAGCTGAAGACAATGAAACATTTGCCTAAAATATGGTGGTGGTGGGTAAATAAAAGTGGTGGCAAAAATATATGCTTATGATTAAATCAAGATAAACTAGTCTGAAAATCACATGGATGTAGACAACTTACATTTTTATAGTTCAGTCCGTTAAGTACTGACACATGTATATAATAAATCTATGAATTCAAGTATAGATCATGTTATAAAATTCATGTATGACTCACATCCCATTAGAAAACACAAACACCAATAACAACAGGGGATGAGGCTATTCATAGGGAAGTGAAAATGTTAACAAATTAAGAAGTTTAGCAAACATCTTTGCAAGACACCTCATCTTCTATAAAGTTGATGGCTATATATCTATAGTTTCAAAAGATCAGAAATTTAATTTGCTTTTTATGCTGCCATTGGATTGGTAACAACCAAAAGCATAAAACATGTTTCCTGCAAAATGAAACTTTCACTGCACATTAAATGTGTATCTGTAACTTTGGAAAATGCAAAAATGGTTCATTGTTTTTTTTGAAGATTGTGGTCACCTTTCTTTGATGAAGGGTGCATGTGTTATTGAAGTCACCGCTAAACGACAGCTTTGGAGAACCAAACAGATGTCTGTTTCTTATTGCAGTGACAACATCAAATAATTATAGAATATTGAGACTAATTTTTTATATTTGCTTAATATTTTAATTAACAGTTGGTTCCTCAAATGTAGTCAGTTTTCTTTGAAGTTTCAGCAAAACTATTTTTGTGAAAAGATGAGTTTTACTTACCATACCTATATAAAGGTCAGTGTAAATGAATATATTATTTAATAGCAAGCAGCCAATAGTCTGACACTATTTTGTCCAAAAGATCCATTATGCCTTGTCCAGTTGTCTCCACTGCCAGAATGTCAACAAAAAAACAAACATAATAATAATAAAATATAAAAAATATTTGGAGATCTCACAGCATACAGTACTCGGGCCAGATGTCAGAATAAGTAGATTATGATAATGACAATGCACTGTTATGATAGTTTGTCAATATGAACAAATAATTTGTTTATATAACAACAAATAAATTTCAGTGCATTTTATATCAAATTTGCGACTTCCTTTCATGATGCCTCTGAATTTCATTACTCTATACTCAAGGTTCTATTTACAAGTTTAAACGGCCAACAATATTACAAAAAACTTGCTAAATGGTATATTTTGTTGCCATTAAGGAAAATAAATCACAGTTTGCGACATTAGCAAAGCTTGCATGATCTCTGAATAAACTTCTTACATGTTATTTTTGGTCTTTTTTTTAGAATAAACCTTTTCTTTATATGAGAAAAAATACATGCATATTAAATTCTTCCCCAAGATGATAATAAACTTTTTACACACTGCTTTTCTTACTTTTAAGAAAAAAAGAAAAACGTTCCATGTAATGAGTAAAAATACGTGTATATGAAATTTTGGGAGCCACACTAATATTGTGTTATATCTGAATTTATGTTATAACAGAGTGTGCTATAGCAGGGTCACACAGTATATAGATATATTAGAAGTCTAATTTTTAGCATGATGAGTAACATGACAGAGACGATTTTTTTTTATGCCCCAGGATTGTAACTCTTTTACAGCAGTTGAGTTCAGTCTAGTTTTCTAATGGAAACTAATTTTGTTATATTATTGAAAGTTAACTGCATTATTGTGGATTCAGTTTTATCTCATATTTTGGACAAAGTGCCACAGGTTAGACAGATCCACCAATTGTTAAATGATGCAACTACTTGGGGTCTCCAGTAAACAAATAGTTAAACAGTATAATTAGATGATGGTAGTTGCAGTGTGTAAACATTTCTGGTTACCATGTTACCCCCCTTAACAATGCTCTTTCCATTTTATTAAATTTTTCATCTTCATGGATATGTTTATAAACCATTTAATATGATTGATATTACACGTCGTATATTATTTGTCTTGTGTGTGCCTTATACGTGAAGACTGTTATCCAAACAATTTGAATGCAGGTCAGACCAGGGAATGTTTAGTGAGAAATCATGTAATCAACAGAATCTTGCATTATTGTACATTTTATTTTAATTTTTCCAAAGTGCATTGGATAGTTTGAGGGCAAAATGTAACAACTATGGAACTATTTCTATACATCTAATTGTGAAATTAATCTGATATCCTTCTTATTTATGAAAATATACTATACACATAGCTGACAAGTGTCAAATTTAATTAAAAATGTCCTTGCAATTTTCTTTTTAGGACGGCACGTTCAGTTCCATTCTGAGAGAAATGTATTGCATATGTATAATAATATAGTTCTAAAATATGATTGGTTCATTCAAAATCGAGGCTACAATGTCTGTCTTTAATCGCCATATTGGATTGTGAAAACAGTTGATGCTATCACTGAATCTCATCTTTGTAATGTTTAACTTCTAATCATGTCAAAAAGGAAAGCAGGAGATTCAGAATTTTTTCCAGGAAGGAAAATAAAACAACTAGAAGGACAATTTTGGCATCTTGATCAGATTTTTGAAACCATCTAGTAAAGGAGAAAACTTTACGTTTTGCAAATAGTGTAATGTGATTTTGTGTCTGGGCATGTAGGTGCCCATGACATAAAACAGCATGAAAAAGCTAATAAACATCAGCTTTTTGCTTCATCATCAACAACTCAACCTGAACTTATGACATATTTTAAATAAGAAAGAGAACCTTGATGTAATTCAGTTGAAGTTTGGTTTACTAAATTTCTTTTAGAAATGAACCTTCCTCTTTAAGTTGCTAGTGTTGCTGGCAATTTATTTCGCACATGTTTTCCAGACAGTAAAATCGCAAAGGATTACTCGTGTGCTAGAATGAAAATGGGTCAGAAAGAAAATCACACAGAAATCAGATCATTCATTGGAATCCATAATAATTGAAGGAAAAAAACAAGGCATGGAAAAGGTGCCTTTAAACAGCCTGTTTCTGAGTGTTTGTTGCACACTTGCACCTTCTAAATGGGCACCTGAATGGAACAAGGTTCAGAAGATGCAAGAATGTAACACTTGCAACATTGACATTAAATAACTAGGTATGGTTTTGTACTACTTTACTGCTGGTTGTAGATGTTGTAAATAGTTACATATGCATTAAAATTTTAAAAATTGGTATTTGTTCCTGAGAATCAGTCTTTTTGTCATATGCAGTCAGTATTTTTTTACTTGGGGATTGGCAGCTATGTATACATGCTCATTTTAGCATGTAACCCATGATGGTATCACTTTGCCTTGAACTCTGGTTGGTTGGTTGGTTGGTTGATTGGATTTTAACAGCACTTCATTGGCTATATCATGCTCAGGTAAAGAGCTAGATGCCTTTTCCAAGATCACACTAAGGCAGGTGACCTAGTAAGGCCTGGAAGTATTGAGCATGTAACTTGAGGTTAGGAATCCAATGCTCTACCAGAAGAGCTACCATGGTTTCCAGCTCAGAAAATGTTTTCCCACAAGTCAGAACAATATTAAAAGTCTTACAGTTGACATCAAACATTATTCAACCATTTTAGAAGAATTACAATAGACAACAGGAAAACTTATTCAACCATTTTATAAGTCTTAAATTAGACAACAGAAAACTTTATTCAATTTGCATTATAAAATGAATAACTTCAGCTAGTTGTTAAAAGTACCATGAACTAAAACAATTTGGAGAAATGATCTTCCATTAAGTTGCCACCTGTTTTTAAAGGCCATTTTTGCACATCCCAAAGTGGTTAGTTAAGACAGGTGTGACTTAGCAAGTGGTTGACGCAATAATTTTCCCAGTCATTGCACTCAGCTATATTCTGTGTACATGGGTGTTGGCAGAGATGTTTAAATCTGTGTTCCATCACAGAAAGTAGTAAACTAAGATAATTGCATAATATCATTTTGTGGTCCCTTTTATCAAGAATAGTACATCAATTAAAAAAAGAGGGGTTATGTACCTCATACTGTTGGCAGACAGGTGGAGTGATTTCCTTGTGCTTAACATATGCATAAATGGACAAAATGGTCCGTATCGCTGTCAACTGTAAACAGCTCATATACCTTTTGGTTACTTAAGGAATGGCAAATCAAAGTGTATAAAGCATATTTCATCTCATTGCCATTAACAGATGCCATCTCACTGCCACTAATAGATGCCATCTCATTGCCACTAACAGATGCCATCTCAATTCCTGTTCTACCTAAAGAACCAAGACTCATTACATACCAATTTAACCTTACATGGTTGATCTGGCAATCGATATGGATGTTCATTCCATATTTCCATATGAAACACACAGATTGGAACTACATTGGTGTCGTCTTTGATGTCTGTCCATCAATGTTTTTACATGCAGTGAATCAGACTTTTATAAATTGCAATTTGTTCTCAATTTCATTCACACTGTAATGCCAAATATATTTAAAAAGTGTATAAGGTTGGTTATGTAATAAATACAAACCAGTGTATGTGTTCAGAGCCAGGGGGAAAAAATTTTGATATCTTTTAAATACACCTTGGCCGTATAGTTTTGACATATACCTGTGCCATATCAAACTTATTGTTTCTGCAGACTCAGAACAATGTAAGGTATATAGTTTTGTGTAATTGATATGAGTATAGCACATGTTCACAATCTTGGACCTATACAATAAAAGGATCCACACAGCCTCGTTGTTGCATGTACCATGTATGCTTGCTTTTAATTCTAGTCAAACTGCAAACAAACAAAGATCCCGATATGCTGTTGCATAATGTATCTGCAGATCAGGGTCTATATATCATTAATTTACTGATTACTTTTAACAAAATGCACAGACCTAGGTCTGCCAGTGCATGATGTGATGTGATGGCAGATCTGGGTCTGTGCAGTTTGTAGTTGGACTTGTCTTATAAGCAAGAACATACAGTAATCAACACTACTTAAGTCCATAATATGTATCGGCGTTTCCCCCAGCACACCCACCACCACCAAATAAGTGAATAGTCTTGGTGCATTTCATTCTGAGGTCATCATTATAAAATAGTTATGAGCTACAAAGAATGCATTTGTTTTATCACTTAAATTTGTTTTGGGGAGGAAATTTAAATTTAAATGCTATAGCATTACCTCCATCTCAGAAATATAATTAGACCATGTTTTAATTTAAATTTTGTTTGGAACTTGCAGGTGAATCTTTCCTGCTCCCAAAACTTCACAGACTCCACTAGCTCACAGAATGTGGAGCCAGATGGGTAAATATTTCTTGCTAATAGGGTTCTCACATTACAGTGCTAATATGGTTATGTAATAAATACTTGGTTTATCCATTACTGCATTTTTAAAAATTTACTGAATACTCTGACATATTTTGGAGGGATTTGAGAAGTTTATATGAAAAAGGAAATGTAATATCTCCAGTTCATCTGTCGGTCCATCCATGCATAAGACATTTATTACTATGGAAAATTTATCATATTTAGTTACAGGATATTTTAGTTTTCCAGGACAGACAATTCATACCATATTTACCATATATGTTGGGACACGGTATTTGTTATGACACCATAAATTAATTTTAAAAGTAATTTTTTGTGCACTGTATGTTCTGGGACACATCGTTTTTTTTTTGAGTCGTAAGTTGTGAGACACCTTTTAAATCATTCGAAAATTACATGTCAAAAATTGCTCTCCAGCTGAAATTTTATTTTTAAAAATATAAAACTGTGTATATGAGATAAAACTCTTTAATCCACTGCAGCAGCATCTCATCAACACAACCCTTCTCCTGCACACGTACGATCTATTCTTTTGGTACACAAATATTTTTTTTAGCTTTCTCATACTGTGAAAGATTGCTAGAGGCAACGCACCAACTGAAGCGGAAACTCAAGACGAAAGTCAGATTTTTTCAGATCTGCACTAGTCTTGCTAATTATCACACTTTTGACACCCATCTTATCGTCAGTCCATCCAGGAATGCGATCAAAGTATTCTAGAGTTTCATCCATGTTTAATGATCATATTGTCAGTGAAATGATCTGTTTCTCTAATAGCCTTCACTAATTCATCACGTGATTTTATTTTCTCCAAATGCTGGGTCATCGATGTTCATGCACAAAGCACTGTATTGTGTAACTTTAAAAACTGTTCCATTGTTTCACTTTATTTTCAAAATTTTCGTGAACAGTGGTGAAAATGAACCAAAGTTAGCTTCCATATCTCGGCCATCTTTGTATATTCAAAGCTAAAAAATAAACAAAATTGGCACACTTAAAAGAATCCATAGTTGGCTTCGGAGGTCAGCTTGTTTTGCAATAAAATAACCTTTGTATTGATATCCTTTAAAAAAAATTCGGCTTCCGAGTCCAAAGTCGGCTTCCAACTTCGGCTTGCTTTGTAATAAAAATAACCTTTGTCTTTGATGTCCTGTCGGTAAGTTCAAAGAAGAAGTTTACTGCTGGCTGCCAGTTGTGTTTATTTACCACCAGGGCTTCTATGTGCTTGGCATCTGTAGTGATAATTAATACAAAGGTGCACTGGTGTCTGCAGGTATATAGTAATGATACTTTTGTAACCCACACCGGCGAAAAGATTGTCACTTGCACTCAAGTGAATGTGTTTTCAAATAATGATTTTTATTTGCGAGATACTGTCATAAAGTAGACCTGGATATAAATTAATCTTGGCTATTTTGCACCTAACACCATGCCATGCATGTTGTGTTTATTCACCACCAGGGCTTCTGTGTGCTTGGCATATGTGGTTATAATTAATACAAAGGAGCATTGATGTCTGTGGGTAAATAGTAAGGATAATTTTGTAACCCGAGCTGGTGAAAAGATTGTCACTTGCACTTAAGTGAATGTGTTTTTAAATGACGATTTTTATTTGCAACATACTGTCATACAGTAGACCTAGATATAATTCAATCTTGATTATTTTCCACCCAACACCGTGTCATGCGTGTATGGTGTCTTCAAGATATCAGTTGACTAAATTCCTCTTGTTTGCGATTTTGTTGGCTCCAGTTTTCAGTCAGATAACATGTTCAAACCTTTGAGCACAACCACACAATTGTTTCTCAATGTTCCTGTCAATGAACAACGTGGGGTGTGGTATCAGACATAATTGATACACGCTAAAGTATGGAAGCCTACGCCACATATACGAATTCCGTGGAAATATTTTATTCTTTAATGCTCATGTTGAAAAAAGGAATAAATGATAACAACACAAGGTTAGTTTCTTTGTTTTTATTGTCAATTAAGTGTTTTATTTATCTATTTTATTGCAACGTGCAGTGGGGGGGCAAGCACAAATACAATACAAATTTATTTCGTTTCTTAAGTCTTGGGACATATGACCAAAGTGAAAAAATGTTTTACCATAAGTTCTGGGACAAGAAAGAAATAATTATTTTATCATGTCCCAACATATGCGGTAAATACGGTAATAAATTATCTTCCTTCAATCAGATTTGTTCATGTGCTTTTTGTTTTTGTTCCCTACTGCATGGGTGAGGTGACATGGAAATGGCATCCTTTGTCTCTCCTTCCATTTATTTATGTTAAAACTTCTGAATCTTGCATCCAAGGCTTTAAAAATTGTATAATTGACCTTTCTTTTGGGAGATTTGAGCTTGATATAAACATACAAATCCAACTTTAATATATATAAAAAATGGGATCAAGTTAGGAAATGCATTATATTTATTTTGGAAAGGAACATACTTGGTTTTCTTTTTATCTTTCCTTTCACCTTAAAACCATATTCTGATAATTAAAGCTATGAAAACAGAAATCTGTAAATAATACACTTGTATAGATAAGAATAAGTTAGAATGCAAATATTGTTAGAAGAGCAAATGCAGATAAATACATGTATATAATTGATAATGGATAGGTAGAAAAAGTTTTGGAAAAGGTAGATTTTTAAGTAAGAGAGAGAGAGTTACTGATACTCAGCCTGGATATAAAAATAATGTTCAATCTTTGGCCACCTCATTTCCCCAACTCTGACTCCTCTGAAATTGGCAGTGTACAAATTTTCACGTCAGTAAGTCTTGGCTAAGAAGGACCAGCCAAACAGACAAACGGCTATCACAGTCCGATAAAATTGCTGATTTATTACATTATTCAAAGAAGCAGCTTCATGACTCAGATGTCGACTGATCTCTATTTTTGCAGCAGTAACTGCCATAAGGCACATATGTGCCTATTTGTATTCCAATGAAGTTCTCGGCCATCAACGGAAATGAGGCAAGCTCAGGACTGTCAAACCTGCATTAGTTTGTATGGACTAGAAGTCCTTTGTTGATGCACAACATCCAGTTCAGAATGTTATTGCAGAGAAATCCATGCTCGACTGTGTATTGATGCTATATTGAAATCCCCTAGGACACACCAAATGATGGAAATGATCCTGCAAACTCTTTTTCAAATGACAACTCAGTTTCTAAGGGCCACAGATGACAAGGATTACTTCTATCCATTTCTCTTCCCATCAGCATTCATTCTTAGAAAAGGTACCCTGTTCAAGCCTCCCATTTCATGCAACCTGGATCTGGGAAGGTGCAAATACTTCATGAAAGAATGTTAAGATTTGCCCTGATGGCCTGTGGATCTTGTGAATCATCATGGAGGGCCTCCAGGTTACATTCAGTGCCTCCCCCCCCCCCATTGTCAAGGGTTTCTTTTGCTACAGACATTCCAAGAAACCCATTCTGATTCAGTGTTCTGCATCAGGAGATAGATGGTCTCTAGCAGAAGGTTGGTAGTGATTGTTTTTAATGTAAACTCTCTGGGACTTTATTCCACACTGTCTTTGACGCCAAAGGTCACTGGCAATCTTCAGCCTGTTTTGGATGAAGCTGTCTTGGCTGGGGTTATTTTGGTCACTCCTTTTTGGTCTCATTCAGGGAACACTCTTTTGGTTTGAACATCATTTCATGGGTCTTTTTATGAAAATTATGACTCAAGTCTTGTCACACTAAAGAGTCACCTACACGTCTGTGACTTCCAACTACACCTCTCCCTTCATAACTTATGCACATTGGGGTCCACAAACATAGATCATACTATAAGCAAGAGTGCGAGTTACCAAGGAACCTCCAAAAATTGAAAAATTTGCTTAGATGTCGAGAAAACTGTTGGGGGGGGGCGTTAAGTAACTGGGATGTTTAATGACTGAATCTTTATTTTGCAATCACGATGATAATAATTTTTGATAACACACTTTTTGTAATGAAGTTGTTCGTTATTCTGTTTAAATAACATTTTCAAAATGCCCAACATGTGAAAGATCATTCCAACTGGTTTCAATGACCATCACATTTACACGAAAAGATCTGTGTATTACGTCACTTGCTTTTTGTTTTCTTGTTGAGTCTGGTTCCTGTAGTGGTGTGTTTAATACTATCGTGCCAAATCAGGAGTCAAAAGAACAGGGAACTAGACCAACTGTTGATACACCACCAAACAAGATTCCTTTTTTCAAAAACACACAACATTTATTTCGTGAGATAATTGTCTGTCGAAATTCAATTTTTGTATTGTTCAGTTAGTACAGTATTGATGTCATGATTTCATTGGAAGCAATAATGAAACTTCTTATCATCCTTGAGGATATCTCTAAGTGCCAGTTCAAGAATTCTCTGAAACTCACTTGCCCACAATGGTCTGTATCTGTGAAACCAAGCTCTTTATTTTGCAAAGTATTCATTTTGCTTAGTTGCCTTGCTATCTTTGATCACAGTTATGAAAGAGTCTGTTAATTTAAGGTAGTTTGTTACATACACAATCACATTTATAACAGTGTTCGATTGATCAAATGAAGTGAGTTCACCCGACATATGACTGGGGCTGCTAGATTTTAAGTTTGTACGATTTTCATGCCTTTAACTTTTCTTTTATTCCACCTTCTTTATTTAATTCAAAAGACATAATTAACATGATAATACAAAGGAGGCCAGCTTTTAATTCAGTGCAACAATACAAGAAATACTTCTGCAAGTCAGTTATCGAAACATGGTCAGCACTTAATTAGGTTCTCAGAAACGCTTGCAGATATAGCTGTTACAGTAGATTGATGCATTTTACATTTAATTACAAGAGGACACATTGCATTTATGATGATTTCACCTAAAAGGAACTAAAAGATAGAACTAGAACACAAATTTCAATTGATAAAAAAACTATTTAATTTGTATTTATTTATTAAAGTACTGCCTCCACTCTGCGTAAGTGACATTTTCATTGATCGAAATTTCCTTACATATCGTTAATTGCGGTGTACTAAGAATGTTCTTTAGAAAGAAAATGTAACAAATTGTATGACCAATTTTTAAATTGGATATTTCATAATGTTGATTAAAATTTCTAGGTTCTATCTACCATTTTCGATGAAATATTAAAGTTTCCGTTGCCAGTTTTTATCACGATTTTCTTCAAATTCAACAAACAGGGATGCATTTTTTTGGTATTTTCTGGTTTAAAAAATGGGATCCATGCCTGACCCTGCATTATAAGCAGGTTTGCGAGTTATCAAGGGAGTGTTGTATCTCGATGATATTCTGCAAAACGAACCAGAGGAGTCATATTCTCGAACGTGACAAAATCTCTCGTTTCTTTTCTGCCGTTGTCTTGGACTCTTTATCAGGAAGGATGAATTCAGTGTGTTCCATTTGGCATTTTAGCCTTTTGGGTATGGAGTCAAAAATGAATGTGAACATGGTCTGCCTCCATCAAGAACATCCCTTGGTTATCCTCTTGATGGCATCTACTCTTCACTCTAGAAACTTATATCGGCCCAAATTTAGTCCCCTGGTCATCTCCACAGTGTGGCAGTGAATCTTATCAATTTAAACCACACGTTTTGTTTAAATCATTGCAGATAAAAATCTTGCCTTGTAGTGACCAAAGCTTTTCCTACTGTATCAAGCTATCCCAGTTTTGGAATGTTCTAGGAAACATGAGGTCCCATCTCAACACATGGCTCAACACATTAGGCTCTTGATAGGTATTCCCTTGTAGACTCAGTCTCCAGACATCACGGTCAACAGGAATGCCAGGTAGGTAGGGTGGAGGTCCAACTCCGGCCTTTTCTTACATATCAGCCTCCTGGAAATGAAAGTTATAACGAAGGTTTGCAATGTTCTTAGATGGTGTCAGCAACAACAAAATTTACATTCAAGTCTACCATTTTGCAGACAGGCTCAGTTTTATAGTGGATTCATTGCCCCAGCAAAATCAATTAATTCAAACCAAACGGTCTCTTCACTTCCTGGAAGTCAGATGAATCTGCACCTGCTTGGGTCAACCACTTGTGGATCTATTTGTACCAAGGGGAATGCCAAGATTCCTATTTTTGTCTCTCCAGTCCCAAATCTAATAGCCATGGCATGAATTGAAATGGCCTAGTTACTCTTGTCATTTGATAAAACTATCTGCAGTTTTGTTGAGATTGTTTGATTGCATTTTTACTTTCTCCTCCTTTCGTTGCTAAGAACAGGCTCCTTGCTTATGAGGAATCAGTCCTTTGTTGTTAAACATATTTTCATTGGAACCTTCCCCTGTAGGTTAGCTTCAGGATCTCAGACTTTGGAAGTGCGATCTGAAGCAAACCAAGCAAATTTGAAGAGGGAGATTTTTATTTCAACTATTGAAAGTATGAAAGTAAAGAAGGACAATAGCTCAGCTTAGGCTCTGTCATCCTAGATATTCATTCTGTGAATAAACAACTAACACAAGACCAAATTCCTGTTTTTCACATGTTGACACTTGAGGTTAAAGCAGAACCACTAGCTTAGCATTGGAGTGTAACTGTGCCATAACTGTATTATCAAAGCTGTGAGATGGAGGTCAGAGATCACTTTTTGTCAGAGATCCTTTAGTCCAAGGGGCTCAGTCTTGTTTGGTGGGACCTATAGCAGCTTTACAACAGCTTACCTTGCTAGGTCATTTATCGATGCCATTTAGCACATGTCCATCCATCCAGTGAAAGATCACTCTTGCTTGATGACTTGAGCACTTATGTTTGCTTTAAGAAAGCTTTGAAGAGCTGGAGTTGCAAGGTAGCAGTTGTATTCCTAATGAATTATGATCAGGTAGGGGCCCCGAGTGGCCGAGTGGTCTAAAGCGCTCTTCGTTACGGATCACTGCCATCTCACCTATGTCTGCGGCGGTTCGAGTCTAAGATTCAGCCAATGTGGGCATGTGAGAAAGCTTGCCAGTAGCTTCTCGTGGGTCGGTGGTTCTTTCCGGGGTTTTCCGGGTTCTTCCTCCACCATTAATACTGGCCGCCATGTATAGCCCTATCGTGCTGAAAAATGGCGTTAAACCCCACAACAACAACAACATGATCAGGTAAGCAACTGTCTCCCAGTCTTGACCCTGTGCACACCTATGGGCATGCTTTCTTCAACAGGAAAAAAACCTAAAAAATATACCTACAACTTTTTCTTTTCTGGATGTGCAACCACATATGTGTTGGTGCTAGCAATGGCCAGAGTCACTGAAGGTGATCAAATTTGCAAGATGGCAATGACTATTCACTTTAAAATAATGTATCTGGCAATACAAAACATTCAAGATTTGTGATAGTCTGCCAAGCTGCAATGTGAAGTCTTTGATGGCTGCTAATGTAACATTTTTGAGGTTAAATTCACACCTTTGACAAGGAAGATTTAATTTATTTTGAGGTTGAATTAATGGCAAAAGAGATTTTATTTATGCAAATACATCACATGTCATTTTAATTTGAAAAGAAAAGTATCTAAGAAAACATGGGTATTTATTATGCTTCTAGATAATGAGTGAACACTAAAGTAAAAAGATCTGGAATGGAAAATTCCATGGTGCAGTTCATTTCAAGTTTAACCAGATATTCAAACATGTTAATGTTTTTATGAGTTGTACATGATAAAATATTTATTACAATACGTTGTCCAAGGAAAATATATGAGTGCACTGTAGACATCAAAGTTCGGTTGGTAAACCCATTGAAGCAATTAAGATCATCTAATTTTTTGTGCTATGTAAACTTCAGTTTTCCTTTGTTCCTTTAAAATGTTGTGTTTCCCCCAAATTTGGAGGTGGCAGACAGTGTCCCCTGCCTTTGGGATACTAGGTACAACACTGCTTGTAAGTATTATCAGATATAACATATTTTACTTCAAAAACTGATTTTTAATCTCTTATTTTGACTGTCAAAATTGTGTGTTACTTCATACAAGAAAATGATTGCTTTAAGGTGCAATTTTATGTCTGCTGGTCTGAGACAGAAGAGCTTTTGGAATGGCCTGTTGTCTTGTCCATATGCCAGCACAGTTTTATTGTTTGAAGAAACTACTTGGAGGATTGCTTTGACCCTTTACAAACACATTCATCACAAGGTTTAGTTTCCTATTATGTCTAGTGGAAATAGTGTTTTTTTGGACATTCAGTATAGCTACCACAGCAATCATTTCAAAATCTTGTTATTGTTACTCTTCAGTGGGTTGCTGCTCCTCCAAAATTGGGTGCAAGCTCAATAATTGTTCAGGTTTAAAAAAAAAAAAACTTACATTTACCAGTAGTCATTGAAAAGGATGAGCATTGATATGTTATGAAATCTTGTCTTGTCCTCGCTACGCAAACCTTGTGACTGTCATTAAATGAGCATTGCAATTCATTCCAAGTTGTCACTGTTTGTTGTTTTATTTTTCAGCTCCACTGATCATAGATCAGATGAACTTATGAGATGGTTTTTGTGTGTCATTCATCAGTCTGTTAACACAGTTTTATTATCACAACTCTTCATGAACTACTTGTAGGATTGTGATCAAACTTTATACACACTTTCATCTAATGATCTAGTTTGTCCTAAATTTAGGTGGTGCCTCTCATACATTTAATATGGCCACCATAGCAGCAGTCTTGGAAATCTTTGTAGTCGTACTAAATAGATAGTCATATTGACATAGGGTTCTCACCAGAAGGCTAATAGTGGTGTCTAGTTGGTCCAAAATAAAAATTGTGCTGATCTGATGTCTAATATGGCTGCCATGGTGGCAGACTTGAAAATGTTGATATTACATCCCTTGAATGGATGATCATATCAACAACATGCTTTCACAACAAAACGTCTTATGATGACTGGTTTATCCTAAATGCAAAGACAAACCTGGTACCAATCTGATATCAGAGATGGCCATTATGGCAGCCATCTTGACAATTGTATTACTACTCCTGAATGGAATGTCATATTGACATGGAGTGTTCACCATGTTTTTTAGGAGGTATAGTTAGTATTAACTGAAAATGGTGTCGGTCTTATGTCTAGTGTGGCTTTCACAATGGCCATCTTGAAAATCATATTTTCACTACTTCTCCAGAATGAATGAGTATGTGGTTGTCACTGAAAGATTTTTTATGATATCTAGTTGATCATAAATGAAAATGGTTTAAATCTGACCTCTAATACGGCTGCCACAGTGGTCATCTGGAAAATCTTCTTATCGCTACTTATTATTCATTGTGTTTTCATTAATAGACTTCTTATGATCTCTGGTTTGTACTAAATGGAAATGGTGGACATCTACTATCCAGTATGGCTACCATGTCAGCCATTTTGAAATTCTTGTTATTATTACTCTTTCAAAACAGAAAATCATATCAAAATTGTATAAGGCCTTGTTGGTCCTAAATTAAAATGGTGCTGATTTGATGTCCAATATGGCAGTCATGGTGGCCATCCTGAAAATTTTTGTTATTGCTAATCCTCTTAAATGGAAAGTCATTTTAACATTGTTTTTTTTTTCTTCAAAAGAGTTCTTATCCTGTCTTGTTGGTCCTAAATGAAAATGATGCAAATTAACCTCCAGAATGGCCACCCTGGTGGCCATCTTGAGAATATATTTACTCCTCCCAAATGGATGGTTATATCAGTAATATGGGATTTTTGCCATTAGACATCCCCTGATACCTAGTTGGTCCTAAATGAAAATGGTGCCAAATGTAGATCCAATATGGCAACCATAATGGCTGTCTTGAAAATCTTTCTGTCACCACTCCCCTGAATGGATAGCCATATTGACATGGGATTTTCACCAAAAACCTTCTAATGATGTTTACTTGGTCCTAAACATGAGATCCCATGTGTCCACCACATCAGTGAATTTGAAAATATTTTTATTGCTTTAGTATATCAGAGATGATTTCAACACACAGCAGTTAGAAGGAAGAAAGAGTCTTATCCGGAATTCCTAGATTTCTTTTCATCTGTCCCATCAAAGGATCCTTGTTAGTTAACCAGAGAGCAAGTTAACCAATTTTTAATTGGACCTAAGTCATTGATAACTAATTTTTTTTTTTTTTGCAGAGTCAAGAATAATTACTACCCAGTTCCTCTGCATTCAGAAGAACCCATCCTTAATGTAAAAAAGCTGAACATGTCATCTCTTCCTGGAGTTCTCCACCTAGAATTCACCAGTTGGCTTCACAGACGTCTTTTTGGCGAAGAAAGTGATGACATGTACCTGCAGGAAAAGATAGTTAACATAATGTGGTGTAACATTGTGCAGTATTCTAAGCCAGAAACTCTCCTCCCTGTCTGTGCTGTTATGACAGAAAGAAGGATCTTTATTCTTTTACTGGGTGGAAAAGACTCGGGTTTTCCAGAAGTTCCAGACATGGAGACATTTTATATTCTCCCACTCAGTAATATTCAGCAAGTATTAGTAGGGTTATGTTATTCCTACATCCGGCTAGAGGAAGCCTTTGTAGGCTCAGTCGGTACCTTTGCACTTCTGATGCCTGACTCGGACTCTGGAAAGGCTTTCTATGATGATCTGTGTTCTCTGTTCGGAAAGGAAAAAGACAGTGGGGAACTTGATGTGATAAACTGTTCTCAGAGTTCAGATCTGACACAGCAGGTATTTGACGTGGAGGAAGAGCATGGTTTGTGTACAGGGAGAATTGCCTTCGCCTGTCATGGGAAGAATCCAGGGTCAGCAACATTGTCCTATTTGCTTCTCTCAGAAAACTATATTTACATCATAAAAGAAAATTGTCTTTTCTGGCCCAAACCAACTTTTGAAGTGTCAGCATTTGAGAAAGGTGAAAACTTTGAGACATTGAAGCAATATAGTGTTGAGGCAAAAATAAGTGAGATAACAATGTATTCCTCTGCTTCTAAAGCTTGTGCAGAAAACCAAAAATCACTTAAATCAAACAACCTGGCTCAAGCATTTTCTCCATCCGGAAGTAAAGTACCAGGCATAGAGTTTAATTATTTCGGATTATCAGCCACGTTTCATGAACTTCTTGGAAGTAAAAAATTTGACTATTTATTTCCATCCACAAATGCTAGTAATATGTTTTTGGACCGACTGACAAATCTTCGAGCAGAGCATGCCCACCACATGTCTCCCAGTAATAGAGAGGAGCCAGAGGGTGGGAATGAGTCATCAGATAGTCTAGACTTTCAGAATCAGAACCAGAACCAGTTGGAGCAAGATGGGCCTGATAATTCTGCATTAGATGAGTGCACTGACAGTTGGGAGAGAGAGGATATAGTCTGTGAGTTGGGCAGCAGCATTCCTAGGAGGGAAACATTGGAGTATGGTAGGATATCAGTGGAAGGAGAGAGGAAAATGCGATCCAAAACTGAGATTGTCCTTCCAGTGACTTTACACAACCCTGATGGTGAACAACATCTTCCCAGTTACACCTGGTCCTATCTGACACCTGAGCTTTCAAAATACCTGAAATCCTGCCTGGATAGTTACAATCTGTTACAGCCTCTTTCTCCTAAGTTAGCTGCCATCATGTCACTTAGTGGAGAGACACTAGTCCAACATTTCCACCAGTGTTTTGTACCAGTGGGTGTGGAAGGTGAAGAGTTGCACCATGTTTTGTGGAGTAATGTTGTTCCATACACAAACCCCAATACAGAGATAGTTACACTCATCATGATTAGTAACCGAGCTGTATACCTGGTGTCAGATAGGTGCCTTCAGCAATCACATTCACTAGGTCGTCCATCATGGAAAACTCATGCTAGACATGTGTCAGACTCCATGATTGGATTCCAAAGTAGGACTGCAGACAAGCATCACAGTGCAGGAATTCTGTACAGTACAGAGGGAAATGGATTAATTGTCAAGCCATACAAAATCCTAGAGTTCTCTGAAATCTGTCAGATCAATGTTGGTCTGTTTGATCAGTGTGTTCGTCTGACAGGAGACTCAGGAGAGTCCGTGTTCACCATTGTTACAAGAGATTCTGTTTCCACAAGCACATTCGTGAAAAACTTGTCAGCCATGCTATCTCTGTCTTTGTCATCACCGCTGCTGGACAAAAGCAGTTGTGATCTAGAGCAGGACTTTTACAAAGCCTTTCACAAGAGAACCAAGACTACTCTAGAGGGTATGGAATATATGCATCCCAGCAAAGTAAAATTCTGCTACCCTGGTGATGAGGCAGTGTCAGACCTCCTCTTTGTTATTAATGAGCACCTGAAGCTGATGTTCTTGAGGGCAGGAAAGGATCACATTCTGACATATGTCCTTGGATACCTGAGCCATCGTGGGGGACCAGGGGGTGCTCTAATTCCCCCAGAACCCCAGAGTATAATCCTGACCAATGACTGTGTCTGTTTTGTGGCAGAGGACGTTGTTAGCTATCCATTGCCTGACTTTGTCAGGGGTTTACCAGTAAGACCACGACAAAAAGTCACAGAAATTCGAAAAATTGAATACATGAAACGATTGCAAGTCACCTCCAAGAATTCAAGGGAGATAACTCTGGTATTTTCTGATGAGAAAGAGGACCTTGTGTTAGTACAGGATCACTATAGTCTGAAAAAGAAAACAGAAGGGAGAAAGTCTCCTCCAGAAGTTGCTGTCAAGTTCCTCATTGAGAGTGAGAAAGATTTCAACAAATTTGTTCAGCTTTTCAAAGTCCAGTGGAAAGAAAAACACAATGGAAGTGAATTACCAATTGAAGTTGAATAGTAGAATATTCAAACATTTTTAATCTAAAGTTTTTATATCTCAAAAGTCATTATCAGATATGAAATCGGAAATGGAGGAAATTTATTTGCTGAAGAAATTCAAGCACAAGGCTTGACTGGCACAAAGGGTAAGAGGTGGTGGATGGGAAATGATGTTGGTTTGATGTCATTTGGAGAAAAGTAACAGTTGAGACTTTAGTCTGGTAATGTATTTGACAGCAGCCATTTGTACACTTGCCGTTTCCGTGAATTACACAGTATTTTCCTGTAATAAATTAGTTTTAGTTAAAGACATGGAGTATTACAATATACATTCGAGCCTGAGAAGGTGCTTTCAAATGTGTATAGTGTATTCTCCAAAAAGCAGTAATGTGCAGTTTGCTTTTGCAAATCTAATACAGGTAAGAGCAAAAAGATCATTTATTTTCCTAGCAATAAGCATTTTATCAATGGGCTGGTACAAATCAACTTTTTAATAACTGACAGTTTGAAAAATTAATCTCTCTGCTATCTATTTGTGTGTAAAAATGAAATATTCCTAACACTGAGTTAAAAGCGGCTTCTTAAAAGAGAAAAGAACCAAATGTATAGTAATTGAGAACAGACATTGATAGAGAGGATATCTAAGAATTGCCAGCTTGTTGAATTCATTATGACATTCAGACTATTGTCTCAGTTAAGGAGGTGTCCTGAATTATTTAAAATCTTAATGAAAATTAGATTGCTGATATATTTTAGCACTGATAAATAAAATAAAGTGAATCCAAATGGATCAATAAATGCAGAAATGCCAACCATTCTGATATGGGTCTAATCAATACTTTTTTCTTTCTTTATTATGCATTTACTTTATATCAGACTCAAATTTTCTGGTCAGATACAATTTTATATTGGCAGATTGCAACTCAGCACCACTATTTAAATCACTATTGTGACATTGGAGTGTAATTATGGTCAGATAAAATTTGGTATTGGCAAATTGCAATTCAACACCATTGTTTAGATCGCTGAAGCCATTGTAATGTTGGATCATCATTATGCATAAAAGCCTAAGTACTGGTATCACAAAAGCAATTCAGTTGGAGTAATATCTATTTTGTTGATGATGCTACAGTTAAAAAGCAATGGAATATTAAGGGATCAAGAATCCAGCTTAGCATCTGAGAAGTTAAGAAAGGTGCCAACATGAATAGCCTATGAGGATTGCACCTGGATGACAAAATGACATGCTACAGAAAATCGTAACAGGATATGTAATTCCATGGCATTTGTTGAATACCATGCCCATGTATACTAAGTCTTTTATCGATGGACCTAAGTGTATCACATTGTCGGAATGAAGATTGTTGAAAGAACGTTTTAGCCAGAGAGTCTGTTGAATCAGAGTTTTAATGCTTAAAGTAAATTATTAAATGGAGACTGGAAATATTCCTGTTTTGTGTTTAGATTCTGATATTTAAGAGCTGAAATTCCTATTTCACATCGCTGTGTGGCTTGGCATCTCTTGTATATGGAGATCTTAGGTTGATCTTATTAAGGATTAGTTGTAAGATCTCTGTATCGTTGTGGAGGTGCTTTTCAAATTGCCTTATACTATTTAAGGTGAATTTAGATTTTTAAAATGCAGATTGATTCAGAGATCTGTTTTTAATTGGTAAGAAAGTGGCATTAATTTGCTTGATTGTTGTTGTTGTTGTTGGGGGATTGCTCTCAGTTTCTCCTTTTGAAGTAATTATCAGACCTTAAAGACAGATAGCTCCATTTCCAGCTTCCTGACCAACTCTCCTTTTAACTTGCCACCCCAAAAAACGACTTGTAATATTGTTACCAATGCTGTTTAATTTCTTTTTTATGTAACAACATTGGACATTACATTCATGAAGACGAATACTAATTCTTTAGTATTTGTAACTAGATATAGACAAGAATATGTGATTCTGTAATGAACACTTTAACCACTTAGGCCACCGGAGCGGTCAACCTCAAAACTTAACACTCCAATATAGTTTATGGATCATATTGGTTATTCAACATTTAATAGCAAGTAAGGAGAAAAAAATCCTTTAAGCTATGGGATTCTAACCATAATTTGGATGAAGTAGCAGATTTGAAGAGTTATAATTAAGCTTAAGTGAGTTTCTATGCTGAAAAATTTGGAGAATTGGGATTAGAAAAAAATTATGAGGCTGAAAAACCATGATTCTTCATTGACTAATGTACAAGTACTTACCAATGAAGCATTGTGAGATTTAGTTCAGTTTGATTTTTAGTAGGAGAAGGTTATAACAACCACAGGGCCAGTGTTGGTACCATAAGTCCGAAGGTCAGGATGTGATGTGTATTGTTTATTCAAGATGTTATACTTTTTTTGGGTTGAATTTATTGTAAATATAACTGCATTTTGTCCTAAAAAGATGTATTTAAACTCCATTGTAATTTTTATGAACTGTGCTGCTTTGTTACTAGAACTCATAAGTTTATAAATTAGCCTGAATACCATGTATTTCATTTATTTATATATATATATATATATATATATATATATATATATATATATATATATATATATATATATATATATATATATATATATATATATTAGTAATGCTTATCTTTTTTATGAATGACAGCATAATTAGGACATATTCTCAGACATGAACAAAGTTTTCTAAATCTAATCATCTACATTTGTTTAGAATGTTGGTGGAATATTTTAATTGAGTATACTTTGTTCCACAGCTTTATTCCTTTATAACATTATGCAGACATCACATGGCATCATCTGTGAAAGATACTTAATATTTCTCATATTCTTTATGTAACATTCCAGTAGTCTTGTATTTGGTGCCAATGCTTCCTTTGACATGTTTAATATATAATGTGATTGTAGATCTTGTTTATTTGCTATTCTTATTTTTTTCACCAGTAAATATATTTTTCGGTACTATTGACTTGCCTATGACATTTAGTTTTGCCAAGCTCTTATATTTGATTCAGTAAATTGTCTTAAGACTTTGTACAGAATTATTCTTTTTTAGAGAGATATGATTTCTACTATTGATGTGCCAAAATATATAAATGTGTATACTAGGAGAATATTCAGTGCTGGCAAGGATGCTGCAGGATTGTTTCTTTCTCTAGATACATTACCCTATTATGACATAACATCCACTACCTCGTGAATCAAGCCTTTCCAAACTAAAAAAAAAAAAAAAACATGTTAACCAGGACTTTTGGTTTGTTTTAGCAGTTAAAGTCTCAAATGCCATCTGCTTGCCATGATGCAAGTCAGATGAGAGCTGTCTCTTGGTTTGTGGGAAATCCTGTCATTTGTCAGTTGCTAGTTCTGCTTATGCCTGGAGAGTACACAGTTTTAAGAGGTCTTTCAAATACCTTCCATTGAGTTTTCTTCAGTCATCATCATCATCATAGATGAATATTTTTTCTCATTCTTTGTGCAATAAGCTTAATTATCTTCAGTGGTCAGTAGTACTTACATCTCTCTACTCAACCTTCATTCCCAGTAAACAATACTTTATTCCCAGTAAGTAGATCCTTTATGTATTTTTCTCTACTATATATTCCATTTCTTCGCTTCAATCTAAATCTAGTGCAATGCATATATGCCCTTGTTTCATTCTCTTTAATTATTGGTAACAATGGGGAGGATTAAATGCATGGCATAAAACAGATTTCAAGGGAAATCTGGGCCAAGGTATGATACACACTCAATCAAAAGAGTTTATTGATTCCTCACATCTGTAAAATGGGGGGCACTGTTGCAACATCAATTTAGGAAGAGGTTCACCATTTTCTCATAGAGGATGCAGTATTTGTGATGTATGTTTTTGCCATGATAGTGCTGTAACTTGTATTCAGCTCTCAGATCAGGTGAAGAGAGAGCAGGTGTGTATAATAGTATTTAAAATGTGAATAAATGAAACTGCTGCTTTATCAATCATACATTTATTAGATACACTGTTTTGGACAAAAATGAGTAAAGAATGAACAACTTATATCAACAAAGTCATATGTTATGTACTTCTAATGCCCGCATCATTAAAAGTTTTAGTCTGTTGTGTGCTGTAAAAGATTTATGACAAAGTAAACTGACCATGTCAAATAACAGTTCTGTCATTGATGAATCTGCTGGTTCACTTTGTGATCAGAGGGTGTTTTGCACTAATAAAATAAATAGCATTCTCAGACAGCACAGAACTTAGTAGCATGTTTATATTTTTAATATACATAAACTTACCTGTTGATCAAGGTCTATATTTTGATCGGTCACTGCTATTAACAGGGACTTGTTTGAAAAAGATAGATTGTTCTCACCTATCTTCACTTGAATGGTGTGTGAAGACAAATGAATTTAATGCTTACAATTGTTGTATCCTTTATGCATAAATATTTGCTTTATTTTAATCCCTCAAAATGAATATACATGTGCAAAAATCTAGTTCATACCAAATATGAGACAATTGGAGGAACCGCAACTCATAAGAAAATGTATACATTGTAACCATTTATAACAACGTGTGGATGTGATGTCACTGAAAGAGAAGTGATATTAACTCAGTTTCTTCTCATGGTGCAGTCTTCAGAGATGATCATCATCCTGAATTGGGCATGAATGTCCTGAATTGCTGAGCCTGATTATGAATCATGATGCCAGAGATAAAAATCATGAAATTTCCCACCAAAATAAACCCCCAAAAATTGCAGAAGTTGAAACCATATTATAGTAATTATGGCCGTTTCAGTCATCTCTGGTAATTTGTAGTGTATATCAGTTTCTGGCTTATAACTTGAGGGTATTTCCAGTCTTTTCTGGTAATTTGTGACATAAGATCAATTTCCAGCATATAACATGCTATAATAATCAGAACAAACTTGTTTTGGCCTTTCTCTGTTTTCCAGAAATTTATGTCAAATCAGTTTCACACCATTATCCAGAATGCTTCTTTTTGCTCAATTCTGTTTTCTTCATGATGTTAATTTTTAAAATTTTTTTATTAGATTTCTACAAAATTTGTTTTTTCATTTGCAAACAATAATTGGCACTGTTTCTATAGATTTTCATGTGTATCTTGACTTTAAAAAACCGGACAGTGATTGTAAGCCCACCATGATTACCATGAAATGATGCTGGAAAAGGAACTTCTGGCAAAGCTGAAAAGAGACAGAAGCAGTTTGCAGGACAATTAAAGCAAGAAGAAAAGTTAGTTCTAATCATAATCAAAGGCTGCCATAAAATTTAGACACCTGTCACCATTGGAAAGGAGGTTATGGGTCAAAACAAAGAGTTCTTCAAACTTCTGTCCATTTTCACCTCATTACAACACAAGGCTTTTAGCCCATTGTCTGCAATGGAACCTATATTTTTATCACATGACTGAATAAAGCACCATTTGACCACTGTCTAGAGCCTCGCAGATTCTTCTTTCATGTAAGACCTGCATTATAGTCACTATAATCTCAGCAAGAAAAAAATCAGTGAAATAATAATAATAATGAGGACTTTGTATAGCGCCTAATCTTTAGAAGTTCTAAGCGCTTTACAACATTAGACAACACCTATAACATAAAAAACAACATATGTAATGATATTATTACAGAAAACAATCACCATGAAATTACAAAACATAAAAACATGCTGTAAATATTTGAGGTAGGGAACATTATTAGATCTTTAAGTTTGTTCCTGCAGTCGAAGTAAGTGAGTTTTAAGAGCACTCTTGAATGGGATCACTGTGTCTTTGTGTCTAAGTTCAGTGGGCAATTCATTCCAAGTTGCTGGGCCCTGGTATGCAAAAGAACGTCCATATGACTTTGTTTTCTTAGTGGGAATAATGAGTATACAATTGTCAGAAGAGGAGCGTAAGTATCTTGCTGGTGTGTACACATGGGTGAGGTCAGATAGGTATGTTGGACTGGAGTCCGCCAGTGAAACGTAGCACAGAGAACAAATTTTGTGTTTGATTCTGGATCAAATAGATAGCCAGTGTAGGATATAGAGCAGCGGGGAGGTGTGCTCTGATCGTGGTACTCTAAGTATGATCCGAGCAGCTGTGTTTTGAAGTTTCTAAAGTAGATATTGAGATGAAACAGACAGAATTGAGTTAGTCCAGTCTTGAAAGCACTAATGAACATAACAAGTCTTATCAGATTCATTCCCCAGGGCACAGTTAAGATGTTGAAGTGGATCCTGAACAATATTGATCCAATCAGGATAGGGAGATCTGATATGATCTTATCACTCCGAGAGAGAAGTGATGATATTTCTGCTCAGGCTGTCTCATTCTGGATCCATTGGATTCTGTGTTAGCTTGTCCATGACAGACTAATTTTATGTACATTGGCTCATGAGATTAAGGCAGCAGTGACCAGAATAGAATTAGGGACAAACTGCTCCCTAGTGACTGATGTCATTCACAGATGGCTGGATTTGCAAAGTAGTTTATGTTCTCCTAATGTATTATGATTGAGTAAGTATTATTGAAGAAACACTGATTCAGCAAGTTTTGTCGATTTCATATGAAATGAGTAAAAAGTTGTGATTAAAAATTACATATTTTACACAATAAACTACAAAAAATGCATGATCAAATGACCTTGTAGCATAATTAGATGCCTGGAATATCCTTTCTTTGCCTTGTGTTACAATTATTGCATACTTTTTGAACTCATGAAATTTGACACATTCCATGTGAGAAATGTTATGGTTGTATGAAACTTTATATTGATGTGAACATGTAAATTTTAGTCTATGCAATACAACTGCATAATCCGTACTGAACCCTGTGTTGGTGGTCAGCTCACATACCTTAAACAGAGACTCTTTTTAAAGTTCCATGCATGCAGATTTTGTTTTAATACACCTCTTTCAAACAAACACCTGTAATCAAATGCCTGTTGGATCACTTTCTAGAGATGGCTGCATAAGATGGGTTTGACTGTACTGTCTCCGGACTTAAATTTTGTTTGTAATTGCATCTGCGCAACTGGACATTTAATCCCTGGCTTTACATTTGCATGAGGATAATGAATGAGTATAAATATTCGCATATTTGCTTTCAAATCGAATTTTTTTTAAAAATTGTATTAGCAGGTCTAGGTCTACATGATTGTTGCAGATTGTTGGTATGTCGTTGCTGGCAGTTAGATCATTGCTGAATACACAAGCAGGACAGGGTCTACATGGTACGCCATCATCATGATTGTTGCAGATTGTTGGTATGTCGTTGCTGGCAGTTAGATCATTGCTGAATACACAAGCAGGACAGGGTCTACATGGTACGCCATCATCATGATTGTTGCAGATTGTTGGTATGTCGTTGCTGGCAGTTAGATCATTGCTGAATACACAAGCAGGACAGGGTCTACATGGTACGCCATCATCATGATTGTTGCAGATTGTTGGTATGTCGTTGCTGGCAGTTAGATCATTGCTGAATACACAAGCAGGACAGGGTCTACATGGTACACCATCATCATGATTGTTGCAGATTGTTGGTATGTCGTTGCTGGCAGTTAGATCTTTGCTGAATACACAAGCAGGACAGGGTCTACATGGTACGCCATCATCATGATTGTTGCAGATTGTTGGTATGTCGTTGCTGGCAGTTAGATCATTGCTGAATACACAAGCAGGACAGGGTCTACATGGTACACCATCATCATGATTGTTGCAGATTGTTGGTATGTCGTTGCTGGCAGTTAGATCATTGCTGAATACACAAGCAGGACAGGGTCTACATGGTACACCATCATCATGATTGTTGCAGATTGTTGGTATGTCGTTGCTGGCAGTTAGATCATTGCTGAATACACAAGCAGGACAGGGTCTACATGGTACGCCATCATCATGATTGTTGCAGATTGTTGGTATGTCGTTGCTGGCAGTTAGATCATTGCTGAATACACAAGCAGGACAGGGTCCACAGTCTGCTCCACATCATGATTTCAAGTGCAATGTACACCAAGTGACCAAAAAAAGTTCCAAGTCTTAAAAGTATCTTTTGACTTCCGTATTAAGTGTGTGTGTGTGTGTGTGTGTGTGTGTGATTGTGTGTGTGTCAGGCTACACAAATTAATAAAAGAAGAATTGGGCAATGTCACTGTCGTTCTTGATTATTTTAACCCTAATGTCAAATTGTTTTACTTTTGCTACTCAGAATACTGAGCAGATTTTCAGTAAATCGGTATCATTATGGTATCTAAAGACAGAGACAGAAATGAAAGAATATGAACATGGTAAGGTATAGGGCAGATAGTAGATAAATCCAGTAAACATAAATAATATATTGTTTTATCAATTACATTTTTGTATGACAATGATATTAATTTCATATTTTCTCAATCTGTAAGCATATACAACATAACTATAAGAGAAAGAACTATTAAAAACATTAATACAATCATTACAAGAATAATAACATCAATAATGATGACTAATTAGTCTTGGCAGGTATCTCTGGACTGCATGTGTAGTCTCTGTTTTACCAGCAGTTTTATGTACCAATCAAAATCAAACTGATTCAAAACATTGTTGAATTTCTTGGTTTTATCACTGTCCAAAATATTCAGAAGTGCTTCATTTTGTAGCACTATTCAAACAAGACACAGACAAAAAGAACCGAACCAACTTGTTGGCAACATTTGGATACTTGAGGGCATTACATTAATGCTATTTAGGAAAATGCCCTAAATTCCCATCATACTTAAAATTGCATTATTCAGTCAGATGGTACCACAAGAGTTTGGCATTTTGTCTATAAAAGAATTTTTTGTTGGTTGTTTTGTTGTTGACAATATGTTCAACTCCTGTGATGATGCAGAGATGGTATGCTTCAATATCCAGGGCCAGTTTTTTAAATTGTTTTTATTTCACAAGCTGTCTACTGTATATCCTTGTGTACAAGTTGAATCAAGTTGCAAACAACATAGAACCTGATCCACCATCGCAAAATGCATTGGCAGATCAAGATCTATATTGTTTGTCATACTGATTACTCTGAACAAACTGCAATGATAAAGATCTGATGGCACATGTTGGATTTGCAAGCAAATATATGTGGAATTTCATCATAAGCACTGTTATCGTTCTGGTGGCCTAGTGGTTAGAGCGTCTGCCTCAGATGTGGGAGGTCATGGGTTCAATCCCTGGCTGAGTCATACCAAAGACTTACAAAAATGGTACTAACAGCTACCTTGCTTGATGCTCAGCATTAAGAGGTTAGTGTTAGGACTGGTCAGCCTGGTGTCAGGATAATGTGACTGGGTGGGACATCATCCTACATGTCTGCGGCATGATGCCCCAGTGCTAGACATCACTATAAACTGTCACACTGCAGACATCGTAGAGAGAGTGGGGGCCCCGAGTGGCCGAGTGGTCTAAAGTGCTCTCCGTTACGGATCACTGCCATCTCACCTCTGTCTGCGCCGGTTCGAGTCTCAGATTCAGCCAATGTGGGTATGTGAGAAAGCTTGCCAGTAGCTTCTCATGGGTCAGTGGTTCTTTCCGGGGTTTCCCCGGGTTCTTCCTCCACCATTAATACTGGCCGCCATGTATAGCCTATTGTGTGCTGAAAAATGGCGTTAAGCCCCACAACAATAACATCGTAGAGATGTGACTGAAAAATTGTTAAAGCTACATTAAGAATCCAAATGACACACACACTGCTTCCTAAGTTGGTTAATTAGTCCCATTGTAAACCAGTCATCTTGGCAAATAAAGCTACATGTGGTCAATATGAACAATGAAGGTCCCAAACAGGCTGTCGGACTGAATTAGTTATACTTCATTGTTTTGTTAGTACATGCAGATTCCTTGGTTTGGCCAAGAAGAGAATGACTGCATCCCATGCAATAAAACAAGGTGAAGTCGGGTAGTTCAAGCAAAGTTTTGCTCCACTTCATTCAGTCTTGTGAATCCCAGTGATATGTTTTTCTTTGTTTTGCTTCACAGTGCACATAGTTTATGATAATCATTGCCCATCTATACATAGTATGGATGTGCTATATCAAGTTTTGGTTCAACAAGGTTATATTTTTTTAAGGACAACTGCAGAAGAATATTTACCAGACCCTTCCATTATGTCCAAATAAGCTTGTGATAATGCCCAGCATCCATTGACCATCTGTCAAAATTGGTTTGTTACTCTAGAGGTCATGTTTCTGATAAGATTTTAATCAAATTTGGAATGTATGTTTCTATCATTTTTCTTTCTAATATTATGATCTGGGTCATGAACCAGGTTTCAAACCAGCTCCTCTTCACAGCAACCTTGTCACAGAACAACAAGATGCCACTGTATAATACCTCCAAGGTGTGCAGTGGGAAATGGGAGACACCCTGTCCACACCGACCATTAGGTCTTTCTAGAATATGCACTCTGTTCATGCAGAGTACAAACTTAACAACACAGCCCCACTGGGATCTTACCCCATGGTTTTCAAGATCCTAGCTCTCTCAGCCAGTACTTTCAGGTATGGGGTCCAAAGCCCCCGTTAGTGTTGAGTTTGTTTATCATTAGAACGTCCCTTGGGGATTACCATGATGGTTACCCACTCCACTTGAAGAGTCATACCTTAGCTTGGAAGTAGCTTTATATCATGGTGTGGCTGCGAACCCTCTCACACTGCATAGCCAGTTTACAAGACCCCTGCATGTCATAGTTATTCTCAGTGTTGGCCAAAACTCTATCCATCAGATCCAATGATCAATGCTCAGGATTATATGAGTTTAATACCATTTCAGCAATGGATCTCAAGTTCACAATGAGCATTCTAGTGAAGGATCAACAACCAGATAGCATAATTACTTGGGTGCCAGTACAGCTGGCCTCATTTTCCACTCCAAGTGATTGAGTTTTGGCCCCTTTAGGAGTGATCATCTATATAAACCCAACCAACCAATCCCCCAACAAATACAGACCATAATGAATGCCATTTGATCACTGCATCAGCTGGTAATGTTCTCTGGGAAAGGGGCATATGTTTTTTGCATCACCTCAATTGTCTATTACATGAAAATGTAAGAAAGGTTCTAGTAACCAGACTCTTCTGACTCCTGTTGTGGATTTTCTCAGATGGTATCAAGGACAAATCCAGATTCAAGTCCACCACATATGGGTAGTCGGTACCTTTTTTCCTATGCTGAAGATTTTCACTAAACATATCTTTCCCCTTACTCCTCAGATTCCAACCTCTTACTGAAGTAAGGGACTCCACCAACTAATCCTGATAATTCACCTCAAGCATGAAACATCATGAATCAGCTACCTGCTTTCACTGTTACAGCTGAATCAAATGCAAATCGTTTCCATCCAGAAACAAGATGTACCTGCTTTCTGGTTTATATCAAGCAAACCCCCTCTGAAGAAGTTTGTTTGTAGTAATTAGTAGAACAAACAACAAAGACCCTGCAGCTGAACTCGACACACACATAAACACACACACACACACACACACACACACACACATATATATATATAATGCATGTGTGTGCATAGTACATGTATATGGTGTAATATAGCTACAGCTGTATGCATAGGGTATGTATATGGTGATAATATAGTTGCAGCTGTGTGCGTAGTGCATGTAGATGATAATAGCTATGGCAGTATGCATAGTGTATGTATATGGTGTAATAAAATAGATGCATAGTGCATGTATATGTTGATAATAGCTACAGCTGTATGCATAGTGCATGTATATGGTGCAATAAAATAGCTGCAGCTGTGTGCATAGTGCATGTATATGTTGATAATAGCTACAGCTGTATGCATAGTGCATGTATATGGTGTAATAAAATAGATGCAGCTGTGTGCATAGTGCATGTATATGTTGATAATAGCTACAGCTGTATGCATAGTGCATGTATATGGTGTAATAAAATAGATGCAGCTGTGTGCATAGTGCATGTATATGATGATAATATAATAGATGCATCTGTATGCCTAGTGCTTGTATATGTTGATAATGTACTAGTCACAGCTGTGTGCATAATGCATAATCAAACTAAAGGGTATACTAGCATTCATATTCTCAGCTATTATTTCAGTGCAGTAAATATGTTCTTCCTTTACATGGAAGTCTATATATACAATCTTGTCAATATATATAATCATGTCTCCATGCAGCTTATGACATGCTATTTAAAACCAATAGTTCAGTAATGTACAGTTCGAAAGCACAAATAGATTGAACAGCAACTTTCATTCATTTTATTAGTCATTAAGTTGTGTCTTATAATGTGCTAATTTTTAAAAAATTAAACTCTGTCCTTTACTTGCTTTTATGGTGTTTGTATACCTGTTGAATCGCCTTGGATATAACATTTCAAAACCATATGTACAGAAAACCTGGTTTCATATAAAATATTATTCATTAAGATAACCATATTGTTTCTTGTATCTTTCTAAGGATAAGCAAGACATTGTGTGGAAAAGATACCAATTGCTATTATTTTACCAGTGATGTTTCCAACTCGCCATGTACCTTCTCCATATTCATCTTCATTTGCATCTATTCCAATGCTCTTTCACAAGTGGTTGCAGCTGATGGTAAAAACTGAAACAGCTGTATATTCTTTAGTTATGGTTTTATTTAATATCTCTATCTGACAAAATAATTAACGAAAAGTCTCACAAGTAACACTCCTATTTAGTGATTGTTTCTCTATCTGACAAAATAATTAACGAAAAGTCTCACAAGTAACACTCCTACTTTAGTGATTGTTTTTGTTGTTGTGGGGTTTAACGCCATTTTTCAGCACATGATAGGCTATGTATGGCGGCCAGTATTAATAGTTAAGGAAGAACCCGGGAAATCCCTAGGAAGAACCACCGACCTACGAGAAGCTACTGGCAAGCTTTCTCACATACCCACATTGGCCAAATCCTGGACTCGAACCCACCTACTTCAATGACATGTTGCCTATAGCATATCATACAAACATGTGACCACCACTTGTACTCGTCTGATTTGCACGAGTACTTATTTTTCTTTAAACTGCATCCATATATAAACATGCTAACCTAAGCCCATATCCCACACAACAGGTAAGGATATGTATCAACAGCCTCACCGTATCTGTTTTTCTAACATATTGTGATTGGATAACATTTGTTTCATAATACTTGCCTGATCATAATATGGGCACAACCTGCCAAGCCCTTCTTGCTGCTATATCCCTGGATCATGAATATCTGCTCCATTAGTAACTGACAGTTGGTGGGTTTTGAGACCACTTTGGCAGGTAGATGACTTACTGTGTCAATAAAATGAGACGAGATGTGTCAGACCTGGTATTTTAGCTATGCAGGACTGTATTTATGAGGCAGTGATGTAGTCTTAATGTATTATGATCAGCTAAGTATAATCAAAGAAACCTTTTGTATTTTAAATGATGATTTCAATCTTGCTTTGCATTCGATTCCTTGTAAAGGTTAGATTTTGTTGTTTTTTTAAAATAATTTACCAAGTTTTCCTCTCTGGCTATTCAAGTTATCTGGAATTAAAAATATCTTGTTAAAGTAACTTTGAATACCCTTTATTTTGGTGATGGGTACAATTTGGGTTGTATACATTTCTCTGTTTTAATAACTGCTGAATTTAGTGTACTTTGGGCAAGTTCAGGCTCATTTTTCAAGTACATGGGAGCAGCCATTTTGATTAGCTGTCTGCTTTAGATAGTTTCTGTAATTACCAAATGAAAAGAAATTTCAGTCACATTTCATGAAAGAAGCATAAAGGTTTTCCAGTCATATCGCTATGATATCTACAGTGTGGCAGGTTAAAATGATGTCTAACACTGGGGCATCATGCTGCAGACATGTAGCATGATGTCCCAACCAGTCACATTATCCTGACACCAGGCCGACCAGTCCTAACACAGATCTCTTAATGCTGATGACCTGGTGAGGCAGCTGTTAGTACCATTTTTTTTTAGAAGTCTTTGGTATGTATCCGACGCAGTTTGAACCCATGACATCCCGCATCCAGGGCAGATGCTCTAACCACTAGGCTACCGGAGCAGTTCTAGTGCTAGTGTGAAAACAAATATTGAGCTACTGTAAGCTAGTCATTTTAAATTTAATCTTTAGTGTTTTCCTCTAGGGATAGCTTTCACATATCTATTAATAATACTTGTATCTTTGTTTCTGTACTTTGTTGTGTATGCTAGTATTCATAACTCCGTCTTCAGCTAATTGGAAACTGTTGCAAGTTTAACACCATGATTGGCTTGGCTATATATGGCAGCCAGTATAACTGGTGGAGGAAGAAGCCAGGAAAACCCTGGTAAGAACCACTGACTCACAGGAAGCTACTAACAAACTTTCTCACATCCCCACTTTGGCTGAGCCCGAGATTAGAGTCTCTCTCACACACGGACAGAGGTGAGATGGCAGTGATCTATAAAGGCAAGCATTTTAGACCATTTGGACCCCTTGAAAAGTGAACTTTAAAATATATATATTTAAATTTCATTTAATATTTTGTAAACATAAGTACAGATATTACACTGGGTAGTTAATATGTGAAAAGTCATATATAATGATATGTAAATTTTCTGCTATGAGAGAATGTATTTATCTGAATTATCCATAATTTGTCCTCATCGCTTGGTCTTACCCATGAAATGCAAAACTATGGGTTGGTTTTGTGTTTTGTGGGTTTAGCACATTTTTCAGCACATAATAGGCTATACATGGTGGCCAGTATATTAAACGGAGAAAAAACCTGGGAAAACTCCAGGAAGAACAGATTGGCCAAGCTGAGACTTGAACCCATGCAAACTAAGATGAGATGCAAGTGACCTTTAATGGTGAGCACCTTAGACCACTCAGCAACCCAGGGTCCAACAAAAATGATGTACTTACGACATCATATGAATACTAAACAAATTACATTCTCAAAGTCTGCATAATAAATGAATGGATAGGTAATATAATACCTTGTGTACTTGCTTATAAGTTGAGTCCAACTGCAAACTGCACAATGTGCCATCAGGTCTAGTTTTATGCAGTTTTGGAGTAATTAGTAAAACAACAGAGACCCTGATATGTAGGTGCATTATGTGATGGAAGATCGGGGTCTATTTTGTTTACAGTTGGACTCCACTTAAAGCGAGTATATATGGTACCAGTAGAGGTAGTACTTTTGTTTTGACCTATCAAAAAATTCAGATGATTAAATACAGTACAAAGATTTGTAACATTTATATGTAAAATTTTTAAAATTTTGATTTATATTTTTAACATCCACAGTAAAATATTTAAAACATCACATCTAGGCTTTAACAGAAATGCCACATTATATTCATTTGCTAGTTTTGTGGTAATATCTATCCAAAAGCATAAAAATATTCCCCAGAATGGTAATGTTTTACCCTTATTTTTTTTTTTTAAGGAAATGACTGCATTATGTTATTAGAATTTGACACATATCAGCATCATATCATAAAACTAGAATTAGGTCTGGTTTTCAAACTCCTTTTCAAATGTGGATATGCTGATGATCAGATATGTGCCATTTTTATTCAGAACCAATTAATTATTACAAGATGTGTATTAGTGATAACACCATATCAAGGTCACCATTCCAGCTTAAGTAGTGACAAGACGATTTTCAAGATGGCCACTATGGTGTATACAGTATTTCAGTGAAAACTCCATACTGGTATGACCATCTTTCCTGGAGAAGTAGTCATAAAATAATTTTCAGGATGGCGGCTATTTTGAAGGTTATATCAGCATGATTTTACTAAGCAAATAACTATATATTGTTGGTATTCAGAAGAATTAGCTTTTGTGAAATTTAGGAAGTTACATTGGCATCATTTTCTTTGAGGATGAGCTACATGTAGTGATAAGAGTTTAAGTGAAAACATTATTTTATATGGCCATTCCTTCAAAAGTAGTACTTAAAAATAAGATTTTCAAGATGGCTGCAAATAACCAGGACAAGTTTTGTTTAGAACCAAGATATGTCTTCTAGTGAATACCTTATGTCATTGTTGTTATAGGGTTTAACGCCATTTCTCCGCACATGATGGGCTATACATGGTGGCCAGTATAAATGGTGGAGGAAGAACCCGGGAAAACCCTGGAAAGAACCACCGCCCCACGAGAAGCTACTGGCAAGCTTTCTCACGTACCCACATTGGCCGTGCCCGAGACTCACACCCACACAAGTGAGACGGACCATGTCTGTAACAAGTAGCTGTAACAAGATCTTCAAGATGGCTATCATGGCCGTCTGATAGCACCATGTTGACATGACCATCTACTCAGGATGAGTAGCAATAACATGATTTCAGGATGACCACTGTGGCAACAATACTGGATGTATGATTAGTACCAATTATCATTCAGAACCAACTAGACAGTATAAGAAGTCATTTAGTGAAAGCAGCATGTCAATATGATCATTCATTCATGAACGAGTACTGATGAGATTTTCAAGATGGCCGCATGGCAGCCATATTAGATGTCCAAGGGGCACCATTTTAAATTGGGACCATTTAGTTGTCATAAAGGTCTTTTTGTGAAAATCCCACGTAAATATGACCATCTGTTCTGTTCTGAAAAATTAAGATTTTCCAGATTGCTGCCACAATCTCATTTCAACATGAATTTCATTTAGGACCATTTATCCAGACCTCACAAGAATTCTTCAAGTGAAAACCCCATGCTGATATGACTGTCCTTTAGGTGGTGCTCTACACTTATGTATTTCGAATAGGGTTAGATTCTTAAAGAAATAGAATTCCCATGATTTTCTCACTGGTTGTATTGGCTATTTAAAACTGATCTAGTGTCTCTTGGATATTATTAAAAGAACTTTTAATTCCCTCTACTTTGGTATATGATTGATGGGTGTAACTTGGGTTATTAGAGTATACAGACTGGCCTTACTTCTTATGTGCACATATTAAAAAACTACTAGCTCCACTTGGTCATTTTCACTCAGAGGACTTAAGTGGTAAATTGTAAAAAATAAAAGGAGTTGGTAACATTTGTTTTTCATTTGACATATTTGCTAATTCATTCATTGCACCACAGATAACTAACATTACATAACAGTTTGTCCTTTCTAATGGTTTCAAGATAATTATAATTATGATAATAATTCTAATAATAGTTACAGAAGAAGTAATCTACCTTAATGTTCTCTAACATATGATACTGATCGCACAAAAAAGAATCAAGAAATAGCAAACCATAATTTTTCACAGTATTTACACAGAAACCACTGTTGCTTACGGGATATTTACATCAAGTCCAATACAACAGTTAAATCACAGCCTAAATCTATTACATCTCAATATATATAACACAACTAAGTAATGTTCTGAAAATGGGTATTAATTAGTGGGACACAATTCAATTGCATCATCAATTCTGATTATCAATTGTCATCAAAATTTATGGTCTTTATAATTATCACAGATATATGTAGCACAATAAAAAAAAACTGCTTGATCAGCAATTGCTCTTATTCATCATTTTATGAAAATATAAAGACATTTTTTGTCCTCTTTTCAGGTGGTTAAAAATAATACATATATTGCTACCCAATAAATAACTACACTTCTGTTTGAGCCAAAAAATACACTACTGTTGACAAGCAAGTTTTCACAGTGGGCTAACTAATCAAAACTGCTGTTACTGATTTTTTCTATGATGACAGAATTTTTTTCCCTTATAATTGCCAATGCTGAATGTTTAATGTTTAAATCATGCAGGAGAAGAAAAGAAATTCTGAGTTCAAAGAGCTTACCTACCTACCCAATACTAATATACAAGGGACAGCACACCTGAACTTCATTAAGTATGCCTTTGTGTTTAAAACATAAAATTACATATAGACAGAAATGAATGCCACAAGATGCACAGCTATGTAATGAGACAAGGAACCACACTGTATTCTGGAACAATGTTGTAGTATTTTGTCCTGCTGACAGTGTGTTATGACTGCTGCATTTGAAAGTTTAGTTTTGATGTCAAATGTGCCAATCCGGAGTTGAGATTTCACAATACATAATTCTTTAGTGTACATAAGAGGTCAAAGTACATTACTACTTGAAACAAAAATGTCTGCAAGTGGAAATACTATCCTTTTCCAAATAATTAACATCCATGACTGGCTTACTAACAAGCACTATCCACAGATATGGTGGAGAAAGATTTACATTCACAACTCTGTATGTAAAATTATCATCTAAATCATACCAGCATGTTGCTAGTATGACTACTGTTTTAGAAATGGCTAAATCTTTAAAATAAAAGGATATTTTCAGGCCTTTGGTTTATTTTTGTGGCTCATCAATTCTGAATTTAAACATGATTACTTTCAAAGCAGTTTTCAAATGCTTCCAAATTTCTTCATCAAGAAACAGCAAGCCCTGAAGCTGTCGGTTGTCAGAAGGATTTACAAGCACTTTAGTAAATGATAAAGGTGCAGATAGCAAAAGAAATCTAAGTTACAGTGATATAAATATAGAGCAAATTTATTCAATCGGGTATCCCATTACTGTCAAAATGTCTTTAACAGGCACAAGAAGTTTATTGATGTGCAACTAAATGAAGACAAGTCGGAATTGAAGAATAGCTTAGAACATTAGAATCGACTGTGAATTGAAACCCGTCAGAGAATAATTAAAATACAAAACAATATTGATTATTTGAACTAAGAAACTTAAACAAATATCTGATGTGAATAAATAATTATGATAAAATTCTTAACAAACAAGGAATAACTGATCCCCTTCCACTGGTATGCATTATATACTGTAATGGTGTCCCAGTTATTTCAAGCCCACTATATTTGCATGGACTTTCTAGAGTGTGAATCTGTAGTGAGCCCAAGTTAGTACAGGACAGCCTGCACTTGAGATACAAAGTCTATAATTGCCCCATGAATCACGAATGTACTGATTGTTGTCCCATTCATTCTAAACATTCAAGGACATGGATCTGCAATGTGTCAAGGTCAGGACAGGGCAGTCCACACTTGGGACATGTCATCTGTGGTTCTCCCTCCTCCTGACTCCCACCACTGGCTCGAGAGCTAGGCTGAAAAATGAGGACAAAATATAATCACAATAAAGGCAGTGCTATATGATTCTGGTTACTTTTACTTAAAAAAACGATACTATGTCTAGTTTATGAAAGAAGGAAAAATATTTGCCTCAAGTTCCTAGAAAATCACTCTAAATGACCCTGAATAATAACTGACGATCAGCCCATCTCTTCCAATGTGTATCAAATCTGATCATAACTTTCAAAATATAAATGTAAAAATGAAGAAAGAAAAAAAAAATGACAATAGGTTACAATGGTTTAAACAATACTGCAGTCTATCTTTATTTTTGTATTTCTTTCTTTGCAAACAAAGCAAATGGTATTTTGTGATAAGAATCAATATTTTAAAAAATCAAAAATGCTCCTGGTTGGGTTTGAATATATCTTGTTGCATATAAACGTGATCAATTATTCTCAGTAAAATTTATCCTCTGGATCTGTGAAAAATGTTCAGGTAAATTCATGGATCATCTGATCTTGTGCATATAATTCAAAGTTAGAATACAAAGTGCATATAATTCAAAGTTAGAATACAAATTTCATTTTCAGCTTACTTGGCTTCTATGGTATAGCCCTGCATATGCCCATCAACCTTTGCTATTTTTTAATTCTTTCTCCAAAACTACTGGACCAATTTCAACCAAACATGACAAAAAGCATCCTGGCATAAATACATATGGTGCCACTTTGCCATCAAATATGGCTGTCATTACTAAAATAAGAAAACCTTCTCAAACATTGCTACCAGACTTTGACTCAAATTTACAGAAAGCATCCACGTGAGGTTTTTCAAGTTGGTACAAAAACTGCTGATCTGCCATCAATTATGGCCACCTTTAAACAACATACAGGATATAAATTCAATTAAAAGTTTATTGTACTTATAAAATAATCTTTGGCATAACAATGGCAAATCTTGTCACAGCACAATGCTTCAGCCAAGCTCTGAATTCACCTATAGTTCATAAGGTTATGAAGAATGTTAGGCACCTGATATGTGGGGCCGTAAGGGGCTGATGCAAGGTATATAGGATAGTGATAACTAAAACTTGACAAGTCTAATCTTGAGGATTGCTTTGATATGAAAAACAGCAGCCAATACTCCACACATGCACCGCAGAAAGTGGGTATGAAGTATATGGGCATAATAGTTGAGTATATTTAAGTACTGACATAAAATGAAGTTGTGAATGCATGAAAATAAGCAATGGCCCCAAAGAAGTGAAGGTGAGCACCATGATTATGGACGCCATTATTAACAATTGGACTTCTAATAAAACACCACTACTTAGAATCTGATGAATTTGGAGAGAAAGCATTTTTGCATACTTCCATTTCACGTCATTACAAATAATGATGATCTGCCATCAAATATGGCTACAGCTACTTGGATAGAAAAATGTTTAAATTACAGCTTCAAAAATACTGCTCAACAGTATTTGACCAAATATGACAGAAAACATCCTGGTCTTCAGGGCTTTAAAGTCTGTGCAAATGGTGCCAATCTACCATCAAATGTGACTGCTGTTACTGAAAATTGAAACTCATCTAAATAATTTCTTCTCTGAAACTATTCAACAGAATTTGACCAGATCTGACATAAAGCATTTTACTACAATGGGCTTGAAACTCTGTATTAATGGTGTCAACTGACCATTAAATATGGCAGCTGTTACTAAGTTGAAATATTAGCCTGAAACAAATTACCTCGAATACTATGCAACCAAATTTTTACATTTTAACATGTACAGTTTTAAAGTTTGTATAAATTGTGCAGATTCATCATCAAATATGGTTGACAGTACTAACAACAAAACCCTCAAATGACTACATCTCAAAAACTGTCCTTCAGATTTTGACTAAATTATAAGAAAGCAATCTTGCATCAAGTTCTTTCAAGCTAGTACATATGATGCTGATCTGTCATCAAATATGGCCACCATTTTTAATTGTGGAAAATCCTTTACACAACCTATTTTCAAAACAGTCCCTGAAATGAGCTAATATTCCACTTGCTGAAAAGAATTTCCTGGAATCCAAGATAATACCATTCTTCCTTATAACTGCTGATTGTTAAAACAATGTCTGATATTCCAAAGTCGTCAAATGATTTTCTGGATGGCCAAAACTGTGGCCACACAATGTATGATTGGAGCTATCTTAATTTCAAACCAACTATTCATCATAAGTTTTTGGTGAAAACCCCATGTCATCCAGTCATGAAGAGTAATGATGAGATGACATTCAAGATGGAAGTCGGATCACAATCATTTTCATTTATGATCAACTAGACACCATAAAAGTCTTGGAATAAAAACTCCAGGTCGATACGACTTTTCATTTAGAAGCAGTAGTGATAAGATTTTGAGGATGACTGCTATGGTGGCCATAGTGGATGTCAGATTGGCACCATTTTCATTTAGGTGCAACATTACAAATAACAAACGTCTCTGGTGAAACTTTGGTCCATTCATAATAATTGGAATTATATAAACCCTCATGCACAATTGTGCTCACGCCACTATAATTAAACTCAACAAAACTCTACACAGGTTCACATTTTAAAATTGGTTTTTGATGAAATACCATGCGATGAATGTCATTATCATTAATTAATATTACATTATCTTTACTGTTTATATGTACTGTACAACAAAATCATAAGTATGGATATACATCTCTCCCAAATTTATGTTCCACACTAGATTATTATATCCTGCTCACTTTAATCCTATAAATGAAATCATCCCTAGCTTAAAACTATACACCGATCTTAGTTTGTTCAGTTACTCAACTCGCCAATATCAAACAACAATTGGCTTTGACCCTCTACCCTAATGATAAAAACTGCCTTGCTTTCAAATTTGATATATTTACACTTCTGAGTTACTATCAACATAACTGGATTTAGGAGTATAAGCAAAATGAGAAATGTTTGCACTTCACTTCACATGATATTCCTTTATGTAAACAATGACTTCCTCAGGAAGCAAAAATTCAGTTTTGAATAGACTGAATGGTCAATGTGGATACATCCTAGTGACTGCTTAAGGCAAGCAGAAACATTGTTGGTTAGAAAAACAGCTTCCACCTGACTGGGGGGTGGGGAACCATTAAATACAGGACATTTAAATTTGTGAACAGGTGACCACTTATTAAAGGTTTGATTTCTCTCTCTCTCTCTCTACATATATATATATATATATATATATATATATATATATATATATATATATATATATATATATATATATATATATATATATATATATATATAGTTGCAAAAAGCCTATTTGGTCATGAGCTAAACACAAAACTTACACAGGTAAACTGAGAAATGAAGATCACAGTGACATTCTTTGGTGGTACGATTGAAAGAGATACATACAATCATCTAATCTGAGGATTCTGACATGAATCAAACTGAAGAGATGAACTTAAAACTGAAATTCAACCAAAGTCAGTGAACCACAAAATACTGGTCACAGTGACCAAGTTTCATTATTCTAGGCATAACAATATATGTAAATAGGGTGCAAAAAACGACAATTAAATAATAAAACTTGACCAATAATATACATATATGTACAAAGTTAGCTCCCTCCCCAAGGTTTGGTGCTGTGACACCCATTCCAAACCGCAAACTGTAGAACGAGGAAGGAAGGGAGAATTGTTGTGTGTGTGATTTGGATTTTTAACATAGCTTTAAGTCATATTGCTACGACGTCTGCAGTGTGGCAGTTTATAGTGATGTCTAGCACTGAGGCATCATGCCGAAGACATGTAACATGATGTCCCACCCACACACATTATCCTGACACCAGGCCGACCAGTCCTAACACTAACCTCTTAATGCTGAGCGCCAAATGAGGCAGCTGTTAGTACCATTTTTGTAAGTCTTTGGTATGACTCAGCCGGGGATCAAACTCACGACCTCCTACATCTGAGGTGGACGCTGTAACCACTAGGCCACTGGAGTGGTCAGAGAATTGCTGACATTCAGTGATTGTTGCACATGCCTAAATATTTTTATTTATGCAGATACTGAAGTAATACAACAGCTTACCTCTAATTGGTAAAGATAAGCTAATAAATGAAGCTGATCCACCATCAAATATGGCCAGCACTACAAGACACAGAAAAGCATTTAAACAAAAAAGCACTCAAAGAGTTTGTCCAACTCTAACAGAATGCATCCTGGAATAGTCTTTTCAATAATAGGCAAGTAATGCTCCTGTAACATCATACACAGATGAAAATGCACTGTGTGTGGCATAGTATATTATCAACTAATTTCATAACATACAGTCAAAAGCACTGGAATAAGTTCTACAGAAGTATCCTACTGGCCACATTTCTTGCCCAACTGCTCTTACATTTGGTTGGTTATGGGTTTAATGCCAGTTTCAGTACATAATGGAGCATACATGGCAGGAAGTATAATTTTGTAGAGGAAAAACCCCAGAAAGAACCACCACTGCACTGGAAGCTTTTGTTGTTGTTATAGGGTTTAATGCCATTTTTCAGCACACGATAGGCTATATATGGCGGCCAGTATTAATGGCGGAGGAAGAACCAGGGAAAATCCCTGGAAAGAACCACTGACCCGTGAGAAGCTACTGGCAAGCTTTCTCACATACTCACATTGGCTGAATCTGAGACTCAAACACATGCAGAAAGAGGTGAGATGACAGTGATCCATAACGGAGAGTGCTTTAGACCACTCGGCCACCCACTGGAAGTTAATGACAAGCTTTCCCACATACTCATGTTGGCCAAGCCTATGACTTGAACTTATGTGATAAAGGAGTTGTCAGTAATCTGAAAAGCCAAGTGCCTAAGACCACTTGGCCAATAGGGGCAATGACTATAAGGGATACATCAGCAATCTCAGGCCAACCTAAGCCTCTTCTTAATACAATAAATGTTTACAACACTACCCCTCCGGTGGCCTAGTGGTTAGAGTGTCTGCCTCGGAAGTGAGAGGTTGTGGGTTCGAACCCTGGCTAAGTCATAACAAAGACTTACAAAAATGGTACTAACAGCTGCCTCACTAGGCGCTCAGCATTAAGAGGTTAGTGTAAGGACTAGTTGGCCCGGTGTCAGGATAATGTGACTGGGTGGGATATCATGCTACATGTCTGCGGCATGATGCCCCAGTGCTAGACATCACAGTAAACTGCCACACTGCAGACATCATAGCGATATGACTGAAAAATTGTTAAAGCTATGTTAAAAAATCCTAATAACACATAACACACTTAGTTACCCCCAAAAAACCCAGCAAAAGTATTTTGACTGGGACTTGTCTGAATCGATAATGTTGCACTAATATACATGTACTTACACATTCATGTAACAGCTATCCAGGTGTCTAAACATACCATGGAAAGAGTACTTCTGATCCTACTATTTATCATGCTTCCACATAGCCAAAACTTAACAATGCCCTTTATTAACAACACTAAAAGAAATCACTAAAACTGTCCACATAACCAAAACTTAACAATGCCCTTTATTAACAACACTACAAGAAATCACTAAAACTGTCCACATAACCAAAACTTAACAATGCCCTTTATTAACAACACTACAAGAAATCACTAAAACTGTCCACATAACCAAAACTTAACAATGCCCTTTATTAACACTAAAAGAAATCATTGAAACTGTCCACATAACCAAAACTTAACAATGCCCTTTATTAACAACACTACAAGAAATCACTAAAACTGTCCACATAACCAAAACTTAACAATGTCCTTTATTAACACTACAAGAAATCACTGAAACTGTCCACATAACCAAAACTTAACAAGGCCCTTTATTAACACTACAAGAAAGCATTGAAACTGTCCACATAACCAAAACTTAACAAGGCCCTTTATTAACAACACAACAAGAAATCACTAAAACTGTCCACATAACCAAAACTTAACAATGCCCTTTATTAACAACACTACAAGAAATCATTGAAACTGTCCACATAACCAAAACTTAACAATGCCATTAAAACTGTCCACATAACCAGAACTTAACAATGCCCTATATTAACAACACTACAAGAAATCACTAAAACTGATAAAGACAATAGCCAGTGGATGAAAGTATTGTGCAAGATTAGGATATCAATATGGTTGGAGAATTTAAAGAGTGGCAGGGTATATTATCAACTAATCTCTGATGTACAGTATTATGGTGTCAATATGGTTGGAGAATTTAAAGAGTGGCATGGTATATTATCAACTAATCTGATGTACAGTATTATGGTGTCAATATGGTTGGAGAATTTAAAGAGTGGCAGGGTATATTATCAACTAATCTCTGATGTACAGTATTATGGTGTCAATATGGTTGGAGAATTTAAAGAGTGGCAGGGTATATTATCAACTAATCTCTGATGTACAGTATTATGGTGTCAATATGGTTGGAGAATTTAAAGAGTGGCAGGATATATTATCAACTAATCTCTGATGTACAGTATTATGGTGTCAATATGGTTGGAGAATTTAAAGAGTGGCAGGATATATTATCAACTAATCTCTGATGTACAGTATTATGGTGTCAATATGGTTGGAGAATTTAAAGAGTGGCAGGGTATATTATCAACTAATCTCTGATGTACAGTATTATGATGTCAATATGGTTGGAGAATTTAAAGAGTGGCATGGTATATTATCAACTAATCTCTGATGTACAGTATTATGGTGTCAATATGGTTGGAGAATTTAAAGAGTGCCATGGTATATTATCAACTAATCTTTCCATGAACAATATTTCTTTAATAATAAATCAAGGGACATATATTATGAATTTCATCTTATAAGTTACTGACATTAAAATTTGTAACAAAAAGGGAGGACAGCAGATTTAAGTAACACGTTTTAAACTTTCATGCAAAATCAGAATTGTTGTTTTTGTTTTGGGTTTAACACCACTCCTCAGGGCTAGATATGCTAAATATGGTGGCCAGTATAACTGGTGGAGGAATAACCTGGGGAAAACCTCAGTAAGAACCACCCACCCACGGGAAGCTACTAGCAGCTTTTTCACATACCCACACTGACCAAGCCTTAGACCTGAACCCAGCTGGACAGAGGTGAGATGACAGTGATCAATAAAGGCAAGCGCTTTAGACCACTCTGCCACCCATGGCTCCAAATCAGAATTGTATTAACTATTTTTACAAGAAACACACCTGACTAAGTGAGGGAGACTGCTGACCCATTCTTACTCCCTGATTGGTTAGTTCACTATTGACAAGATGACCAGGAATCTGTGGTGTGTATCTAGCTGATGGCTGATTCTGGTACTGATGATGTTGCTGAGGCTGTAGTTGGTTCTGAACCTGTCGCTGATAAGTGGTGCCACCATGGGCATGCCGCTGCTGCATCTCTGCCAGAGATTTCTTTGACAATTGTTCGATCTCTTCAATCAGCTGCTGGTTTTGGATTTCTAAATTCTTCATGTCTGTTAAGATTCTTTCCTTCTCTGTATGCTGCATTTCACGTGCCTCTCTCTCTGCATCAAAATCCTGCTTCCAAATATCAGCCTGCGGAAAGAAACAAGAAAAGATGCTGACACAATCTTACAAAAAATGTATCATCCTAAAATAAAAATGATTTTAATATACAGAGCACTGACATTTTACTTCAGTACACTGATTGAGGCAAACAAGGAACATGAAAATCTATTTCTTTCCAAACAATGAGTAACTGATCTAAATTTAGGGGTCTTTTTACAATAAGAAAGTGATCTGCAATTTGACAAATTTTTTATCCCCACAGAACTAGGCTGGCTAACAGTGTATCCCCACAGTAAAGACATTGTCTGGCTAAATTTCTTTCCTCACAGTAAAGACATTGTCTGGCTAAATGTGTATCCACACAGTAATGGCCTATGCTGGCTAAATTTGTATCCACACAGTAAAGGCCTGGGCTGGCTACTTTAGGTGTAGATAACTTTAATACATGCAAAACATTATTACACAAAGGCATCAAGGCACAATCACTTTGATAGCCAGTATTTTGCATACCTGAGCTTGTAATTTATTTATGATACATACTATAGTCTTGGATAATTCAACTATCAGTTGGAAAAAAATCTTGTATCCTGCAATTTGTTCAGAGTTTAAATCATTTCCTGGGCAACTAAAGTTTCATTCACTTGCCTCAAATTATGCGTACTATTGCACTGAAACCTTTTGAAATATGTGCAATTTCATGCGAAGTAGAAAACTTTTTGATTTTTCAAACTGAAATGATAAATGTTTCCATACTCCTTTCATTTTATTTTAGCAAACGTCATGATGAACCAGAGATCACAGCTTCTGAAATACAATAAGTTTTTTGATGTTGACAATATCACTTATTCTTAATCACTCTATGTCAAGATCATGCTCAGTGACAGATAAATGAGCTAAATACAAGATTTAACTAAAACAATTTTGGAAAAATATCCTTGTTAGCTATTTTTGCAACGGATGAGACCTCCTGAATTATCAGAATATATCCATGAAGTTTCATTAAAGTTGCTTGACAGTAAATTCAAATGAATGGAGCTTGGCACTGACATGTATGCCAACAACAATGGTAGCAACACTAACAGAAACATGATACATGTAACTTGGCACTAACACCCATGCCAATAACAACAACACTACCAAACAAGTGACAGGTTTACTTCATAACAAAAGAATTATCATAACAAGCAAATTAAGTGAATTGTCCCCCGCCTCCTGTGGTCAGGTCATAAAAAGTACACAAATCTGTGGTAAGGTCATAAAAAGTATACAATTCAGAAATTGGATGGTTACCTATGTGACGAGGTTATACAATTACTATGCAGACATGAAAAGTAACCACGTTTCATGTCTCTCTCTCTCTCTCAAATGGCATTCAAATAAAAGCAAAAAAATGGGACAGAAATTAATCAGTGATGATGTTGCTGTTATAGGGTTTAACGCCATTTTTCAGCACAAGATAGGCTATATATGGCGGCCAGTATAAATGGTGGAGGAAGAACCATGGAAAGACCCACTGACCCATGAGAAGCTACCAGAAAGCTTTCTCACATTCCCACATTGGCCGAGCCAGAGACGCAAACCCACGCAGACTGAGGTGAGATGTCAGTTATCCTTAATGGTGTGCACTTTAGACCACTCGGTGTCCCCAATCAGAGATGATAAGCTTGAAGATAAAATATTGACTATGATACACGAGATGCCATCATCAAGACATGTAAGGTTCCCCCCGAAAGCTCAAATAGCAAATCAGAAAAAAAGGCAACTATGAAATTCATACCTGTGAACTCATCCTTTAAATTAGGACCCCAAATATGTAATGAAGCCCATCTTATATTGATGATATACAAATATACCAAGTTTCATTCATCTTAGATCATAAGCTTTAGAGCAAAAAGGAAAATTTTATTAAAGCATAAAATATCCTATAGTTCTGTGATTCAAACTTAATTGTTATGAAAATTAAAGACTGGGATGGAAATCATGACATTAAACTTCAAATTTTAAACAACAACTTTAATTAACCTTAAAAATATGATCCTAAATAAGGTAGATAACATACCTTCTAATGACGTTGCACAACCATACAAGTTTCATTTTAAATTGTAGACTGAAAGTTTTGGGACTTGGAACAAGAGCTTGATCTTCTTGTTTAAAAACTTTTGAAAACATGGGGCAAAGTTTAATTCCTTAATTCCAAATGGATTTAAGTTATAAAGCAGAAACAAAAGTTTTTGTTGGAGGGATGTATGGCAACATGGATACTCTGTTCCTTGCTTTTCACAAAAAAAAAGGCATGGTACAATAACTAACCTGAGCCTTCAGGACTGGTACAGTGGTTTCTAATTCATCCTTCAGTTTGGCATTCAGTTCCTTTAGTTCCTTGATCTGCTCATCACGATATGCAATGGCTTCCTCAGCTGCAATTATCTGAGCTGCCAAACGATTTATTTCCTCCACACTCTGCGGATTCTGAATTATAATTATAAATTATTATCAAATGCATAATTTATAGAGCTGATAAGAATCAAATTTTCCTGTCAGCCAAACCAAAAAAACTCTGAATCATCTTAATCTAATACAATGACACTGTAGGGGTCTCAAATACATTCTCTGGAGATTCAAATGAAAAATATATATCTGAAGGAGATATGTATACAAGTGTTATATTTCCCATTTATCTTCAGGCTCTGAAGAAACTCAACTGTTCTATTATTGCTGAATACAGAGGGTAAAGGGCAGAACTTGATTATCTGTTAAACTAAATCTGGGAGCAGCTAAAACAATTCTTTGGTTAGTGATTTGTTCACAATCAAGATCCCACAGACATGTGGCTAATACAATTTTTGATACACTGTGTGCAGGTCTCCAGAATTTGTCACATTAGTACACTTCAGGCATGTCTGACAGGACAGATTTTTTGACCAATTATAAAATGACCAAATTGGATGTTGGACTCTTTGGGTTGGCTATTTGCAGGACTGACTAAAAGTGCATCTGGCAGAACAAATATTTAACAACAGTGCACACATTTTGTTTAGCTCTTCCTGAACGATACATAAAGACTTTATTCATTGTTGATATAATGCTATATCATGTTCATCACCAACTTCCAAAATTACATATTACCTTTTCAAAAGTATAGTGAACAGAAATGGTCATGTGAGCAGTGTGACTATTCTGAATTCTGACATTATCATTTCCATGCGAGTCATAATTTGATATACAGGTGATTTAGCATGTTTTAATTTGTTCCATTTGTAAAGTAATTAATTCAACATTGCATAGTTTACATTTCAATTTCTTTGTTTCTTTTCCAAACATGCTGCCTAACTCACAGGATAAACAAGTGAATATTCAAAAACCAGTTTTCTATCTGAATTGTTTCAAAATAGTATTCAATAATTTGATCCCTTGCTCAATATTAAATTTCTTTTAAATATAGCCTATAGGTAAAATTGAAATCAAGCCCACAACTTCATCAAAAATATTTTTTCCATGTAGATATTATTATTATTATTATTATTATTATTATTATTATTATTATTAAAAGGTAATTTGATTAAGGAGTACCTGTGTTTATTAAATGTCATATTTCATCAGACAATTTTCATTGTTATGATAGTTAAATAACACAAAACCAAATTCTTGAGAATGCAAGATTTTTTAAAAAATTACACAGTGGACTGAAATCAGATCAAGATAAATACTGAAGGTTTATTTATATTTTTTAGTGAAGTGTATATCAAATAGAGAGGTCAATCATTATAAGAAAAATAACTTTCATGAATTTTCCAAATACAAATAGTAAATAATAATTTCAACAGATTATTGCCCTTCCAAGAATCTGAGATCATTGTTTATTCAGGATTTGCACATGTCATTTCAAAGGCAATTACTATGCACACACTATGTACATTATTTACATTCCAAAATGAACTCCTCCAATATGTTAATTTACACCACTGTATTTCTGTGGACCCATACAATCGGTGTTGATGTATATAGCTTTCTTAACAAATATTTAATATTACATACTGAAATGAAACCACAAAATAATTGTTTCCCCCATTCACATGCTAACAAAGACAGCAACAACAAAGAGATTTATGAGACAGAATTTCCTTCCAGGGATAGGTTTTTAGGAATTATTGTGTTTCATGCCTGGTACGCAATGCAATTTTTCACTGTTTTAATGCATTTTGCATCCTCTGGTTTGAATTCTACATAACAGTTCCCCTTTGAAAATATAATTTGAGATAATAATAAACTAACTTCTAAGTACAGGGTATATATACATATATATATATATATACATATATATATATATATTCAGCCTAGCTGTGATTTAATCTACAGTCTGATTGGCAGTGGTAGAATGATCTAAGCCAGTGGTCTCGAACATGCTGCAAGCAGCCCACAACGACACTATGAATTTTAAAAATAATTAATAATGCCAATCTTTTTCTTCAATGCCAGCCAGTTTTGATAAAACTTTGATTGTTATATTGTTCACTTTTTGTTTTCCACATTTTAAGTGTCTACCTTTTGAAAGAGCTGCTTTTGCTGTATGAAAAGATTACAGTGATGTGGTTCTTGGGCCAATGTACTAGTTTACATGTTGATCTCATGTTGATTTGAGTCCCCACATCAAACCCATGACAGGCTGTAATTTAACCTACAGTATGATTGGCAGTGATAGAATGATCAAACCCATGACCGGCTGTAATTTAACCTACAGTCTGATTGGCAGTGATAGAATGAACAAACCCATTGCCAGCTGTAATTTAACCTACAGTCTGATTGGCAATGATAGAATGATTAAACCCATGACCAGCGGTAATTTAACCTACAGTATGATTGGCAGTGATAGAATGATCAAACCCATGACCAGCGGTAATTTAACCTACAGTCTGATTGGCAGTGATAGAATGATCAAACCCATGAAAGGCTGAAATGTAACCTACAGTCTGATTGGCATTGATAGAATGATCAAACCCATGACCGGCTGTAATTTAACCTACAGTCTGATTGGCATTGATAGAATGATCAAACCCATGAAAGGCTGAAATTTAACCTACAGGCTGACTGGCGGTGATAGAATGATCAAACCCATGACCGCCTGTAATTTAGCGTACAGTCTGATTGGCAGTGATAGAATGATCAAACCCATGACCAGCTGTAATTTAACCTACAGTCTGATTGGCAGTGATAGAATTATCAAACCCATGAAAGGCTGAAATTTAACCTACAGGCTGATTGGCAGTGATAGAATGATCAAACCCATGGCCAGCGGTAATTTAACCAACAGGCTGATTGGCAGTGATAGAATGATTAAACCCATTACCTGCTGTAATTTAACTTACAGTCTGATTGGCAGTGATATGATCAAACCCATGATCAGCTGTAATTTAACCTACAATCTGATTGGCAGTGATAGAATGAACTAACTTATGGCCACCTGTGATTTAACATAGAGTCTGATTGACAGTGGTACAATGATCTAATTTCTGCATGGCTGTGATTTAACTTACAGTCTGATTGGCAGTGATAGAATGATCTAACTTATGACTGGCTGTGATTTAACTTACAGTCCGATTGGCAGTGGTAGAATGATCTAATTTCTGCATGGCTGTGATTTAACTTACAGTCTGATTGGCAGTGGTAGAATGATCTAATTTCTGCATGGCTGTGATTTAACTTACAGTCTGATTGGCAGTGGTAGAATGATTTAATACATACTTGTTGTGACTGCTGTGCCCTGGAGTGGTCAAAGGTGTCAAGAAGTTCCTTATAGTCATTGACCAACTTGTTAAATGAACATTTCAGGTCTGTGAAAAATTTTCTGGAAAAAAAAGCTTTATTGATAATACACAAAGTCTCCTGCAACATTTTGTAAACAAGTCATTTACTTCGCTGTTACATTGAAACATACATTGTAGACAGAGAAGGCTGTATTTTAAAAATGTATGCCAAGGTACTCTGATTACTCAAAGAATTCATATAAAAAAAATACAAAATTCTAAACTATATCTATGTGTTACTAATTCACATAAAGAATGCTTTCCCTGGGGCCCAAATTCCAGATATATTTTCCAATATTCGTATCAGGTGGAAACTAAAGCTGACAAGATCAAACATGGAATCCAAAGCAGGCCATCAAAATGTTTGTGATTATTCACATGCCCAGTGGCAAGTGAATTGCAGTTATTGACTTGCCCTTTAAATATTCACTTCCTCTGCTTAAGCGTTTTAAAGGGGAGTACAAGGTTCTTCTTTTGTTGGCATCCAGATATTTGCTTGCCTGTATCAAAATGAACTGCAAACTGTACATAAGATTCAGGCTCTCACTACAACTAATTTCCTGTTCCTTTATTAAGTAAATTTTTTCCCTCATCTTTATTGCAATTTAATATCATGGAACTCGCACCAAATTGAACCAAAGCACTGACATAAAGCTAAAATATATTTCCACTGAAGCAAGATGACAGAAATGAACTTAAGAAAAAGTGTAATAAGCAAATCGGATTGCCAAAAATTTTAATGCCGAGAAATATTTTGAGGTATTGAGCAATAAGAACAAAATGGGGAAGAAATAACTTGAACAAGAGAACCATAAGCTACATAATACCCCATTAATTTATGGTTAGTTGTTTTAATCTTATTTTCTGCAATATACTCAGAGTACACATTAAAAGGGAAAATCTACTCCTAGGTTAATCTAAATTCACTTGGGATTTGTTCCTGGCCTGCATTTCACAAGAACTGAGGTGTTCAGGGTTCATTCTTGGGCACAAGGAAATATATGCAACAAGTTTCCTTGAAATCAATTGAAAGAAAAGTTATCTTCCATAAACCATATGGAAAAGCAAATTAAATTTTTAGTACCTATGACCCTAAACTTCAAATACTGATTCCAAAATTTACATGCCTTTTCCTAGGTAAAAGGATTATAATACATATATCAAGTTTCCTTAAAATGAGTTGAAGAGAACTTAAGTTATAGTCCATAAGCAGACCTGCCAACCCTGACGAGGTCATCTCAGTTAGGCAGTTGATTTGTTTCCCTAAGTTTGACCAGTTTTCTGTAATGTGTAACAAATTACCATAAATTGTTATTGTAAAGCTGGGAAACATAATTAAAAGATTAGTATTCAGAACGTGCAGCAATAATAAACATTATGTTCAACTGAAAAGTTTGTAAAGTACACGCAGACTTTATTTACCACTAGTACAGTTACACAAATTTTAGTTCCAAACCAAATGGAGCTCAATGGCTTGTTGCTATCTCTCAACTTGATGTAATTCTTTGAAATTCTTTTTTCCATTTCACATGATGACAACAATCATATTTCCCACCACAAGTCATACTCAAACTGGCACGTGATGTCCAATAAACATAACTGTGTCCCTTCCAGCTTTTATTCACAAGAATCTGAGTATTCCTTTTTATTTTTCTGTGTTAATTATTAACACTTTTCAAGAGGTTTATTTCCCCTTTTGTCTTAAACATGCATCGCTTACTGGATGCCCTATGATCAACAGTTTGCTCATGTTGATGCTTCACATGAACAAATATGTGCAGTTTAAAGTGTCTGACGTAATGCTGTAAAGTTAGCCTGGTTCCCTGACCAATTTCACTACTTCTAATATGAAACCTATATCGAAAATCAAACACGGATGAAAAAAATTCCAGAATTTTCAGCAATGATCCTTTTTCAGTAGTTTTTGCTTGTATGCTTAAGTCCATATTTTAAAGGTAAATTTCATAAGACTTAAGGCAAAATCATAACAGTTGGCAGGTCTGCATATGGTAAGCAAAATTTTTCAGTCAATCATGTTTCTCCAAGAATACTTACCCAATTATATTACATTAGGATTATTATCCTGCTATGTAGCGAATCCAGCCCTACTGAAAGACAAAAATTATCTTTATCTCCCCAGGTCATATAGAGAAATGACAATAACCCATTACCTCACTTTGCCACCACCAGATGTCACCAATTTTTAGCTCAGTGAGATACTAACGAGAATGCTCGTATGGCAGTGTGATTAGGAGGGTTTTTAAGTAATGTGTTTGGGTAACTATTCTCAAAGAAACATAATTTCCCGAAAAATTTGCTTTCTTTTTCAAATATGTTCCCCAATCACATTATGTTAGAAGAATAGGTTACAGGAAGAAGGAATGCTGAGTATCCGACCTTTACCTTGGGTATCTTTCTAGATAATGATGGCTGGATTCCCCATGCAAACAATAACTCATTTTCCTACTTACACAGCCGAGGATCACTTGATCTATGACCCTTCATATGGTTAAGAAGATAACTATTGAATCTTCCTACCAACAAAATTTCACTGGCAAATCCAGCAAAGCTGGTAGGTTGTGTTGTTTTAATTGGGTCTTGTGGTCATCTAGGCTGCTACCACTGGACAAACCAGATTCAAGGTTTGCATCTATGAAGTGAAATCTCTGAGATAAAAACTCCAGAAGGTTGAATGCACGCCAGCCAACAGCTTTTATCTCAGCTCAAAACGATCTGTTTGAATGTGAGTCTCGCAGAGACTGCTGTAATCTCATGAGTTCTAATCTTTATGAGACAACTCTGATCTTGTGAGGCCTCAGAGCATATAACTCATTTCAGCCATGAAGCAAAGGCTTGACTGGAGAAATCCTGTTTCCTGGCTTTCACTGGAGGAAAGAGGCTTTTGCACAGGCCATGACTTGTCTCCATGCATTTCAAATAGTGCTTGAGTGCACAAACAGGATCTTGCATGGCTGCTGCTCTCGACCTGTCTACGGAAGACAGTGAGTGAATAACAACTTTTTGATGACTGACAGATGGTAACTTATTTCTGGCTACAAGCCTGGTTGTGTCAAGATAGTTTGGGTTGATGGAAAGGGCACAGAGCTCACTTACCCTGCATGCTAAGCAAAAGCTATCTGAAAACATTATAGTAATTTTAGTAGAGTTTGGGCTAAGGCTAACATTTATTTGAATTGAGCCATGTTAAAACCCATGACAGACTCCATTTGGAAACAGGGTGAGGGATTGAGATCCAAAATTGGCTTAAGATCAGAAATCTTTATCATGCCCAATATCACATCTGCAATGATGCCAGAAGGTTCAGAGATCATGGAGTGGTAGCCTTTGATAGTAATTGGGTCCAACTGTTTTTCCTTGAAGTGCAAGAGAAAAAGCCTGCCATTTCAGGGATTGAAACACTCTCCCTAATAAGCCTTCAGAGTGGAGGGCCTTCCTACACCCAAGATTCTCTACACAATCGAAGGTTTAAGCTGTTTGTCTTACAAGGCTGTCCAAACGAGCCCAATTTAAAGAAGAAGATGGTCCTGGCAAAGATGAACACCCAAGACCATGGTGCTTTAGAAGATTCAGGTTGTTTTGAATCTTCTTGAGCAGATCTATCACAAGATTGAGTAGATCAGTAACCCATATGAGAGGGGCTATCAGAATCATCTTACATTTCTGACCCTGTAACTTCCGGATTATTTCTGGCACCATGACCGATTTAGGGAAGGCAAATGTTCACAATGCCTCCCAATGATTGACAGAGCATCCATGGCCCAAGCTTCTGTGTTTGGAACTTTAGAAATAAAATTGGGCAACATGCAATTCCCACTTTGTTGCAAAATCATAGGATGCCCCCAGAGTGCACAGATCCAAGTAAAAACCGATCGATGGAGACATCATTCCATGTGAAGGACTCAACTTTTACTGGATAGAATGTTGGACAAGTAAAATGTCTGATTTGTACTTTGGTATGAAATCAGAACACACGGGTTAGGTGATATGTTGCCCCCATACCCCAGTTTGAGGAGGTGGTCACCACCATAGCTGCCAACCTTCCAGACTCACAATTAGTGAAAATAGGGATAGAAAGTCATGAATTTGGACATAAATTAGTGAAAAATACCATGACAATAACTCCATCCACTCTGACCATCAATACTACACTATATTAAGATCGTAATATAAAACTAAAACACTACATAAATGCAGAAATATTTATTTATCAAGACATGATACTGTGGCAGACTTGAACTTCCTCAACTGCTTGATCGTAAATTTGTTTTCTAAACAGTTCGGACTTCTTGCCTGCTGGTAGATCTTGGTGACTAAAATTGTTGACAAATTTTCTGCAGCTAAGGAGGCCCTAAAGTCTGTCTTATTTTTCCTCACTAGAGAAAACACTCTTTCAAGTTGCTGTGAGGAATGCACAGGAGGTACAGCACTTTTGGTTCTTCCACAGGAAAATTTGGAAGCGATTTTCGAGTCCGGAAACATTTGTTGGAACAAATGTTTGCATGGTCTCCAGCTGATAAAGGTAGATTGTGTTTGACAAGAAAACTCACAAATAATGCTTCAGCATTGGTAGCTTGCAGGTCTTCCGCCAATGGCTTAAAATATTCCAGTGCTGAAAAATGCGAATTCTTAATTTTCCCAACTTCTACGTGTTTTTTGCAACTGATGTGCTTCCTCACATCATCTCTGCAATGGCACACTGAGTGCAAAAAGCATGATGAATATCAATGTTTAATGGCAAAATGCATGGCCAATGTTTGATATATTCCAAATTAAACTTCACTTTTTGAGCAATACATTTCTTTTTCCTTGGTGGTGAAGACATTTTCAAGATCTTACATGCGATGCTGAACGGTAACTCAAATCAGTGTTGGTGATGTATGTGCAGTGCGAAATTCCCTTTAGGGTCCAGTTTCTCTCAAAAGCATTTGTAAAACTACTCTTATACATATAGATTAAAAATAGGCCAAAATGCTTGTTACCGGGCCGACTGTACTAATCGGCTGTAGATCTACTAATATCGTGACCAGCAGTACCGGACCATTTCGGCAACTGCGAATATCACGACTAGCGCTTAACTAGAAATTGGTTATTTTATTAAAGATTTAAAATAATTGAGAATTGGAGAATTCATGAATTTTTGGCTTGCAGCATGAATCCGTGAATTGCTGAAAAAGTCGTGAAATTTACATCAAATTCATGAGGGTTGGCAGCTATGCACCACCAGAATTGTTGGACATAATGAGGTATGATTTTGCCTGAGAGATGATCCCTCTAGAAGTGAAAGGCATTGATGACAGCTTTCATTTCTAAAAGGCTGATGTATAGTGGCCACTCCCTTGGTTCCCACATGTGGCTGACGGTAGTTAAGTTTGGCAACAAGTAGGCACTCCAACTGTACATACCTACTGGCATCAGTACATACTGTTATTTCCACTTGGGGCTTCTCCAGTGGGATTCCTATGGTAAGCCAACCTAGGCTGCACCACTGATGCAGAAATGATCGTATCTTGGGCATTATCATAACTTTTTGATTGAGGGGACTTGAAAAGGGGCACCATTCTGCTAGCAATGTCATTTGAAAGGGGTGCATAAAATGACGGCCAAGCAGAATGAAGTTCACTTTCAAAATAAATAATCTGAGAACTGACTCTAGTTCAACAATCCTGATTATGTGAACATGAAGAAGCCATACCAGATTCAGGTTGGTGATAAACTCCATACCCAGATGGACAAAATTGTGGGATGAACAGTGTTCACTAGAAAGTCTAGATGATCTAAAAGTGAGCAAAGATCATTTCTGCCTTGCGGTAAAAAGAACTTATCATGTGTTTCTGGCAGATGTTGTTTAGGTATGCTGTTATCGTTGTAAATGAAGTCAATCGAAACAGGAATACAAAGCAATCAATAATCTTGGTAAAAACGCAATGGGCTGATGTTGAGGCCCAAGGGTGGGACTTTGAAATGCTAAATTGTGTTGCAGTAAGCAAAACTGAGAAATTTCATGATGCAGGGTGGATAGGGACATGACAATATGCATCAGTCAGATCAAGGCTAACATCATATTCATCCCATTGGATGGAGAGACGGATTGATCTTGCTGTCTCCATCTCAAATTTTGGTGGTGAAATGAATTGACAGAGATGACTGGTCAATGATTGGAATCAATTTGCCGTTTGCCTTCCAAATCTGAAACAGTCTTGAATAAAATCCTGGTGATTGTGGTCTTTGCACAATCACCTCCTCCTGTTTTTCAATAAGTGACTGTATCTCCAGTTAGAAAGGCATCCTTCTCCCAATCTGATGGTACATACATGAAGAGAGGAGAAGAGGAAAGGAAAAGACTAAGATAAATATGAGAAATTAAAAGGCCAGATATATTTTAGCAACAGCAACCTTGACCTGGAAGGCATGCAACTGTAAGCACGTGCACACTCACAAACATGCGGATCCTAATTGGGCCGAAAGGAATAAGTATAAAAAAGTTCATACAAATGCACTATGTGGTGCTTAACTTATTGTCTAGGGAAAAATGCAGATGCCAGATTTATTTTTTGCAACAGCGATCTTAACCTTAGAGTTACTGACCCCAAAACAGAGAGTGTTTTTCCTAGGACGGATGAAAATAAATGTATGATTTATATTTCAATTCTGTTATCTAGCACTTAAGCTACATCCAGAAATAATATCAACAGGCAAATTCGGAAAATAAAATGCATTGGCAAAATCTAGTGTTGGAACAGTGGTGTTGACCTTAAAGCTACTGACCAAAAATAATTAGAAGCCTTAATAGGGCTAAAGGGAATAATGTACAAAGTGCATTGAAATCTGTTCACAAGAACTTAAGTTTTCATCAAGAAATCAAAATGAATGCCCATCCATCAAGGCATCAGTGGAGAATACAAATTACTTGTGGATACACAGGAAATTTTGTTCACATTTTTACAGTACAAGATACTCCAAAAATTTGGCTGAGGACAATTTCTGAAAATGTCTCCTATCTTTTCAAAATGTTGAGCATAACAAAGATATGCATCAAATAAGTGTCCATTATATTTCTGTGAAAATCTTAATCTTCTGATTGGTCTACAGCAACACAAGTAGGTTATTTGTGAAGAGGAAGCTGAAGTAAACTCCTTTGCTCAAGGTCAGACCACTTATGCTTGTGATGAATTTGTAATTCACAGTAATTAGGATTGTCTTACTTGGTCTCAGCATGATCTGCCTGCTCTCTCTTGTAAGCCTCCTCATAGCTGGTGAGAGAAGTACGAAGCGACTCTATTATCATGTCTGCCTCACCTCTTTCCTTCTGCGACATAAGACCCTGCTGGAATAGCTTTTGCTCCAACTCTACCACCCTGTGCAACAGTAATACAGATAATAATAATAATAATAATAATAATAATAATAATAATAATAATTTCAAAAGAATTAATGTCCCATCTGCTTCCCTGCTTGAAAGATGATTTCGCTTTCAAACCACTTTGAGCTTACATGATGGCCAGAGAGAGGGTAGGTGTGCATGGATATAAAGTGCAGTGTTATCTAATTCTACACTTCAAGTATGAGAACCTTCCCACCCAGTGTTTGGAACCCTTGACTATACATTTACCAAAAACTTAACCAAGACTTCAAATGGCCTTGACCTTACATGAAGGTGATAGGGATGCTAAGATACATCAATATGAAATGGCAAAGCTTAATAATTTGAAACTGGAAGAAGGACAGTTTGAGACCTTAGACCTACTGAAAAACAAGAGCCAAGAACTTAAGCAAGATTTTTAAATGACCATGACCTAGTATAAGAGTCAGAGGGAGGAGAGAGGTGCAAGAATATGACAGAAATCTTCCTGATTCTACAGTTGAAATATGATAACTATTCCTTCCAGGGTTTAGGGCCAAAGACATACATTGTCTAAAGGGGTACACAGAGGGATGTGATACATGGAGATGAAATATCAATGCATACTTATGTGGTCCAATCATGAAAGAAATCCATCAGATAGTTTGGGGCTTAAGACTATTCAGAAAAACTTTAACCAAAACCTTAACCAATGTTGACACTGCTGTCACCATCAGAATGAGTTTATGTGTGTGTGTGTGTGTGTGTGATTAGGATTTTTGATGTAGCTTTAACAATTTTTAAGTCATATCGCTATGATGTCTGCAGTGTGGCAGTTTATAGTGATGTCTAGCACTGGGGCATCATGCTGCAGACATATAGCATGATGTCCCACCCAGTCACATTATCCTGACACCAGGCTGACCAGTCCAAACACTAACCTCTTAATGCTGAGCGCCAAGCGAGGAATCTGTTAGTACCATTTTTATAAGTCTTTGGTATGACTCAGATAGGGATCAAACCCATGACCTCTTGCTTCCGAGGCTGATGCTCTAACCACTAGGCCACTGGAGCGGTCAAGAGAATAAGTGACACCCATGTTTTGTGTATGCTAACATTTTTACAACATTAAAAATAATAATAACAAGCAAATACAATTCATTTTTGTCCCCTGCCTACCATGGTGATGTAAAAAAATTCAAAATAATAGAATATATGACCTTTAGGACAGAGCTTTAACGTTAATTAGTTAATTAACATTAGTTAGTAAAGTTAATTAACAAAGAAAGTAACCAAATTTAATAAATTTAATAAATATATTGATAAGTACCCGTAACCATAAACATTAAACCTTGATTGTGATACATGTAACTCAGATAACGTAAGCTTTCAGTCAAAGATTTCTGACAACTGAAAAGAAAATGAAAAATCAGCAGCTTTTTTGGTACCTGCAGAACAGACAACAATTGTGTTGACCATTATAATGTCTTTCCCAAACTTATAACATTTGCATACCCCTTTTGGGACATTGATATTGTTGGTGTATCCCTTCTCCCAGTGCCATAGTGAGTTTTCTTAGTGCAAATTTTAGTGATTTATTTTCTGCCACCTACCCCCTGAAACCTTACCACTGGTGGTACAAGTACCACTCTTTGGGAAACACTGGTCTAGACCATATTAATGTCTAGAACATTCTATTGTTATTATCATTCTATTGTGTAGACCATTCTATTGTCTATAACATAATCATGTCTAGACCATTCTAAAGTGTAGACCATTCTAATGTTTGTTGATTTATTATGGTATAGATCAACTACAACATAAAGCAATTGAAATCATGCAAGTGAAAAGGTAAGGTGGGTAAGTCTACTGGATGTACTTACTCAAATGCAAAGTTTTCCTATCCTTCATCAGATGTACACAAAAAATATGAGCATCAACAAAAACTACCTTATATATTTTACTAATCTTTATCTATGTAACTAATTCTTGGATTCTCTAAACAAGCAAACGTCTTTACTAAAATATGTAACATATTAAAACTACACACAACACAATCTACAAAACATTCTTGTAAATGATCTTGCCATAATTTTGTGGGATTATTACGCACACCAATCGTATGTAAATATCGTAACAGCAAAGCTTATTTACCTAGCAGATTTCTTTTCAAGAGCTTTAGATGTGGCATCTAGTTTGGCATTAGATTCTTGGACTTCATTTATCAGCGTCAGAACCTGGGACTTCAAACTCTGGATATCTCCTGTATGTTGGCTGAACTGCAAATAAAAAAGAAGAAAAAATAACGATTGATTCTACTGCACTCCATCTTAAAGAAATATAGACCTCAAGCTCCATGCTTCCTGTAGAATACCATAGAGGTACCAAACTCCATGCTTCCTGTAGAATACCATATAGGTACCAAACTCCATGCTTCCTGTAGAATACCATATAGGTACCAAACTCCATGCTTCCTGTAGAATACCATATAGGTACCAAACTCCATACTTCCTGTACTATACCATATAGGTACCACACTCCGTGCTTCCTGTACTGTACCATATAGATACCAAACCCAATGCTTCTTGTACTTTACTATTTAGGTGCCAAATTCTATTCTGACTGTACCCTTAAAGCACCATCTCTTTTGGCAGGTCACAACAGAATGGAGCAAAAACTGTGTTATTTCTATCCATAACTTGTTGAAATATAGAAAATATCCATAAATATATCAGTATCAGAAGCACATCCTATTTTGCCTTTTGTAAAACAAAATATACTTTTCTCGCCTCCTTTATCAATTCCTCATTAGCTTAAGTATGAGCTGACAATTGCCTGTACTGAAACAACTTGACCTAAGTTAATGTTGACCTTGCAGGAGATACAGAGCACAGTAACCCATTTTTTTAATGCTGACATAGTTCATTACCTCATGGCTGCATTATAATGTTAAATGTCAGAAGAATACAGTCAGAGCATGCATGTGACAAAAAAAATAATATTAAACTTAATTTGGCATTTTCATGTCATTTTCATTTCAGTCTTAACAAAAAATATATAAATATTCTAAACAACGAAGATAGAAATATGAAGAAAGAAAGAAATACATGAAAAAATGATATTAATTTTTGTATTTATCAGATACCAGATACATGCATCCAAAATGCCTTTTTTGCATTCCTGTCAAACTTTTCTCTGGGCCACAAGAGAGATCAAAGGTTAAATAGCTGTTATTGTTTAATTTTGTATATAGACGTTTCCTACACACGAATACGAATCTGTACAAAATGACCATATTTCTTATTTTCAATAAACTGCACAAATCATTTAGGAAGATCCTCCCAAATAAATGTATACCTTTCTTACAACAAGATAAAACAAAAAGGTAAATATGTAAACATCCGTTAAAAGGTAAATAAAATAAAAGGTCAAAAAAATAAAAACCTATAAATGAATAAAAAATGTTAATTTTTTATATATAAACTGCATTCTTTTGAAAACGTCAGTCTTTTCTCTGGATGTATATCATTACCTATCCACTATATTCAGTTCACATAAAACACTTTGTCCCACAAGTAGAAGTCAACATACTTGACATATTATGTTTTACCATCTGTGATAACTGGCAAGGTAGTATCCACACTTGCTGAAGTTCACCCTCCAGGTAACATGCACTATGGTTAAGGTTCACCCTTCATGTAGTTGAGGTTCACCCTTTAGGCAGTATGCACTTTGGTTAAGGTAAACACCCTTCAGGAGGTATGCAATCTGGTTCAGGTTCACCCTTTAGGTAGTGTGCATGTGATATGTGAGTGGCACATTACTAACTGAACACTTTTCCTATGTCACTAATACTTAGAACAAGTCACCAAATTCAAGGTTTTGAAGGATTTTCAGTATTGTATGTGAATCCCAAAAGAAATTTGATACTTCGTTATACATTGTTGCAAAATTTCAACATGCCTGTCATTTCTACAGTGTAAATGGAGACTTTATCCACTAACAAACTTGAGACAGTGGCATGTAGTGTGCAATGGCAGCTACAACCCTATCTCCATCTTCTGAAAAGGTATGCATGCCTAATGAAAGGAGGCCCTGACTTCACTGAATATACTTTGAAATATATGAGGATTATTAGAGGACTCTATGTAATGGCAAAGATCACATATTTTTTTGAGTTTTAAATATCCAAGGCAGTTATTTCGGGAAGATAAAATTTTGAAGCATGGGCAAGACTGATTTTTGCTGCTTCTAGATCAAGATGAATCAAAATGCCAAAAGTTGGAATGAAATTTAAATTCTGAGTATAAAAGGTCTAGTATTTGGGTCTAAAGATGACATCATATGCAGGATTAGCTGGATTCAATGACATATGGTTGAATACTGAAGAGGCAATTTCATTCATCTTATGGTTCATTTGACTCAGCACACAAGTTTTCTGAAGAGAAAGTTTTAAATGTTCCATTGCAACACCCAAATCCCTAAGTGGGTATCAAATTAAGCATCTTCATGCAAGACTTTTGAGTGGTACTCCACATTTTGACTGGTTTTCCAAATCAGACTTTGAAACATGTCTGCTTAGAAGCAAAACCAGATAACCAGTCTGTATTAATGATATTGCTGATGTAAGCAACAATTAAGATGTTATGTGACATGTGTAAGTTGACCATACAAGATGTATTTCATTTAATCCTCTGCACACATGATACTTCTGGTAGTAGGCCAAAAATACAGTTTTGAAGACTGTCTAACACATATACCATTTTATAGTTAAATCAACTGCTTTTACAATTACAAAAATATGTTTTTAAAATTTTATTTAAAAATGCAAGCACAGTATTTTTACATGTTCTATCAACAAATTAGAGAAACCAACCAGAACCACTCTACTGGCGACCAGAAATGTTCCAACAGTACAGAGACCAATGCAATGATGCATGGCAGATCCACTGTTCAAGAACAATTGACATGTGCACAAAACAAACTCTTAATTGATTACCTTATTGCTGAATTATTGGAAGTTTAAGGCCAAATGTGGAGTGTCTTTTGGAGAGTTATAAGTAATAAAGGAATAAAAGGTGGTAATGATGTCTTTGATGAAAATCAGCTGACCATTGATGGAAGGGAGATAAGATGGCGAGACCAACCATAATAAATTATTTCTGCTGAAACATTAGAGTAAGTATTTTGATTTTTTTATATGCTTAGTTGTTATTAAATTTTTCAAGATTATTTAAGAGGGATATTTAAGGGCAGCTTTTGCATGTTTTGTTCAATTCATGGCAAAATTCCCAAACATGTGCTTTCTCCCAATGCTAAGAAACCACAGCTAAGAAATATTACAACACTGCATGGATATTAGAGTTTTAAGTGTGTGCAGGCAAGTAGCAAAGGTCCAGTGTTTCAAAGGTATGCATCTTTTGTATTTCATGACATAAATTTAGTTAAATCCCTACATAAAATATATCGTTTAATAGAATATAACAAGATTTTAATTTTAAAGTTGGGATAAATTAATCATCAAAGCATAATATTATTTTATTATTTCTTTAAAGTCTAAATCAATCTTTATCTTTTTAAATTTACAGTGGAGAAACTTGCAAACCATGAAGAGAAAAAATTCCTTGAGGATGGGATCATTATTACATCTCAAGTCCAAATCAAGAAATTCCTCCATGGAGCGAACATAACTTGGAGGACTATTGGCGAGCAGTCAGCAACCTAACAAACCAGCAACAGAAAACTGAACCTAGAAGTTCTTTGCAGGCAAAGCATAGTTGTAATGTCAATGTAATGTTCTAATGCTAATACAAAGAGGAAATTATCCATTCTTCGCAAAATATAATGTGACTGATGGGGAGGTCTGGACCATTGAATAATTCAGAGCCTATTAAGTGTGAAGTATAATAATCACGGTGAATGTCATCAGTGTTCACAAAACAGTAAATTATGTGAAGGAAACTAAAAATGCTATTGGATACTATTACAAAAATCTTTGAACTATAAGATAAACAACTTTTCCTTTTTCATTAACTGACAATATATTGACTCATTAGTTACTGCAACATCCAAATCTAATCCAATTTCTGTTCAAAACTTGCTGTTTTATTATACTATAAAGAGACTACATACTATGGACACTTATTTTGTTTTCAATCAACATGGAGAACATAACATTTATGCCAATGAAAAATCTACTGATTTAGAAGCCAATCTACTGATCAAAATTTGTAAATCTACTGATTTGAGATCCTGGTTCTGTCACATGTATGCCTTGGTAAATTCACCATGTCCTTCTTCAACAACTGAGGGAAATTCAAACAAGTGTTCATCATGAGAAACGTGTGAATTTCTTACTTTTAAAACAGCACCTATGTGACTTATTGTTTTTGAAAATAACGCACTTGCCCAGGACATAATAACTGCTACAAAGCAATGCCAAGGAGATGATATCTGCTACAAAGCAATGCCCAGGACCTGATAACTGCTACAAAGCAATGCCTGGGACATAATAACTGCTACAAAGCAATGCCAAGGACATGATAGCTGCTACAAAGCAATGCCTGGACATAGAAACTGCTACAAAGCAATGCCAGGACATAATAACTGCTACAAAGCAATGCCAGGACATAATAATTGCTACAAAGCAAGTTCCTCACTGAAAGACCAGACTAGTTCTGGACATCAGATGACCCAATCTGTACAGCCCAGATGTTCCGAAAATTGGACTTAAAAATATATAGGTAGCTCCTTAGACCTAGGCTGAACAGGTTATTCATTATGCTATACTTCCATGTTCCTTAAACCTAGGTTGAACAGGTCATTCATTATGCCATACTTCCATGTCCCTTGGACCTAGGTTGAATAGTCATTTATTATGCTATACTTACATGTTCCTTGGACCTAGGTTGAACAGATCGTGTCCCTTAGACTTAGCTTGAATAGGTTGTACATTATGCCACACTTCCATGTGCCTTAGACATAGGATGAACACATCATTCATTATACCATGCTTCCATGTCCCTTAGCACTACGTTGAATAGATCATTCATTATGCCATACTTCCATGTCCGTTAGACTTGGGTTGAATAGGTCGTACATTATGCCATATTTCCATGTCCCTTGGACCTAGGTTGAATAGATCATTCATTATGCCATACATCCATGTCCCTTAGGCCTGGGTTGAATAGGCTGTACATTATGCCATACTTCCATGTCCCTTGGACCTAGGCTGAATAGGCTGTACATTATGCCATACTTCCATGTTCCTTAGACCTAGGCTGAATAGGCTGTACATTATGCCATACCTCCATATATCTAAGACATGGGTTGAATAGGTCATTCAGTATGCTGTATTTCCATCATATGCTTTCTCAAAGTGAAATAAAAATGGGTACATACTGTTCTTTATGAAAGCATCTCTAATAAATGCTTCAAGTCTGAATTGATGGTTTATTGTGCTTCTCTGGCATCAAATTCCATGATGATGGTATGTTAGTGAGTTTTTTTAATTCAAGATGCCAGAGAAATCTGTCACTTAATATTTGTTCCATGGTTCTTGCAAATAAAGCTTGTTAGCAATAAGGGATGCTACCTGGAAAGTAAGTGTGTTTTTTGTTAGGTTTATGTATTAGTATTACAGTTGCTTCTCACCAATACAGTGAGAAGTCGCCTGTTTCCTAAATTTTATTGAAACTGTTTAGTAATGTCTGAAGAACCATATATGGCAAGCATATCAGAAGTAGACATCATCTAGTTCTGCTGAAATATCATGGGGTCAATTAAGAATGTTCTGTAGTTTTCTGGCAGTGAATGGTTTATTGTACTCTTAAGTGTTTTTTATCCAATCTAAATTTTCAAGTACCTTTTTCTTTCAGTTTTTGAAATTGCAGCAGTTTTCAGAATAGTTCTGGGGTGAAAACTGCTAAACTTCTATTGTAATGTGCTACTTCCAAGAAAGAAATGTGGGTAAATGCATCCAAATGGACACTACAAAGTGATCTGGTTCAAATTACAGTGCTGCTTTTAAGCATTAATTAGGGATACACTAACATTTTGTTTTCTATTGCCAAACAATTCCTTTCATGTTTAACAACATTTTGTACATAATTAACTGTTAAATTTATGTCATTTTTTACCTGCTTGGTATGCTGCAGCTCTTTCTGCAAGATATCCAGCTGCTGCATCAGTTCCTGTTTCTGTTGCTGGTTTTCCTCCAGCACCTGGGCAACCTGTCTGTCAAGTTGCTGCTTGTAGTGCTCTAGCATCTGACTCTTCTGATGCATCTCTGCCTGGAAGTTCTCCAGCTGGAAAAAAAACATACCAAAATATATCAGATAATGGTGAAATTAAACATTGCTGTATAATTAAGGTCACAGTGACCCACATTTAAAATACAATATAATGATCCAACAACATGCTCTTCTTATAGAAATCCACAATGATACTTATACCTGGAAAATTATATATATATATATATATATATATATATATATATATATATATATATATATATATATATATATATATATATATATATATATATCATAATAGATATAGATACATAGTTAATCAACTAACAGTTCTTTGAGATCTAAGCCAGTTCCGTGTCCAATATGCAAAGCTATTGATAAAATCAAATAAACCTTTACATAAAATTTAGGTCAGAGTGACCCACTATTGTTACAGCAATATAGTGCTCCAATGCCTAGCTCTTTGGGTAGATCTCTTTTTGAATGAATCATAAACATGTAAAGATACTGACAAAACTGAAAAAGCTGTAATATTTATGTAATTGTGTTCTACATTGATGACAACAGTATTCCAGCTTCTGGTGCTGCTGACAAATCTTTGCTTGGTAGTTTTCCATTTTACACAAGTCACAGTAACCCACATTTGGACTAGCATATGCCTCTCCTGATACATACAAATCTCATCTGATTTCATCTTCAGCTAGGATATCACAAAAACATTTAGCAATAATAATCATTACACTGAGAACAGCTAAAAAAATTAGAAACAGTGACCTACATTAAAAAGGCAGTGCAGTACTCCAACAATAATGGGGACTTCAAAATCTGACCTGATTGCATTTTCATCCAATAAAATAAAACATAACTACCTGTATACCAAAATATTGATGCACTTAAACGGGTGAAATTTTATGTTATAATAACTAACCCACAGTTAGTACCATAATGGAGTATTCTAACTGCTGCTTTTTAATCTGCCAGATTTAACCTATGTAACTTCTCATGCTGGTGCAATTGTGCAGAAATAAACATTAATGATGACATGAAATTAGTACAGATAGAAAGAGAAAGAGCTGTAAAAAAAAGCACTGTGAATTTCAGGTGATGCAAGAGTGCAGTGATCAATACAAAATGAACATTTCTGAAAGAGCAAGAATGTATAATTATATAAAAAAGAACTAATACTGACCAGAAGTAATTATAGGTTACTGCATTTTTATGGGAAAATATGAACGAGTTTTTCAGATGGATATACTGCACGACCAGGGGAGTGCAGTATATCCATCCGACAAAACGAGTTCATATTTTTCCATAAAAATGCAGTAACCTTTTTATTATATGCTCATTTTCTTATTCTATCAATGGCTTAATGCACACATAACTCCGCCCAGATAAATTTGAACTTAGCTGCATGATAGACATAACTTTCGAAAGAAAATGGTGTTTTGGTCCACTTAAAATTGAAATTTAGAGTCATATTGTAAATGAATGTGCATTGCAACAACTTTTCCATTTAGTCTGGAAGGAACAGATTTTAGTATTTTTGTCAATTCTACTAAATTCTGTGATAATGACTGGATTTATGTGTCAAATCTACATCAAGCACATCTGATTTCAGCAGCAAGGGAGCAGTGTGTTCACATCTGCAAGTGTTTCTGTTCTGTCATTGAATATTTGGAATCATAATGTGTGAAAAATATGAAGTCTTTCAATTGTAATTATCAAAAAGTTGCTATGGAATATAATGTTTATTTTATTCTGAGTGCAGTAAGGAGAATGTAATTTCACTTGGAATGTAGTCAAAATTACAGTACAATTTCAAAATGTGTAATCAAGCTTCAGAACCCATGACATGGCTCATGTAACTCAAATTTGCAGAAAGAAGAAAGTACCTTTTTAGAAAATTCAGGATGTAAAACTGTAAGTATATTTTTTTGCCATTCTTATTACCAGCAAAAGAAGACATATTTATGCCTTGTCACTTGCATGTTATTTATAGGGACCCAGCAAATTTTTTACCTCTGTGGCATCTATCTCTAGCCTAAATCTGAAACACTGTATCAAGAAAGTTAATGTGGAATGTGGCAAAGCAGCTGATATGTGGCAGTCCACAAAACATCTGCTTTAGTTCATTAAAAAATAAATTTAATCAGCCAAAACGTAAAGCATCCACTACATAAGTGTACATGATTTGTTTACAAAGTAGTTCCTAATACACTTCTGGGCATACCTGTCATGCATGTGAGTGCAATATCATAAAATATTGCATGAATGTGACAATGTAAAGATAACGGAGACAAAAATGAGCATGAAATAAAAAATGATACAGACAAAACAATCTGCCCTGCTTCAGTAGTATTGTTATATTGTAATGTAAGTCATTAATAAAATTCTATTTTGATGCAGACTGATACTATATTTTCAATATTTTGACTTCTTTCCTCATTGGCACAGAAAAATATCAGAGGAGATTTTACAAAATTCCAAAGATACATATTTACAAGAAGGCAAATCTCAAATCTTACCTGAGTGTTTTGATTTGCTATCTTGGACCTGAACTGGCTCACTAGTTGCCTTTCATACTGAAGTTTTTCTCGTAACTCAGTTGCAGCGTCTGACACAGAAAATGTATTGTCATTCTTTTCATCTGTTTGACTGAAACTTTCACATCTGTCTGCAGCTGCTGTTTGCATCTCTAGAAACTCCATGTCTTGCCTTGCAGCCGACGTTTGCACCGCTGACGTCTGCTTCCTGGTTCTAGTCTCATCAGGTATATCCACCATGCTGTAATCATACTGTCTAGTGTTGTTTCCATAATGCACAAATCCCTCCCCAGAATTCCCTGACATATGCTTCCTCTGTTGCATGTCTGACAGGAAGCTCTGCAACTTCTTCTGTAACTGGTTGTTTTCCTCGTTAAGCTTGGAATTTTCCATCTGAATCTGTTCTTTCAACCTCTGTAGCTTCTCCAAGTCCTGTAGAATCTGATCATTCTGATCTCGAAACAGTCTTACCTGTGCCTCAAGCTGAATAATGCGCATCTGAAGACTATCCTTTTCCCCTTGTAGCTGTTCTATCTTTACTGGATCTTCCACACTCCTACTGACAATAACCTGAACAAGAAAATCATAAATGGTAGTGTGGTCAGACTGCAAACCATCATTACTGTAAAATTCATTTTTATTCATGGGGTATCAATCTTTATAGATTTTTGATAACTCTGAACCACAGATTGGCACATCCAAAAAACAACTTAAGTGACTTGATGAACAATAGTGTCTGAGAATATGGGTCAAATGTACATGTAAACCCAACCCTAGAGAAACTGAGTTCAGTGCAAAGGTAAGCACAAACCACTTAGCCATGAAATACAGTTTAAGATAACTGACAGCTGTAGTACTCGTGATGCAATAACATACTGAGTTATATGACTCCATACATAAGTGCCTGTAAAAATGAGATGAATGAACAATGTAACACTCCCATGATGTATCTAAATATCAACTTGTGTTACTCAGTGAGCAATAGTGTCTGAGAAAATGACCTTAATGCAAACACTAGCAAAACTGAGCCAAACTCAAAGGAGAACCAAAAATGACTGGACTGTGAATATGTCACAGTGACTAAGTTTTCATTGATGACATAGTCCTCTGTGACTCCAAAGGCAATAATGGACGGAAAAAGCAACTACATTGTGAATAATACTACAACCTGTACATGGCCACATAGCAGTCACATATTTAGGAATTAGTTTCAGTGGATAATAACTTCATTTACAATTAGCCTAAAACAAAACAGATTTTTATTTTATGTGTTTTATATATTGTGTGAACTTATATGTACTGCAATATAAGTTTGTGTTTGGCATTGTTTAAGGATCTGTAATGGACCAGACAAATCTGCACTGGACCACACAAATCTGAACTGGTTCCATGGTTTGGTTTGGTTTGGTTTATAACCAACTTTCTACTTTCTTACCTATCAAAATACATTATTGTTTAAAATCTGGAAAATTACGATGTGTCCTATCATATCTATTTTCATATTTATTGTTTAAAATCTGGAAAATTACAATGTGTCCTATCATATCTATTTTCATATTTATTGTTTAAAATCTGGAAAATTACAATGTGTCCTATCATATCTATTTTCATATTTATTGTTTAAAATCTGGAAAATTACAATGTGTCCTATCATATCTATTTTCATATTTATTGTTTAAAATCTGGAAAATTACAATGTGTCCTATCATATCTATTTTCATATTTATTGTTTAAAATCTGGAAAATTACAATGTGTCCTATCATATCTATTTTCATATTTATTGTTTAAAATCTGGAAAATTACGATGTGTCCTATCATATCTATTTTCATATTTATTGTTCGGTTTTAAATTCTGAGACCAATATGAGTTACATTTAAGATTTTCATGGATGATTGATGATGGATACGATGAAACATGAAATAAAATGAAACAAAACATGGCAAATAACAGCAGCTTTTTAATTCATTATATATACGTTGCTTTATGCGTGGATCTGACTGCTTGAGCTTGGATTCTTTGTTTATTTGCTTCCATTGAATTAAATATATTTGTATGTGTTTGGACTGCAAAGAAAAGTAATTATTCTTTGCCATCTGACAACAAACAGAAAATGTGGCATGATGGCATGCACAATAGTTACCCCCACCATCGTCAGGATATTGGTGATGTTTCTGCGATATCTCATCGAAATTCTGAGAAGTATATTGGTGTTTTATAGAAAAGTTTGTTTCCAATTGTTCATAATTCCAGACTTCTTCTGGAAGAACTGCTGAGTACATACTTCTCAATGAAACTATACTGAGTATGATCAAAACTGAAACTATATTGAGTATGATCAAAACTGAAACTATACTGAGTATGATCAAAACTGAAACTATATTGAGTATGATCAAAACTTTAACTACATGGAGTATGATGGAGTATGATCAAAACTGAAACTATATTGAGTATGATCAAAACTTTAACTACATGGAGTATGATGGAGTATGATCAAAACTGAAACTATATTGAGTATGATCAAAACTTTAACTACATGGAGTATGATGGAGTATGATCAAAACTGAAACTATATTGAGTATGATCAAAACTTTAACTACATGGAGTATGATCAAACTTTAACTACATGGAGTATGATGTAGTATGATCAAAACTGAAACTATACTGAGTATGATCAAAACTGAAACTATACTGAGCATGAACAAAACTGAAACTATATTGAGTATGATCAGAACTGAAACTACATGGAGTATGATCAAAACTGAAACTATACTGAGTATGAATAAAACGGAAACTACATGGAGTATGATCAAAAATGAAACTATACTGAGCATGAACAAAACTGAAACTATATTGAGTATGATCAGAACTGAAACTACATGGAGTATGATCAAAACTGAAACTATACTGAGCATGAACAAAACTGAAACTATATTGAGTATGATCAAAACTGAAACTATATTGAGTATGAATAAAACGGAAACTACATGGAGTATGATCAAAAATGAAACTATACTGAGCATGAACAAAACTGAAACTATATTGAGTATGATCAGAACTGAAACTACATGGAGTATGATCAAAACTGAAACTACATGGAGTATGATAAAAACTTGTAAGAAGACTAACAGACATTGAAAAACAAAACCTAACTTATTCATGTTACCAAAATAATCTGGTCGGCACTATTTTCTTAACATTTTCTATTATACTGTATGTAAGAAATATTACTCTCCAATCAAGTTAATGTCAATAGATGCTGATGTCCACATTGAGTGCTGTATTATGGCCATATATGGTACAGACTGTCAGCAAGTAATTCCAAATTTCAGAATTTTCACACGAAGGATAAGAGAACCGAGTTGTATTTGGGAAGTATGTCTTTTCATCCATCACCTTCAATTTGGGAAAGTCCCAATACTGCATATTATGCAAGTATTCAATACAATACATAGCAGGAAGGTTATACTAAGTTTAGCTTACTGTTTCTGCAGGTTGAAAAGTGTCATCATGACTGGCTTGCACCAATATTGTCAATTCATCAATTCTCTTTTTAAGCTCCTCTACCTGAAAATTTGACAGAAATCATACAACAAATTTCAGTACACATTCAAATTTAATGACTAAAGTTTTAAATATTACATATTTATTTTATGCTAGGCCATGAAGTACTGGATTTTCTGAGGAAAATAATCTTGATAATTCACTGCTATTTTCCCACTGCCTCTCAACAGATGCTAATAACATTATGATCAAGAAATAAATTTGAAGTTATTGTTAGGCACACACATATTAGATCAGTAAGTATGGCTGCATCCCATTAAAGATAAACCAAGTTCAAATCCAACAATAAACAAACTCTTTTTTTTCTCTTAATTCAAGTTATCTTACTTTGAATTGATAAGGAGAATTATGCTACTGTTTATATTCACAAAACACTGGAGAACATAAAAGGTAAACTGCTGACATCAGGCAGGATCCAGTAAAAAATTTGCTACTTTGATACATTATATATATATTGCTAGCCAATAGGTCTGAGCATACAATAAAAACAAAATTTGCTTGCTATGAGTGAACGACAGATACATTTCATCTTGTGGGTGAAAAATCACACCCACTTGATGAAATATTTCCCTTATTCACTTCTTTGAAGTAAATATCCTCTCTATTTTAGTTTACATCTAAACACATACACCAATGCATTCAGACATATATCACCTTATCAACCCATCACCCATCTCTCTCTCTCTCTCTCTCTCTCTCTCTCTTTGGATGTTGTTGGGTTTTATGAATCATGGTCTGAATTTTAACAAACATTAAAACTCATAAATTACATGCAGTATTCTCTGTCTGCCTTTTCAGTATGTCAGATCCGATATGCAAAGACAAATTACTTCTGACAGCACAATGCCTTCAATCCCTTGGAACAACTTGATTTCAACACCAACACAATGGCTTTATACAACACCAACACACTGGCTTTATACAACACCAACACACTGGCTTTATACAACACCAACACATTGGCTTTATACAACACCAACACATTGGCTTTATACAACACCAACACACTGGTTCTATACAACACCAACACACTGACTTTATACAACACCAACACACTGGCTTTATACAACACCAACACACTGGTTTTATACAACACCAACACACTGGCTTTATACAACACCAACACACGAGCTTTATACAACACCAATACATTGACTTTATACAACACCAACACACTGGCTTTATACAACACCAACACAGTGGCTTTATACAACACCAACACACTGGCTTTATAAAACACCAACACACTGGCTTTATACAAATTGCTGTAAACTTAAGGACATATTTGGTTCTATATTATTACTCTTATAAAAATAGGAGACATGACTATTAAGGTACAATAAAGGTTATAATTAATGTAAAGTTTGACACCTTCATTACAAAGAACAAACTGATTCACGATCATACTGCATCTTTCTACTAGACTATACATACCACAGACCACCATCAGTAACAATTAAGATCCTGCAAGAATAATTAGTGTATCCATTCCTCCAATTCCAGAACCCTGTATTATTTTAATTTTGTTGGAGAAGGTGGTCCAAAACAAACTAAAGATATTTGATTTCCTCATGAATTAGCTTCATCTTCTTTTTCTCTTCACCTCTGCCACCAGTTGAAAACTACTTACAAACCAGTCAACTGATTTCTTGTTATCTACATCCTGTATTTTCAATTTAAGAAACTATATTTGAATATTCCATGTACCAGTCAATCATATTAGTGCTTAAGTACTTTTCTCCCTACCTGTTACATGCCAACCCCTGGCAAGGAAAAAGTGTAATCCAAGTGGACAAAAAGAGTAATCTGAGCAGAAAAAGAGTAATCCACATATAACATGATAAAAATTCAATGAAGTTCTGTACAAAATGATTCATTTACCATTCTGGTCTTTTAACATCATTTACTGCTTCAAGTTTTCATATGTAGCACTTTTAGCTTTAGAAAGCAAGATCCTGTCATGTTGCAGTTCAAAACACTTTGTACGAGCAGAGGCCATGAATTTTTGCACATCAGAAGAGCATTCATTACTGGATTACTCAGCCTCAATCTGAATTCAGTTGTATTTTTGTTAATGATACTGAACAATCTCTCACAGTCAGCATTAGAATGGTAAAGAACCAATATTCCTTTTATAACCTGACAATAAAGAGGCAATTTATATCTTCCAGTGATTTGGTCTTTTAGGGAAATAAGGTGCCATTGCATATTAAGTATGTGAAGTACATTGTCAGGTAGAATGCTAACTTGATGCTTCTAGAATTCTCCTTCCGTATGATCCAAGACAGACAAGGGTGGCAATAGAAAGGGATATCTCTTGATAAAGAATCTTACACTTTTAAAGCTTTCTGACTGCCTCTCATTTACATCAGCAACTGAAGCATTTAAAAGCACTTCATCTACATATGGACATTTCTGGAGAACGTAATCACAGGCTGTAGCATAATAATCTCTTACAAGGTGCATCAAATGACAAGGACAACCTATTATGTACACTGATGGAGACAGTTTCAAAATATAGGAATCATTGATGCATCATCAGCTGAAAACCCCATAAAGTTCTGCCATTTTATGTCATGTTTCTTCAAAGCATTATCAAGCAAATCAAAAATCTTTTTTCCAGTGGAATCTACTGTTAATTCTAGCAATGAAAGAAGTTCTCTCATGACTTTGCACTTTTCATTGTCAAAGCATCTGATACAGACTGGGTACAACTTTTTGTCATCATAATCACTATTCCTGTCTGTGGCAATACTAAACAGACCAATTTTCATTACTTCTGCTATTTTAAGCTAAGTATCTTCAGTTAAACATGGATGATTCTGTTCTTGCACATGCACATTTTTCCACAATTTTGGAATCAGGAAACATCTGTTTAAACAAATGACCAACTTGGCCTGCTACCGCTAAGGGTGGTCCGTGTTCTTATAAGAACTCGGTAAATAACACCTCTGCATTTATAACATTCATGTCCACACTTGAGTTCTGCTATAAAAAAAGAAGTTGCCATAGTATTGGAGTTAATAAGACCAGCTAATTCTACGTGTTTCTTTGTTTTCAAGTGTTTTTCCACATCAACTTTACCAAAATGACCAATATTAAAATCCTTTATACACAGTCTGCAATGGGCAAGATAATGCCCTAGAATGGAATACTGTATTATGTCACTCATGTATTCATCTTTGAATCTTTGGAAGATTTGTCTTTTTTTGTTGGTCTTTTTCTGATCCAGCTGTGAAATTGTTTGAAAAACATTTCTGCTTTCACACACTCAAATTGGCTAGAATCCAAATGATGACTTTTAGCGCCAAATATTAAAAAATCCTTTCCACACAGCCTGCGATGAGTGTGATTATGCCCTAGAATGGAACACTGTATTATGTCATTCATGTATTCATCTTTGGAGGATTATGTTTTTTGTCTTTTTCTAATCCATCTGTGAAATTATTTGCTCTAACACATGCATCAGCTAGAATAAATCTGACCTGACTTTAGGTGCCAAATACATACAGACTGTTCTGTACCAAGTATAAATTAGAACAAAGAATCTGAGAGCAAAGATTCAAAATTAGAAAACCAGTCTGTTTTCTCAGAACTAAGCAATACAGCTGCTATAAATAAAATATAATGATAGTGTGAGGAAAGTAAATGCAGGTCTATTGTACTCTTGTACAAAAGCCATAGACATGACCTATGGCGCACTATAGACTGGTTCTCTAACAAACATAAATCATAACATTGATCTGAGATCAAAAATTTGAAAGTAGAAACCAGCATGTTTCTTGCAAATATTACAGCTGCTATACAAAGAACATATTAATACTGTTAGGAAAGTGTATGCACATCTATGGACAAGTTTACTCTTATGTCACAGTTATGTACAAACTGTCTTTTCTAGAATATGATCTGTTGGATTAATAGGGAGTTTATAAAAATGAGAAAAGAAGTTATTGATTCTTTTTGGCGGGGGATATACTTGAAAAGCGTAATCCAAATATGTGCAAGCATAAGGCATGATTTAGTGAAAAACAGCATAATGATTACGCCAAAAGCGTAATGGTTGGCATGTATGCTACCTGTGTCCATAGGAAAACTTCAAATTGTAAAAAAGGAAAAACCATCTGCTTTTCTGGAATTCTGTCAACTTGGAATGTGGAAATTCAACAATAGATTCATAATAAGTGTACAAAATCTGGAATAGCCAGCATATGTGCCCATCCAATGATCTCCCTCTTTCCCTCTCGCTCTCTGTCCTTTGCATGTTATTTTCCAGTTGGGTTGATATTTTTCAAAACAATAGGTTTTATTGGAAATTGAATATTGCTTTGACTTGGAACCAAAGATAAAAATCTATTCACATTAATTATAGCTTTTATTAAAATGGCTGGCACTAATTTAGATTTTGATTTGAGAGGTCAAAAACTAACTGGACACCGAATCAACTGCAGTGTTCTCCCCTGGAATTATTACAGCACTGGGGTAACCATGCGGTAGCATCACACAATGTTTTCAAAAATGCACATAATTATCATAAAGGTGGAAACAAATTTATGAAATATAAAGAAAATACAAGTATGTAGACAGTATTCTTTATTTCTCAAAGTTATGTCATATTTTTTTAACAAAGGTCAATAGTTTTTTAAATTTAAATAATAGATTTTTCTTTTCTTCACTTCCTCTTATCTCTTTACTGTTATATTAAAGCCAAAGTCCTACATGAAAAGTTGTACTGTTTTGAAGGGTATGAGGTAATTCAGCAACCTCTGCAACAGCCTCCTCAAAACACTCTTGTACCTGCTCATAAATTAAACAGTCAGGCCAAGCCAGACATAAAAGACAATGGTTAAGCCAGTGGGTGATTATCCTGGATTATCTTAATGACATACCCAAGAAGTATCAAGTAATGGTGTCATTCAAGTAATAGGGCACAAAATTAGGTGACAGAACATTTATTAAATAGAGTATATTTAAAGAATAGTGGCAAACACAAAAGCATATTGGAAATGGTACACAGCATTATTGGCAGGTTCATAACATCGCAGCCCTAATGAAAGCATATCGCAAACAAGGACCACAACAGTAAATGTCCATAGAGAGAAAACTGAATCATTAGCCTATTTTAACTTACCGAGAACTCATAATTTACTACTCTTAATGAAGCCAATCATAAAACTTTATTTTCTATTTTTAGAATCTTTTCTTCCCAAAAATGTAACCATAAGAAACATATCTTTTTTGTTCCTCTAAATTTCACACCCAGATATCTTCTGAACCTGTTTACAACATGGAGCAAATTGAGGATTCCATTTCTTTAAACTAGAAAATACCACAGACATTGGCTCCTATTTGTACAGTGTGAAGAAAATTACAATCGAAATTGGTAAAAGAAACCTTGATAAATCTGTTTATCCACAAAGCAGGGGTTAATACCCAGTAATCTGAATCAACATCATGAAATTCCTATCTTTTAAAAAGAAGTACTGTAATATATTTTGCAAAATTTTCTTTCCAAACAACATATGCAGAACACTGTAAAAAAACAATATTTGATGAAATTTTGATCAATGAAAATCTATTGGCAACATCTGAATAAAGGATGTATAGGATGTAAGACAGGACCAATTAGACAACATCAAAAGTCATTTGGTACAATACATCTCAATAAGACAATCAAGTGAAAGCAGAACTTGGTGAATAAATGTTTTGTTTCACAGATATGGATCATTATGGAGAATCGAGTTCCTTGGTTTGTAGTAAACTTAACATTCCATGATTTCCTCAAAAATAAGAAGTTTCACTTGTAATGAAATCACAGCATCAATATTTTACTAATAGAACAACAACAACAAATTTTTTTACATTGGAAGTTGTTTCACAAAATAAATATTGCTAGTTTTATAAGAAAAGGATTCTTGTTTTATCGTGAATCAACAAAAGAAAAAGCAGTTAAGAAATTCACAATGTTTTCATGTACATGTGAATGGTTGTCGAAACCTCCTGAAGTAATGTTGTAAATAACCTAAACGAAGTTGAAAATAAAGGTAATTTATCTAAAAAAGTGAACAAATTCATTAGAAGTTCTTTCTTGACAATTATTCCCAAAGCAATTATAAAACAAGTGTTCAAACATTAAACCGTCCCGTTACCTTACACAACCCCAAGGATTTTCTCAATGTCATGATGTCAAGTGGGGACAGAATCTCATTCTTAATTTTGCTAAGGTCCTTCAGTAACTTGCACCCTTGCTTACTGTGCAGTCTATATTATTTGTGGACCTTGTTGCACATAAGTCATTGAGGGAGAGGTGTGAGTGTACTACTTTTTTTTAAATTTCACTTACTTCTGTGGATTTTTTAATGTTCTCTCCTTCAAGCTTTTTCATTTCTGCATGTTCAACTTGCATCTGCAAAACATAATTAAAAAAATTAAAAGCTACATATTAGAACTACTGCGTACCAAAGCACTTATTCGAAGAAAAAAAATACCTTGAGTAACTACTATCTTCAAGTCCATTTTCTTGAAAATTATGTAAGATATTGGAACCAGTGAAAATATCAAGATGCTTGGCATAAACTAACAATTAAATGATTATTATGAATTGAACTTTACCTTTTATATGATGCACATGTGACTCTATGTACAAATAGTCTTCGCAAAACCAATTACAGCAAGCATGTGCAACTTCCAACAGGTGCGGTATGGATAAGCGATATTTAAAGCCATACCCTGTGATGCAGACAAGTTCATAAAACTAGATCATGGCATGATGTGGGATTACCATTATACAATATATGAATAACCACAACAAACTAAATGCCATTCATGCTTGTTAAGTTGATTTTCATGACTCTATGGATACTGTAAAATATTATGGAAAATTCTTTTAATTACAAATAGTTTAAAAAAATCATGAAAAATCTCAAGATATTTTCCATTTGTTTTACAAACATTTGCAAAACACACAAGAAGGGCAAAAGAATACACGAGTGGTTCCTTTTTGGTGTTATGAACCAATAAAATTTAAGTTTTCTCAAACATACGATGCAATTTTGACCACTTTAACTGCTTGTTACACAGGCTCGGTTAAACTTTTTAATTATAAATAAATAAGAACTACATTTTTCAATAAAATAAAACATTAAAGTGTTCATGGCATTGTATTTACATGAAAACCTTTAACATAAAAGAAGAAAAACAGACATGCTTGTGACATATACTCAAACTGCAATTTGATTTATGCATTCTTTTCCAATTTCTGAGCAGTGACAGTTTCATGTCACACCATTAAACTTTAAAATTTAAAACAACCTAAAACAAATCTCTCAAAGGGGCTGACACTATAATGGCTCCAAAGAATTTCCTGGAAGCCATGATAAGATGTCTTTTTCACTGCTGAGTGATGAAACCATCTCTGATATTCTTTAACAATAATATAATCTCTGATATTCTTTAACAATAATATAATCTTCAAACTGATGGCTGCAGCTGTCATATATGATGTAAGACAGGACCAACTAGACAACATCAAAAGTCTTTTGTTACAGTACATCTCAATAAGCCATCCTTACAAGAAGAATGGCAATAATAACATCTTAATGATAGCTGTTGTGGCAACCATTTTGGATGTAAGATTGGCAGCATTATCATTTAGGACCAACTAAATATCACTAAAATGCCTTTTGGTGAAAATTCCATGTCAATATGACCGACCATTCAGGATGAATAGCAGTAAGATTTTAAACATGGCCACAATGGTGGCCATACTGGATGTCAAATTGACATAAAACATATTTAGGACCAACTAGAGATATTGGATGTCAGATCAACACCACATTCATTGACAACCAACCCGAGCATATAAAAAGTCTTCTGGTAAAAGCCCCTTGTCAATATAACTGCACTGAAGAGAAATAATAATAACAAGATTTTTAAGATGGTTGCCATGGTGCCCATATTTTATACCAGACTGACACCATTTCCATTTAAGACCAACTAGACATCATAATGAGTACTTTAGAGAAAATATTGATACTGATATGGATGCCATACTGGATGATGCAGTGGAACCATTATCATTTAGGGCCAACTGGACCTTGGATTAATGTGTGTGTAAAGTGTTATGGTCATCCCTGAAGTAGTTTTTAGAAGGAATTATGATAACAAACATGTGTTAATGGATGAACAATGGATGGCAGACAACATGCCATCCCATAAGTTCTTCTGATCTACAACCATTAGAGCTTATAACACAACAAAATGAAACTAGTCTGTATAATGCTCCATGTCACTCACTCTAGACATTGCAGTATAATAGTGTATGTGTTTCTGTGACTTGGATTTTTAGCATAGCTTTAACAATTTTTCAGTCATATCACTACAATGTCTACAGTGTGGCACTTATAGTGATGTCTAGCACTGGGGCATCATGTTGCAGACACCCAGTCACATTATCCTGATACCAGACCAACCAATCCTAACACTAACCTCTTAATGCTGAGCAACAAGGCAGCTGTTAGTACCATTTTTATAAGTCTTTGGTATGACATGGCCTGGGTTCAAACCCGTGACCTCCCACATATGAGGTGAATACTCTAACCACTAGGCCACCAAAGGAGTCTGCAGTATAAGTAAGGTAACCAGCTGGTAAACATTGGTGTAGACAATGTGGCCTCTAATCAATGGTGGCCTCTTATCATGGCAGCTTCATAAAACAAGGAATGAATGTAATATCTTCATACCTTTTAAAAGTGATTACAATGTTCCTCAACAATTAAATTCTGAACTATATCAATGCCCCCCCCCTTATAACGTAGACAAGGTAATGGATTCCAATCAATTTCTCCCCACCAAATCATACCAAAGACTTGCAAAAATGGTACTAACAGCTGCCTCGCTTGGCGCTCAGCATTAAGAGGTTAGTGTTAGGACTGGTCGGTCTAGTGTCAGGATAATGTGACTGGGTGGGACATAATGCTACATGTCTGCAGCATGATGCCCCAGTGCTAGACATTACTATAAACTGTAAAACTGCAGATATCATAGCAATATGACTAAATTGTTAAAAGCTACATTAAAAATCCAAATCACACACAAATACACACACACAATGTTTCATTTAACACTGTTACTTTAATTCACTATATTTTACAGTGACACTTTTTGGTACTAAATTTAATGTAGAGAAATTGTCCTTTTCAAAAGAGCTATTGCACATCTGTGCCAGTCAGACCTGTGGTAAGTTATGAGCAAGAGAATGCCAACATTTTATGACTTTTCATTCGGTCAGAGAGGTTACACTCACCCAACTTGAATGGTACTTTCAAGAATATACAACTTTAATGCTATATTGGCATGCCAAAGTCAAGATGCCAGCAGATACTTTCAGATGTAAGTAATTACTTTTCTCAAGAAAAGTGTTCCAAACTTACATCGGAAAGAAATACTTTAAGTGTTTCTGCCATTACCACCAACTTTCAAACAACACAGTCAAGCTACTGTAACCTATCTGTAAAGCACATAATGTCAAAGCAGCTGATTGGTCACAATTTAACTGGGGCCATAATGTAATAACCTTCTAATTCTTTTAGCCAATCAGGAATCTTCCCTTTGAAAGGTGCCATTGAGTAGTACCCTAGAAATGGAAGTTTGATTGAAATGGATTAAATAGGATAAGAGTTAATGAAAATGCAGAAAGATTTGGAGTTCAAATGTAAGTTAACAACACATTCTTTGTGAAGAGTAATTACATACTTTTAGAAATATTTTCTGCCATCTTTGCTATGGCATTACAAATTATGATTAAAACTGTACAGCCTTTAGAATTCCTGTAACCTGGCACAAATTAAGTTTGTTTGACCAATCACAACATTTTTACATTTTCTGGCTCTTTAACTTCTTAACTATTAAGAAATCAGTTTCAAGGTGTAAAACTGCAATTTCTTGAGATATAAACTTTGTCTTTTCTTATATAGTTAACTCTAAGGCCATTTTTAGTAGGGTTTTAAACTTGCTGCCTTTACTCTAAACATAACATTTTTATGGTCTGGACCCATTTTAGTATTACACTTGCATCATCTGTCATTTTTTATTTAGTAACAGTGTAAGTAGTATAGTAAAACAAGTGTACTGTAGGTTATGCCTGGATGGTAAATGGGGAGCTTTACCTGAGACAGCTGCTGTCTCATTTCCTGATTTAACTTCTGGAGGTCCAGAAGGGTTTTTTTCTGCTCCTCAAATTTCTTCAAGTTTTGAGCATTGCACTCTCTGACCCTCTCCTTCCACTGGGCCAGGGTGGCAAACTGCCTCTTCATCATCTCATTGTTCTCCTTTAAGGTTTCTGTGACAAAAAAACATTGTGAAATTAGCCAGAAAGGACAGCCTATAAAACACATCATCAAAGGATACTAAAGGATACTTTTCAAAGACCATACTAACACTACTCAATACATGGGACACATCTGAGTCCTTCAAATTGTTTATTACTATGAGAGTCCTTCAGTGAACACACTGCCACTAAATACATGGGACATATCTGAGTCCTTCAAATTATTTATTACAATGGGAGTCCTTCAGTGAACACACTGCCACTAAATACATGGGACACATCTGAGTCCTTCAAATTGTTTATTACAATGAGAGTCCTTCAGTGAGCACACTGCCACTAAATACAAGGGACACATCTGAGTCCTTCAAATTGTTTATTACTATGAGAGTCCTTCAGTGAACACACTGCCACTAAATACATGGGACACATCTGAGTCCTTCAAATTGTTTATTACAATGAGAGTCCTTCAGTGAACACACTACCACTAAATACATGGGACACATCTGAGTCCTTCAAATTGTTTATTACAATGAGAGTCCTTCAGTGAACACACTACCACTAAATACATGGGACACATCTGAGTCCTTCAAATTGTTTATTACTATGAGAGTCCTTCAGTGAACACACTACCACTAAATACATGGGACACATCTGAGTCCTTCAAATTGTTTATTACAATGAGAGTCCTTCAGTGAACACACTGCCACTAAATACATGGGACACATCTGAGTCCTTCAAATTGTTTATTACAATGAGAGTCCTTCAGTGAACACACTACCACTAAATACATGGGACACATCTGAGTCCTTCAAATTGTTTATTACTATGAGAGTCCTTCAGTGAACACACTGCCACTAAATACATGGGACATATCTGAGTCCTTCAAATTATTTATTACAATGGGAGTCCTTCAGTGAACACACTGCCACTAAATACATGGGACACATCTGAGTCCTTCAAATTGTTTATTACAATGAGAGTCCTTCAGTGAGCACACTGCCACTAAATACAAGGGACACATCTGAGTCCTTCAAATTGTTTATTACTATGAGAGTCCTTCAGTGAACACACTGCCACTAAATACATGGGACACATCTGAGTCCTTCAAATTGTTTATTACAATGAGAGTCCTTCAGTGAACACACTACCACTAAATACATGGGACACATCTGAGTCCTTCAAATTGTTTATTACAATGAGAGTCCTTCAGTGAACACACTACCACTAAATACATGGGACACATCTGAGTCCTTCAAATTGTTTATTACTATGAGAGTCCTTCAGTGAACACACTACCACTAAATACATGGGACACATCTGAGTCCTTCAAATTGTTTATTACAATGAGAGTCCTTCAGTGAACACACTGCCACTAAATACATGGGACACATCTGAGTCCTTCAAATTGTTTATTACAATGAGAGTCCTTCAGTGAACACACTACCACTAAATACATGGGACACATCTGAGTCCTTCAAATTGTTTATTACTATGAGATTCCTTCAGTGAACACACTGCCACTAAATACAAGGGACACATCTGAGTCCTTCAAATTGTTTATTACAATGAGAGTCCTTCAGTGAACACACTGCCACTAAATACATGGGACACATCTGAGTCCTTCAAATTGTTTATTACAATGAGAGTCCTTCAGTGAACACACTGCCACTAAATACATGGGACACATCTGAGTCCTTCAAATTGTTTATTACAATGAGAGTCCTTCAGTGAACACACTGCCACTAAATACATGGGACACATCTGAGTCCTTCAAATTGTTTATTACAATGAGAGTCCTTCAGTGAACACACTACCACTAAATACATGGGACACATCTGAGTCCTTCAAATTATTTGTTACAATGGGAGTCCTTCAGGGAACACACTACCACTAAATACATGGGACACATCTGAGTCCTTCAAATTATTTGTTACAATGGGAGTCCTTCAGGGAACACACTACCACTAAATACATGGGACACATCTGAGTCAGTCCTTCCAGGTGCATATTACAGTGTGGTGTTCTTTTCTCAGAACTTTTTCATTCAAACAAAAGTGTCTTTGGAAACAAAAGTAAAGGGTTTGCACCAGTTACCATATGGAATCAGTTACTGTATGACTGTTACTTACTCTGAACTCTGTGTAGAATTATTTTTTTGATCTGGCATAAGAACAATTTCACACTTATTTTGAGGCAAACTTTGCATTTGCAACACACAAACAATACTGCAAATAATCAAGAATAAATAACAACTGTGTAGTAATTTGGTTCCACGTGACAACAGATGCAGATGCTCTTTGTAATATATGGGAATTTATTTATGTGTAATAACAAGGTTCATTTCAACATGAGGCCATGTCACATCAAGGAACAAAGGATATAAGATTGGATAGTGCAGAAAGAAATGTGTCCAGCCAGTGTTAGTGTGGTCTAAGGTTCTTGTCCTGGTCCCCTTGTGTATTTTCCCCTTACAGACATCCAGTAGCAATGATCGAATCATGCACAAGTTTCCAGAGGTAGGTAAGTCACACTGATATGCCATACTTTAACAATAGTGTGACATTTAGTCTAAATAATCAATCATGATAGTCATACTGCTATGTCATACTTTACATCATTGTAACATTTAGTCTAAATAATAAACCATGAGTCATACTGATGTCATACTTTACAAAAGTGAAATTTAGTCTAAATAATCAATCATGATAGTCATACTGCTATGTCATACTTTACAAGAAAAACATTTAGTCTAAATAATCAATCATGACAGTCATACTGCTGTCATACTTTAACAGTGTGACATTTAGTCTAAATAATAAACCACGAGTCATACTGATGTCATACTTTACAAAAGTTAAATTTAGTCTAAATAACCAATCATGGTAGTCATACTGATATATCATACTTTAACAACAGTGTGAAATTTAGTCTAAATAATAAACCATGAGTCATACTGATGTCATGAGTCATACTGATGTCATACTTTACAAAAGTGAAATTTAGCCTAAATAATCAATCATGATAGTCATACTGATGTATACTTAACAAAAGTGTGAAATTTAGTCTAAATAATCAATCATGATAGTCATACTGCTATGTCATACTTTACATCATTGTAACATTTAGTCTAAATAATAAACCATGAGTCATACTGATGTCATACTTTAACAACAGTGCAACATTTAGTATAAATAATCAATCATGGTAGTCATACTGCCCTGTCATACTTTAACAACAGTGCAACATTTAGTATAAATAATCAATCATGGTAGTCATACTGCTATGTCATACTTTAACAACAGTGCAACATTTAGTATAAATAATCAATCATGATAGTCATACTGATGTCATACTTTACAACAGTGTGAAATTTAGTCTAAATAATCAATCATGATAGTCATACTGCTATGTCATACTTTACAAAAGTGACATTTAGTCTAAATAATTTATCATGGTATTCATACTGATATGTCATACTTTACAACAGTGTGAAATTTAGTCTAAATAATAAACCATGAGTCATACTGGTGTCATACTTTACAAAAGTGAAATTTAGTCTAAATAATCAATCATGATAGTGGGGCCCCGAGTGGCCGAGTGGTCTCAAGAGCTCTCCATTACGGATCGTTGCCATCTCACCTCTGTCTGCGTGGGTTCGAGTCTCGGATTCAGCCAATGTGGGTATGTGAGAAAGCTTGCCAGTAGCTTCTCGTGGGTCGGTGGTTCTTTCTGGGTTTTCCCGGGTTCTTCCTCCACCATTAATACTGGCCGCCATGTATAGCCTATCGTGTGCTGAAAAATGGCGTTAAACCCTACAACAACGACAACAACAATCATGATAGTCATACTGCTATGTTATACTTTAGCAACAGTGTGACATTTAGTATAAATAATCAATCATGATAGTCATACTGCTATGTCATACTTTAACAACAGTGTGACATTTAGTCTAAATAATCCATCATGATAGTCATACTGATATGTCATACTTTACAAAGTGTAACATTTAGTCTAAATAATCAATCATGATAGTCATACTGATATGTTATACTTTACAACAGTGTAACATTTAGTCTAAATAATCAATCATGATAGTCATACTGATATGTCATACTTTACAACAGTGTGAAATTTAGTCTAAATAATCAATCATGATAGTTATACTGGGATATGTCTCCAGAGGTAGTTAAGCATAAGCATTAGCTAGAAACTCTGCCCAAGTATCTCATGGCAAAATTCCCAGCAAGATTTAAGAATTTTTGGGGTCTGAGCCCTGAGGTTCCAGCTTGGCATATCTCTCCCAAGTGACACTAAATATTTTTTGCTTGTATGAATCTTGTACTTCCGTAGTTAATGTAATATATGATTGAGTAAACTTTGGTAGCATAGCATCCACAAATTTATTACATACCCATTTAACCCATGCATGCTGTGGCATTTGATAGAGCTATTCAATGCTTGCTATGGCATTTGATAGAGCTGTTCAATGCTTGCTATGGCATTTGATAGAGCTGTTCAATGCTTGCTATGGCATTTGATAGAGCTGTTCAATGCTTGATATGGCATTTGATACAGCTGTTCAATGCTTGCTATGGCATTTGATAGAGCTGTTCAATGCTTGCTATGGCATTTGATAGAGCTGTTCAATGCTTGATATGGCATTTGATACAGCTGTTCAATGCTTGTTATGGCATTTGATACAGCTGTTCAGTGCTGCTATGGAATTTGATACAGCTGTTCAATGCTTGACATGGCATTTGATATAGCTGTTCAGTGCTTGATATGGCATTTGATACAGCTGTTCAATCAGTATTTCCACATCACACAGAGATTTGAACTAAATGCCTTCTTTAACGTCTATACATAACTAATTTTAGACACTCTGAATTAAACTTTTACTGATCCCAATTAGTTTTGAATTTCCTTCATGCATAAAGTAAAATATTTAGAAACTATAAAAATGGGGGTATGTAATAATAATAATAATGAGGACTTTGTATAGCGCCTAATGTTTAGAAGCTCTAAGCGCTTTACAACATTAGACAACACCTATAAGATAGAAAACATAACAATATTATTACAAAAACAAACACAATGAAATTAGAAAAACATTAAAAAATAAAAAACATGCTGAGAATATTTCAGGTAGGAAACATTATTAGATCTTTAAGTTTGTTCTTGTAGTTGAAATAAGTGAGTTTTGAGAGCTCTCTTGAATGTGTCTTTGTGTCTAAGTTCAGTGGGCAATTCATTCCACATTGCTGGGCCCTGGTATGCAAAAGAACGCTGTCCATATGACTTTGTTTTCATAGTGGAAATAATGAATATATGATTGTCAGAAGAGGAGCATAAGTATCTTGCTGGTGTGTACACATGGGTGAAATTGGATAGGTATGTTGGACTAGAGTCCGACAGTGAAACATAGCAAAGAGAATGAATTTTGTGTTTGATTCTGGATCGAATGGATAGCCAATGTAGGGTACAGAGCAGCGGGGAGGTGTGCTCTGATCGTGGTACACTAAGTATGATCCGAACAGCTATGTTTCGAACTTTTTGAAGTTTCTGGAGTATATACTGAGATGAACCAGACAGAATTGAGTTACAATAGTCCAGTCTTGAAAGTACTAATGAACGCACGAGTGTTTTAGTGGCATCAACTGAAAGATATTTGCAAATTGAGCCGATGCACTATTAAATATTCAAAACATACTTATACTTGTATAAAAGAAGGCCAGCATTTACGATCAACAAGTGAAATTTAATTTTTAACAATGTGAACTTGAAAATTTACTGCATGGAACCCAGTCATGTGATTTAGTGTTGGCCATCTTGCCTGCATATGTACTTCCATGATGTCAGCTGTTGGAGTGCTAATCAAATGATGGATGGGAACTTAAGGGTGATAAATGTTAAAATAAGATTCCAGAAGATTTTGTGAGTATTTAACGATATTCGAGGTTGAACTCGATGAAATTTGTTACCACATGACCGGCAATCACACCCGACATACAACATGAACGGTTTAATACAAATATCAAGGTAAGTTGTGATCAATACATTTCTAATACATTACAATATTCAAATTCATTCTTTCATCAGTAGCTTTTATATATCCACTGACATGAACAACATGTTAAATTTATGACAGAGAAACCATACTCCCCATCCATCATATTACAGCTTTAGAGCCCCCAGGTCTATTACAATATATATATATATATATATATATATATATATATATATATATATATATATATATATATATATATATATATATATATATAGTGTATGTGTGTCTTGCTTAGCTCCAACATATCCCTGTCCAGCATACACTTTTCCCTCTTCTTTACGAAAGGAGAAGTCACTTCTCCCTAAAATTCAAGTCTAACTTTACCCCTGATACATAAGGGGAGATCACTCTGCCCAACATCAAGATAGGTTGAAAAGTTTTAGCTTCCTTTTGCTAAAAGTTGCTTCTGGGAGGAACGGATATGCGAGGTAGTAGTAGTTCTCCTAAGGTATTATAATTAGGCAATGTATTTAAAGAAGAAATCAAAGTCACACTATTCTTATTTTAGAAAAATGTTTTGAAGCACTACTTATTATGGCAGCAGAGTAAAAAGTAAAGAGGAGATTGGTTATAAACTATGTTACTAACTCAGTTTATATTTTACTGACAAGAAAATGAAGTTACCTGAAAGAATCAAGATATTATGTATATTAGCACATCTATTACAAACCTCTTAGCTCTTGGTTTTCCCTTGACACTTCCTCTACCTTCACTAAGGCATGTTCTATAGAGATATCTGTCAGCGACTGTGACATTAGTGTCTGACCACCCAGTGTTTGGAGGCATGACATGTCATGATTACCACGAATGTTTGCCATCGAAGGAGTCAGAACAACGTATGAAGCGCTGCTTGAACTGGATGTTGAAGAAACTGGGCTCATACCATTCATGTTTCCTCCTGAACTTGGAAGGCCATTTGGGCCAGGCAGTGGGCCATTGAATTGCTCATGTGACATCTTTTAAAATTCTGGAAAAGAACAGAGGAGAATATTGATTTCATGAGAGACTGCAACACAACCAGTGAAGATCCCCATGCTTTTTAACATACTGACTAAAGTGAACCAGTACCTTTAAAAAATTTCTAATCCTCACCTTTTTTTCCCCACCCAGTTCTGGACCATGACCCATGACCCAGGGGTCCTAACCCAAATTTTTTCCAAACAAATTAGTGTTTAATGACAAATCAGTTAGTTGCCAGCTTTGAAGAGTTTTCTTTATTTTCAAGATTTTAACCTCATTATACTATTGTTTATATTTTGAGTATTGAATCTGTATGCTTCATTTTCTACTGTACAATCATGACAGTTACAAAATACTAAAAATTCCATGGTACAACACATTTTTATGTCCAACAATAAAAAACAAGAGTCCCTCAAAGGGAACTAATGCTCTACTGGCTGACAAGAAAAACTAGAATTCCATGTATATGTAACAAGATAGCATACATAAGATATTAAACTCTGTCAAGTAATCATATTTTTCTGTCTTGGCCACAATGGAGCGCACACATTTTGAACTATACAGATATGAAATATATGATAATAAAATGCGCAATAATTATAAAAACTATATGGATGCACAATACATAATCACAAAACCTGTACAAATTATAAAAATTCAAGACAAAAGATGCCATTAAAATTGTTTGATTTTGTCTATGTGTTTGTGCTGTTTTATTTCTAACATTGCTTTAACAATCTGAATCAATATACTACAATGTCTGCAGTGTGGCAGTTTATTCTGATGTCTAGAACTGGGGCACCATGCCACAGACATGTGGCAAAATTTCCTACCCAGTCACATTATCCTGACACCAGGCTGACCAGTTCTAATACTAACCTATTAATCCTGAGCACCAAGCAAGGCAGCTGCTAGTAGTATTTTTTATAAGTCTTAGGTATGAATCACATGAGGTTCAAATCAATGACCTCCCACATCTGAGGTGGACACTAACCACTTAGACCACTGGAGTGGTCTATTTTTGGTTGACCCATTTTTACTATATACTATTGAAACAGTGTACGATCATTAAACAATAAAATAATACTTATTTTTTTTTTCTTCTTCCTTCTGTTTGCCTTATCTGATCTCTTACATGTAAATATATCATTGGGTCAAATAAATGCACCACATTTGTCTCCACCTTAATAACTCTCATGGTAACAGAGCAAGAACTGCTGTATATACTCACTCATAAGTTAAGTCCAACAGCAAATCTGATCTGCCATTACATAATGTACTTGCATAGTCCCAAATCTACCAGCACATAATGAGACTGCTGAACTACATTTGTTCAGTTTGCAGCTTGCCTTGATTTAAGCTACAGTGTAGTATGTAGTGGTGAAATACACATTTGTTGCATATCACTGGATTCATGATACACAGCTTTTTGATATTATACAATAACAATATTCATATTAACTTGATGGTCTTTGTATCTTCAGAAGTTATGTGAGAGGTAGGTAGTGCACTTTTGTGTGTTGATGCATTTCCAGTATGTAGATTACATACATAGGCTTAGCAGCCATTTATATGCCATTCTTATCCATGACAAGATAACCTGTTAGTGATTTTAATTCAACCTTTCAGGCCGTTACAACTTGTTCCATTTATTCAAATGCAGGACTCATACTGGCCACAAAGCCCTTTGTTTTGCACTGCATGAATGCTTTAAAAACATCCTATTACCAATTTCATGTCTAAATTTTAAAACACATTATGGTCTTATCCTGTTTTTAACTTGCACAAAGAGCTTTCCTTCACACACGTACATGTACATATTTCACCAGTCCAAATATGCCTGCATATACGCCAACTTCTTAATTTGAAGATAATGTTATCATCAAAACAGAAGAAATAGTGCAAATTTCTTGTTGACAGAAAATCTAATCTAGAACAATTTCAGGCATGGGAGTGGGGATTAATACTAATAAAATCTAACATATATTTCCAGTTGATGCAAAACAACTGCTGCTTGCACAGTTACTTGTTTTGTTAGTGAAAATCAAAACTACTGATAACACCCACTCCTCTTATATAAACATTTAGAACACATTATGGTCGACACTCTTCCACTAATTTATGTATAATTAATATACTTACTGTGCTGTCTTCACCCTGGTAGAATGAAAATATGACACTAGCAAATGGATGCATATTCATGTTCTATTGAAATACATTTGAATTTGTTGAAATGTGACGTACAGCGGTAGTCGACGTATGCCAAAGTATGTTTAAATAGGTTCATGTGGGGGATATGTTTCTTGCACGAAATGAAATGTTGCTTTCGGTTCCAATAAGCATAATATATTTTTTTTATTTGTTTCATTAAAGAATAATATTTCAAATTAACCCAATTTTGGCATTCCAGGCTTTCATTGCTTTCCAGCCAAATGAAATTGAGGCCAATGAAACTTGAAAACAGGTCTTTTGTGAGAATTTGAATATATTAGAGAAAAGACGACAGGGTAAGTAAAGTCTGACAAAAACACAACTTTACTTTGTAGAAAAGCGTCGTTAATGGTTGCCAGTTGTGTGTGATAATCCTGAAAATTTGACTTTCGTTACACTGTAAGTCGACATCAAAACAAGCTACACTGCGCTGTTAGTTAGGCATTAAGACCAATCACCACCACCCCGGAACAAAAATATCGGGTGATGTGTCTTACGTTGTAGGACTATCCAGTCTGCATCAGTCTCTGTATCTGTATAGAGTTTTCAAGGACCGAAAAGCAGGAAATGACAGGGAGAATGAGAACGTACCTTAGGAATGAAGATGTAACCCAATCTATACTCATTTATACACACACACACACACACACACACACACACACAATGAATTAAACGCTGTAATTAACGCAGTTGCTACTGTTGGTTAAAATGCGTCTTTACCTTCAAATCTCCATCTGACAGAATGAACAGAACTTATTCCAATGTCTCACTATTTTAGTGCTTCTCAAACCCGCGCCGTGAAACGAAAGTAGAAGTTTCGACGTCACTAATTCCAGCATGTAAATATGGCACTTTCTGTCTATTGTCTACAAGCACGTTGTGAATTGCAATCCGTGTGAAAGATGCAATTTTTAAAATACATATTCTGAAATCAGACAATGATTTGAATTCTATAAGCACTGATTCATATAGTCTCCTTCGGAAAATTTTCTACTCAGCGGATATTCCCTTGCGTCATGTCCGGAACTTATTAAACTCCGTTTGCGATCAAAGAAAGTGTACCATTCCGAAATAAAAATGTTCCAGTACTAATTTTAAGTATAAAGTAAGTGAAGAAAAGAACACTAAAACAAGAAAGATGAAATTCTGTTTATTACTTCCAGTTTTCACTTTCCTTACCCCTTTATCTTAACAGCGGTAACTAGTGAAACAGAAATTCTGTATCATCGAAACAGAGTCAGAAACTCCGAAACTGATAGGAAATCAGGGATAAACGCAGTTGTAACTTGTAGATAAACATCGCAAAAGAGTTATAGAACGAGATGGATTAATCAGTTTACACACACCAGTCCGTGTGATTATATGGATAAAGAAGTGAGTGAACGAAATAAAGAAGTAAGGGAATGCGCAAATAAAGGTAAGGGAACGCGGTCTCCCTAAACACAGTAATGTACGGTAATGGACAGTAGTGGAGAGTAATGGACAGTAATGGAGACGAAAATACTTTAATGTAAGAGAAATTACAGGAATGGAGTAAATTACTGGAACTAGTTTTATAAGATTTATATGCAGAAATCGATTATTATTTTTGTTCCATCACGATTGTTATTTAAAATTTTACATTCCAGACCACATGAATCACTATCCCTCTGACTTTATCATTCTTTCATCCCTTTCATTTAATTCTATGTATGTATGTCAACTGTCTTGACTTTTTTCGAGACCTCAAGCATGTGTGTTCTTAATTATGCTTATAATGGAGTAAAACTGGTAAGTTGAAAAACTTATGTCCAATCATTTTGCTCTGTATACACACGTGATCTTCTGGGGGAATCAAATATGTATAACAAAACAAAATATACATGAGTAGTGAAGTGGGGCACTATAGGGTCTATGGGAATTAGCATTAAAAAAAACCCCTGGGTCGATATAGGGTCTATGTAAATTTAACATGGAGAAAAATCGTGGGTCGATATAGGGTCTATGGGAATTAGCATTACAGACTTAACCTGGGTCTGTATAGGGTCTATGTAAATTTAACATTAATCACCCTGGGTCGATATAGGGTCTATGTAAATTTAACATGGAGAAAAATCGTGGGTCGATATAGGGTCTATGGGAATTAGCATTACAGACTTAACCTGGGTCTGTATAGGGTCTATGTAAATTTAACATTAATCACCCTGGGTCTGTATAGGGTCTATGTAAATTTAACATGGACAAAAAACCCCTGGGTCTGTATCGGGTCTATGTAAAATTGAAACAGGGAGGGTCTCTATTTTTAAAAAAAAAACTAAATAAAAAAAGGGGTAGGCAATGGTAAGGCTATCTCTTTTCGAGATATATGGCTGGCCCTGAAAAGGGCCTTTGGGTTTTCTTCTTCTTCTTCTAATTTCTTCTTTTCCTCCACCAAGTTCTTATTTTATCTCCTACACTCTTCTTCTCTTTCTTTTTTTTCTTCTCCTCCTCTTCTTTCTTCTTCTCTTCCTCCTCTTCTTTCTTCCTCTTTTCATTTTCTTCTTCTTTTTCAATTTTTTCGTTCCATTTGCGTATTCTTATTCTTTCCTCTTCATCCTCCTTCTCCTCCTTGATCTCTTTCATGACACCACTAATCTTGTCCTTTGCTTTCCTTACGTTATTAATTTCCATCTTCACACGATGGGGACTATAGGAATAATGGTCTTCAACGAGTCTTATTAGCATCTGTTCCATTATTCCTAAGTTGTCTAAAACGTCTTGCAAGGTTTGTATTTTGTCCATTTGGTTTGACGCCATCTTCTTTTTATTCTTTGCAGAATGGTTTGAACGACGAATACTGTGGGTTCTTATACTTAAAGCGCGTACGTGAAGGAAAACATCCCCCTAAAAACATAAAATGGATCGTACCTAGATCATGACCGAACAACGCGCGGACGTGAAGGAAAACATCCCCTACTTTTTCATTTCATATAATATAACCCAAACTATACTCTTCACATTTGCTAAGAAACAATAAAGAAACCCATAATCTACTATTCGCACAAACATACCTTTACTCTTACAAACACAAACACACAAACACATACCCTCACATTTTTTTAAAAAAGAGTTAGTGTTTATATACACACTACTCTACCTACACACATTGGCAAATTAATATTTATATCTTTTCTAGAGTATTGGGTAGCCCTGAAAAGGGCTGTTTTGTTTGGAACTTCATGGGCACCTGGTTAATGGTGGCACCTTCCAGGCCTGGCGCCACATACACATCTTATCCCCCAGTTACTTTTTACCTTTTGGGGGGAGAGAGCAGAGGCAGGATATGTCGCTTCAGAATCCCAATTTTCGCTCTCTGGGATTTTGAAATTTCTTCTCTCCTTTTCCTCCTCCTCTTCTTTGTTTCTTCTTTCCTCTTTATATCTTCTTTCTTCTTCTTCTTTATATCTTCTCTCCTCCTCTTCTTTGTTTCTTCTTTCCTCCTCTCTTATCCTTCCCTCCTCGACAATGGCTTCCGCGGCCAGTTCATTTAATATGCGCCTGGCATATTCCAGATGCACATGAAGCTCCAACAGTTTCTCAAGTCTCGTGTTCATTTTTTGGTGTTGATCAATCAACAAGGGTAGCTGGACTGCCGAACGGGTTTCAATTTATACTGAAAGCGCGGACGTGATGGAAAACATCCCCTAATAACATAAAATTCATCTTACCTAGATCATGACCAAAAAAAAACAACAACGCGCGGACCTAAAAGAAACACTCACTCACTTTTTATTCTACCCATTACTATTTTAAAATTTTTTATAAATCACTTCAATAGACTATCCACATACTCAAAGCAATCCAATCTAACCCAAAATATACACCTCTAACAGCCAAAAAAACAAACATCATTTTAATCTACTATCCATACCAACTTACTTAACCACTTACTAACACTAACACACAAATACATACACTTCCACTATTAATAAAGAGTTAGTGTTTATTTTCACACTACTCTACCTACACACATTGGCAAATTGATGGTTATTTCTTTTCTAGAGTATTGGGTAGCCCTGAAAAGGGCTGTTTTTTTGTTTGCTATGGCATTCTTTTTTAGTTTCTAAGAATGCGATGTCCTCTGAGGATAGACTTTCTGGCGATAGGTCTGCTTCTTCGGAAAGAGAAGAAGAACTCTTTGGTGTCGATACGACAATCGACAAAGCCTCTGTCAGGTTCAGGTTGCTGCTGCTGCTGCTGCTGTTGCTGTTGTTGCTGCTGTTTTTGAAGTCTGTACTTCTCTGTCCATTCTTCTTTTTCCCTGTTCACTTCTTCTCTGAAGAGCTCTTCTATTAGGTCTTCAGTGATTTTTAACATTCTCACATTCTCTATTTCTTCTGGCTTCGGTATCAGACTGTGTCTGACCCTATGCAAATTCACGTAGGCTTCGTTGAGTTTAGCTAGTTTGGAGCACATCTTCTTAAGAGGATGAGTTGACAATGGATGGTTAGACTGGGAACAAACCGGTTCTTAAAGTCAAAGCGCGGACGTGAAGGAAAACATCCCCACACGGTTTTCGAGTCGCAACGTTTAGTGAGTGTCATGAGAGGGATAGTAAGAAATGAAAGAGCATCAATCCAACATTCTTATAGCTAAACAAAAGACAAAAGCATTTTTTCAAAATACAACATTTTTTATTCAAAAATCACTTAACACTAAACAACAACTCTAACATTTTTAACAATAATCCAACACTATAACATCAAACAATTTTTTCAAATCACAAACATTTTTTCTCAATAGACAATCTACTTTAAACAGGGCTGACAACGTTGTGAATGAAATTGTGATTTCCACTGTTGGAAATCATTAGGCCATTGATGGACACTACGTTTCCTAGCTTGAGACAAAAGATAAGCATAATGGTCACAAAACCATCGATCTACTTTCACATCGTTTCTAGCAGAAGAACGAGGATCGAAATGAGTCACTAAATGTTCTAAGGAATAGCCCAGGCTGCGATGATGCAGAAAATACACACAATATTGTCCACACACCAAGGAATCTGTGCCTTGTAATTTCACGTTATTGAATCGGGTGGTTTGAGCATTTCTTCTCATAAAGTCAATGATATCGTCTTCCAAAGGGGGCAATCCGTACGAATCGAAATATTCCACACATCCTTCTTGAGGAAAGTAGACGGCTACCCAGTGGGTTCCTGGGAGATGACTTTCGTCCGTGTTGATCACGTAAGCTTGATGGTCTTTAGGTTTGCGATGAGGGAGTTCATCTTTAGCACAGACGACAGGATTCCAAGAAGCTGTATACGAACTGTGGTTCAAAAGGTAATAAAGTTTCCAGGTATCCATTGTTTTCTGTGTTGTTTTTTTCTTCTTCTTCACAGGTAATAATAAGTTGTCAATTCGATCCTGACTTTTTGCTTGAAAATGTCTGACGAATAAACGGTTATTCGTTCTGTTTCCTCACTCTGATTTAGGAGAGCTTCGATACGATGGATCTCTTGAGTGGTTAATGGTGGACAAGAATGTTCACGCAAGTCTTTATACCACTGGTGCAACACGTCTTTGTTTGAGATGAGACTCCAAGCTTCGTCCAGATACTCGTCCAATTTTTCTTCTTGACTCAACATCAGGCATTTATCGTGTTGAATTTGACTGGGATGATCGTTTTGACATCCATAGCAATTTTTCTTGATCAATTCCGTCATTTTGTCAACCAAGTGTTTGGCAAAACAGGAGACTAAATGGGCTTCTTGTTCTGGCCATCTCGACTTCATCATGATCACTTCTTCTTTTTCGACACATTCCATCTCCAAAGTTTCTCCACTAGGTAAAGAGGGAGAACAGTCTTCCATGGCTTTCTAGTAATCTAGAATGACTTCTCTCAAACTATAGTAGTATATAGGGATACCCTACGGACAATGGGAATTAGCATTACAGAACCCCTTGGGACAATCTACGGACAATGGAAATTTAACATGGCGAAAAATCGTGGGACAATCTACGGACAAGGGGAATTTAACATGGGAATAAATCGTGGGACAATCTACGGACAAGGGGAATTTAACATGGGAATAAATCGTGGGACAATCTACGGACAAGGGGAATTTAACATGGGAATAAATCGTGGGACAATCTACGGACAAGGGGAATTTAACATGGGATTTTTTTTAAAAATTTTTTTTAAAAAAGGGGTAGGCAATTCAAAGACTATCTCTTTTCGAGAAATATGGCTGGCCCTGAAAAGGGCCTTTGGGTTTTCTTCTTCTTCTAATTTCTTCTTTTCCTCCACCAAGTTCTTATTTTATCTCCTACACTCTTCTTCTCTTTCTTTTTTTTCTTCTCCTCCTCCTCTTCTTTCTTCTTCTCTTCCTCCTCTTCTTTCTTCCTCTTTTCATTTTCTTCTTCTTTTTCAATTTTTTCGTTCCAATTGCGTATTCTTATTCTTTCCTCTTCATCCTCCTTCTCCTCCTTGATCTCTTTCATTACACCACTAATCTTGTCCTTTGCTTTCCTTAAATTATTAATTTCCATCTTCACACGATGGGGACTATATGAATAATGGTCTTCAACCAGTCTTAATAGCATCTGTTCCATTATTCCTAAGTTGTCTAAAACGTCTTGCAAGGTTTGTATTTTGTCCATTTGGTTTGACGCCATCTTCTTTTTAATCTTTGCAGAATGGTTTGAACGACGAATACTGTGGGTTATTATAGTGAAAGCGCGGACGTGATGGAAAACATCCCCTAATAACATAAAATTCATCTTACCTAGATCATGACCAAAAAAACAACAACGCGCGGACCTAAAAGAAACACTCACTCACTTTTTATGCTACCCATCATTATTTTAAATTTTTTTATAAATCACTTCAATTGACTATCACATAAGCAAAGCAATCCAATCTAACCCCAAATATACACCTCAAACACCTTAAAGACATCATTTTAATCTACTATCCACAACAACCTACTTTATCACTTACAAACACACAAACACATACACTCTCACTATCAATAAAGAGTTAGTGTTTATATACACACTACTCTACCTACACACATTGGCAAATGGATCGTTATTTCTTTTCTAGAGTATTGGGTAGCCCTGAAAAGGGCTGTTTTGTTTGGAACTTCATGGGCACCTGGTTAATGGTGGCACCTTCCAGGCCTGGCGCCACATACACATCTTATCCCCCAGTTACTTTTTACCTTTTTGGGGGAGAGAGCAGAGGCAGGATATGTCGCTTCAGAATCCCAATTTTCACTCTCTGGGATTTTGAAATTTCTTCTCTCCTTTTCCTCCTCCTCTTCTTTGTTTCTTCTTTCCTCTTTATATCTTCTTTCTTCTTCTTCTTCTTTTTTTCTTCTTTCCTCCTCTCTTATCCTTCCCTCCTCGACAATGGCTTCCGCGGCCAGTTCATTTAATATGCGCCTGGCATATTCCAGATGCACATGAAGCTCCAACAGTTTCTCAAGTCTCGTGTTCATATTTGGTGTTGATCAATCAACAAGGGTAGCTGGACTGCCGAACGAGTTTCAATTTATACTGAAAGCGCGGACGTGAACGAAAACATCCCCTAATAACATAAAATTCATCTTACCTAGATCATGACCAAAAAACAACAACAACGCGCGGACCTAAAAGAAACACTCGCTCACGTTTTTATGCTACCCATCACTTCAATTGACTATCCACATACGCAAGGCAATCCAATCTAACCCCAAATATACACCTCAATCACCCCAAACAAACAAACTAACATCATTTTAATCTACTATACACATCAATCTATTTTTTCACTTACAAACACACAAACACATACACTCTCACTATCAATAAAGAGTTAGTGTTTATATACACACTACTCTACCTACACACATTGGCAAATGGATCATTACTTCTTTTCTAGAGTATTGGGTAGCCCTGAAAAGGGCTGTTTTTTGTTTTGCTATGGCATTCTTTTTTAGTTTCTAAGAATGCGATGTCCTCTGAGGATAGACTTTCTGGCAATAGGTCTGCTTCTTCGGAAAGAGAAGAAGAACTCTTTGGTGTCGATACGGCAATCGACAAAGCCTCTGTCAGGTTCAGGTTGCTGCTGCTGCTGCTGCTGCTGCTGTTCTTGTTGTTGCTGTTGCTGCTGTTTTTGAAGTCTGTACTTCTCTGTCCATTCTTCTTTTTCCCTGTTCACTTCTTCTCTGAAGAGCTCTTCTATTAGGTCTTCAGTGATTTTTAACATTCTCACATTCTCTATTTCTTCTGGCTTCGGTATCAGACTGTGTCTGACCCTATGCAAATTCACGTAGGCTTCGTTGAGCTTAGCTAGTTTGGAGCACATCTTCTTAGGAGGATGAGTCGACAATGGATGGTTAGACTTGAAACAACCCCGGTTATTATAGTGAAAGCGCGGACGTGAAGGAAAACATCCCCCACACGGTTTTCGAGCCGCAACGTTCATGAGAGGGATAGTAAGAAATGAAAGAGCATCAATCCAATATTCTTATAGCTAAACTAACCACAAAGGCATTTTTTTCAAAACACAACATTTTTATTCAAAAATCACTTAACACTAAACAACAACAACTCTAACATTTTTTAACATTAATCCAACACTATAACATCTAACAATTTTTTTCAAATCACAAACATTTTTTTCTTCCAATACCATCTACTTTAAACAAGGCTGACAACGTTGTGAATGAAATTGTGATTTCCACTGTTGGAAATCATTAGGCCATTGATGGACACTACGTTTCCTAGCTTGAGACAAAAGATAAGCATAATGGTCACAAAACCATCGATCTACTTTCACATCGTTTCTAGCAGAAGAACGAGGATCAAAATGAGTCACTAAATGTTCTAAGGAATAGCCCAGGCTGCGATGATGCAGAAAATACACACAGTACTGTCCACACACCAAGGAATCTGTGCCTTGTAATTTCACGTTATTGAATCGGGTGGTTTGAGCATTTCTTCTCATAAAGTCGATGATATCGTCTTCCAAAGGGGGCAATCCGTACGAATCGAAATATTCCACACATCCTTCTTGAGGAAAGTAGACGGCTACCCAGTGGGTTCCTGGGAGATGACTTTCGTCCGTGTTGATCACGTAAGCTTGATGGTCTTTAGGTTTGCGATGAGGGAGTTCATCTTTAGCACAGACGACAGGATTCCAAGAAGCCGTATACGAACTATGGTTCAAAAGGTAATAAAGTTCCCAGGTATCCATTGATTTGTGTTTTTTTCTTCTTCACAGGTAATGATAAGTCGTCAATTCGATCCTGACTTTTTGCTTGAAAATGTCTGACGAATAAACGGTTATTCGTTCTGTTTCCTCACTCTGATTCAGGAGAGCTTCGATACGATGGATCTCTTGAGTGGTTAATGGTGGACAAGAATGTTCACGCAAGTCTTTATACCACTGGTGCAACACGTCTTTGTTTGAGATGAGACTCCAAGCTTCGTCCAGATACTCGTCCAATTTTTCTTCTTGACTCAACATCAGGCATTTATCGTGTTGAATTTGACTGGGATGATCGTTTTGACATCCATAACAATTTTTCTTGATCAATTCCGTCATTTTGTCGACCAAGTGTTTGGCAAAACAGGAGACTAAATGGGCTTCTTGTTCTGGCCATCTCGACTTCATCATGACAATTTCTTCGTCTTTGTCTTGGGATTCTCCTTCCACGGTCTCCTCACATTTCATGTCCAAAGTTTCTTCACTAGGTAAAGAGGGATAACAGTCTTCCATGGCTTCTAGTAATCTAGAATGACTTCTCTCAAACTGTTGATTTCTATCGTATTGTCAAATTCTGCATACAAGATCACGTTCAACGTTGGATCAGCAGGGTCTCGATTTGCAAACTGAATTTCCACACGAATCTGGCCAGATTTTATAGGGTGGAAATGTCCCTCGTCGCTGCCTTGGTCTGGAGTGAAATCGAAAGCCCACAAAGCGTAGCCTCCTGCATAATCTTCGTACGTAATACCGTGACTGGTATTGGTTCCTAACTGTCCGGTGGCTTCGTACAGGGACAAGTACGATCTCAAGTAATTGTTCTGGGCAAAGTTAGGCTCAAAGGGTCGTGTACACAAGGTCTTGCCGTCACGACTGACTTCGATTTTGGACACGCTAGAGTGTCGAAACTCAAAAGGATTTTCGTTGTGAAGTCCATTGAAAGCTGAATTCCTGACGATACCAACGATCAAACGCTTGGGTAACTGTCCTTGGAACAGATGATCTTCGATCATGGATCGCTGTCCAACAGGAATGGTGAACGTTTTCACTTCCACACGTCGTATGGGATACTTGGCGGTCGTTCTGCTCAACGTCTGACTGATGTCGTTTCCCACTTTAGGTAACACTTCCACACGGCGTACGTAAAGTCTGGCTTCTTGGATAACAGTTTTGTATTCGTTGGCATGGGCCATCAAATGGAAAGCGGCAGTGCTACGATTCAGTCTCAGGCGAATATCAACTCCGTTCAGTAAATACTTTTCTTGTAACCACATGTCCAAATGCAAACGATCCATCAGTTCTAAACTACGTCCTTGCAAAATTTTAGTTCTACGTGTGTTAAACCCCACATTGTGAGGATTGTCATCTTCTGTCAGGGCTGTGTCGCTAAACGTGCCTGCACCTGCCGTGTCAGGTTTCCATACCACGCAAGCATCCAGATGAGTATTCTTGGCTTCTTTTCCGTACGTCAAGAGATTTTCCAAGTAGGCACGATATGGGTAAGTATCCATGCTGCTGCTGACCAGTTTGTTATTCAAGTACAAGTCCACTTCGCTGAACAAGGAATGCATGAAATTGTTGACGGGCGCTACCCTATCATTGGCTCCAGGATTGGTGTTGTCAGTTTTGATCACTTTGACTTTCAAATACAGGTAACTGCTATTCAGATCGATGTAATCTTCGGGTTGTCCTTTGATTTCGAACTCGATGGGAGCGGAATCCGTCAAAGAGGAGACGGGATGAAATTCCACCCACTGGGATTCTTGCATCGTCATCATGGTGGGGGGCATGGCAAACATATCCAGTTCCGTCTTGGAACAAGCACATGACTCTCGGTGCATCATTTTTTCTGTGTCTCAATAATCGAAAACGTCTAAGTCTCGAACGGTTCTTCTTTTCTTGGTTTTTCTAGCTTGAAGTCTGGTGAAAGGGTGTTTTCTTCGTCTCTTTCTGCCTTGTCCTTGCTGAATGCCTGACTCGGTAACGTGCAGGGCATTTATAGGTGTGTCTCGTCGGCCCAAAATGTCTTTACCCGTTTGCAGCAGGACATTTTTGCCTGCCCTCATGAAGGCTTCTTTAGGGTTTTGTTTGTCGATGATGACATTTTGGAGAAATTCTTTGCCTTGCGTCAGTGCCGCATCTTTCAAGGCGTGCAATCCGCGTGTCACCATCGGTTTCAACACCGGGGCCACCGAACGAAAGGCCGATTTTAACATGTCTCCTAAACCGTGTCCTCGCTGTCGTGCAACCCCTTGGTACACTGGATACATGACTTACTTACGAATCGTGAGAGAACCGTTTTCGAAAATGGAGTTTCACCGTGACTTTTCCTTTGGTAAATGGAATATTTTGTCCCAGATCTCCTTTTATAGTAATGTTGACCGTGTCCAAATACGACTTGCTGACGGGCAAATAGTGAGGATGGACAAATTCGCGGTGGACGTGGTAAGTGTTTCCACCTTCTTCGTCAGCGTTCGTGGCAGAATCCACTTTGAAAGGAATGACACGCAGTAACGGTACGGAGGTGTGTCCCACCACGTTATACTCCACCACATCGGAGTACACGAACATCAAATTCAGTCCTTGGTTCAGTTCTACTGGGGTACGAAATAACTTGCTAAAAGACTCGTTGTCGTAAACGATGGGTAATTCGTTGTTCTTGAGTATGTTCATTCTCAGGTTCATGTCTCCGCCCAACATGTCAAACAATTCAGGACAAAATAAAATGGACAGGATTTTACTCCGCTCAAATTTCATCGAGAAGCGACGAGCTGTTTTGTGGTACTCCATGGTGACACTTTTGTTAACATTCTCCAAAGCTTTCCCAAACACGCCATTAAACTTGGCAGCTATGATGTTGACCAAATGTTGACCACTGAAATAATAGCCTGGGGAAATGAAAAAGTGGTAGGTCCACTTTTGAGTTTTCTCATTATAGGTTTTATTGTCATATATGACTTTCTTATTCAACTCCTGTTGCAATGACTCGTCATGAACTTCCACATGAAAAAAATTTTGATTGGGAAGGACATTGAGGACTTGGGTCGGGTGAATGATTTCCACTAAAGCCACTTCCCAATGGGCTTCGTGATCTAAGGGGATGGCCTGAGGTAATTTGGCCGTGTAACAGCACAACGTGTTGTGGGGAAACACCTCCATGGAACTGTCACTGGGTAAGGTTAAGTAAAATTGATTTTGGTGACTCATAATTCCAGAGTTCTGTGGCTGTCCGAGGGAATATTAGTGGACGTCAGAGGCGTGTCTCCGTCCAAAATGGGGTTCTGGTTGTGGTTGGAGTGGTGACTGGCACTGGCACTGGACACAACGTTCCCGTTCGAGGAGAATTTCAGGGAGGGATTGGGAAGCAGGTAACCGATGCAACTGCTCAATAAAATGGTCCACAATTGTTTGTCTCCTTGTTGCAAACTCAAATTGGCGATGGCTGCCCCGATGACACAATACACCACGAAGATTTGGCAGAAAAAGACGATTTGCGTTTTAGGCACACGTTCTCCACACCACACCCACAAGGGTTGTTTTTGTAAATCTTGCACAGAAGAACTAGGGGAAGAAGGAGTGGTCGACGTAGCTGCGTCTGCTGTGTGAAAGGGCATGATGGTCACTTCTTCTTTTTATAGTCGATGACTTGCGAAGCGTCGATCCAAGAATCGAAACTGGGTGGATATCCTTTCCAACGTACTTTGACTTCTTTGACACGTCGTTTGCCCACTTTACGGGTTCTGCGTTCGAGAATGCTTTCGATGTCGTACACGTCGTCTTCTTTTTTGGTGACACGTTGTAACTCGGGCAAATAAAACGTTCCTTTGAGTACTTCTCCGTTCATGTCTTCCAATTTATAGACGGCAGGATGACGGCCATGCACTCGTCCAGTGACGCGAAACAATTCGGTCGTCCAGTTAGGTAAGTAACCTTTGTCGAAAGTGCGTTTGGTTTTGCCAATGCGCACCCAATCTCCTACGGTCAACTCTCCACTTTTCTTGGGGACAGCCCTCGTCGGGGACGTACCAAACAGACGCTCAAACACCAGCACTTCGTTGTCGGGAGTCACTTCTTGCGGGGCACGTCCGATGCTTCGATGGTAAGATTGGTTGTACGCTTGCACCAGGTGCGGTAAGATGTCGATGTACTTCAGAGTGTGGTGATGCGTAAAATATTTCCACATGCGTTCTTTCAAAGTACGTTGAAAACGTTCCACGATGCTGGCTTTGGTTTCGGGATTCTCGGTGGTAAAAAAATGAATGTCACGTTTCTTTAATTCTTTTTGGAAAGCTTGGTTCAGAAATTCGGTGCCTTTGTCCGTTTGCCATCGAAGAGGGCGACGACCGCTTTGTTTCAACACCCGTTGCAGGGCTCGCACTAACTCGCTGCTCGATTTGGAAGTCAAGGGCACGACCCAGGCAAATTTGGAAAAGACGTCGATGACACAAAACAAATATTTGTAGCCGCGATTGTAGCTGGCCAAATGAGAGACATCGGCTAAATCGGCTTGCCATTGATGATCGATGCCTTCCACTCGGGTGCGACTTCTGGCAAACTTGCGTCGAATGGGTTTGTGTAAAGTGTAGGTAGCTTGTTCTTGTAACCATCGTTGCACTTGAGGTAAACGGAGACTTTTCAGTCGAGTTTTGGCAGCACGATACAATTTTTGAACTCCTGCGTAACCTGCAGGATGCGAGGGATCGTAGTAAATGCTGGCTAAGACTTTTTCCATTTTTTGTGTTGGTTGATGTGTTAATAAGGCACCCACTCTTGGAAGAGGCTACTCTTTTTCTCTTGGGGTATTTTCTTGGATTGCAAGGCTTTGCGTGTGCGACCAGCAATAGGTGTCGAAGAGGAGGAGGATGTCTGTGCAGGGGATATGGGTTCTTGTTTCACTTCTGTCTTCACTTTCTTTTTCTCTTGTGATGAAGAAGGGGTGGCCATCATCTTTTTAATCCATCCAATTCTGGAGGTAGGTGGTGTTGTTAACTTGCGTACTTTTTCTGGTGGAGTTAGAAACCCTTCCTCTTCTTCTTCTCCTTTTTCTGTCTTGACCACTGGTACTGGTACTGGTACTGGTGATGGTGCTGGACTTTTCATCAAGGTCTTAAAATCTTTCAGAGTGGGTAGAGCTGTTTCGTCTAAAGCTTTCTGGTGAAAGAGTTGCAATCGTTGCAAGAGTTGACCGTACTTTTGCGATTTTTCTGTTTCGGACAAATCTTGGCGATCCATCAAGGATTGCAATTCGTGTTGTAACTGGGACATTTCGCTCAAATTGGGATTGGCAGGTAAATGCGGGGTGCGTTGTTCTTGCCACCGATGGTATTCCATCCATCGTTTGTAAGGCACTAAAGCTAGTTTTCGTCCTTCCATGGGGTTGTCAGGGGTCGATTCTGAGATCTTGGGACTTTCGAAGGCCTTTTTATCTTGCTCCCATCAGTCCTCCCAACATGGTTCCCAAGACTCCTTTCAGTATGGGGCCTAACAAGAGAGGCAAAATGCCTCCACGTTGAACCAACATCTTCTTTTTTTGACGAATGGGAATTTTTTTTCGAACCATTTGGCGAAGAACGTGACGATGTTTGCCTAAGCATTGTTTCTGGTGTTTGGACAAAGGGATCGTGCCTTTCAAAACGTTCAAACAACATTCGCAGACGGTATCGATGACCTCTTTGGAGGCCGTTTGAATGAGTTTTTTTCGTAGGGGTGGAGAAGCTTTGGACAGGACAGATAACAGGTCCCCATGTTTAGCTAAACGTGGTGGCAGTCCTTTCCTTTTCTTTCCTTGGGGTTTTCTGGAGGGTGACATTTTTGCTTGTGCGTTCCGGGACATTCACCGAACAGACACTAACGTCGATGACTTAACGCACACCCTTTTATCTTTTTTTGGGACTATCGCTTTGTCATAAAGGTGACAATGTTTTTCCCAAAATCGCCAAGGAATCCTCCCCTTTGTTGACGCCTCTTTTTCTTGGAACGACTGTGTCTTTTCTTAGGGTAATGTCGATGCTTGGCTAAGCGCTTTGTCGGATGACGCGTCTGCCTTTGTCTCTTTCTTTTGTGGCTTCTTGGAGGTGACATCTTTTTTACAAGTTCACTGATACCCCGACTTGGTCACAGGCTCTTTTTATACTGGAACGCGTCGCCACTGATTGTCTTTACGTTTTATCAGTTTGAGGACAGGCATGACACGTCGTGCAGGGGTACGCAACGGACTAAATCGAGCCAGTTCTTGCTTGGACAAATCCAGTAAACTTTGTAACATGCCCGATCTTTCTTGGACTTTGATTTTGGGAGAAGGTACTTTGTGAGCAGCAGCCACTGCCACTAAATTGGAGGGTCCTGCCACTGGGGAAGTTCTTTTGGGGGTCATCAACGGAGATGTTCTTGGTGTGATCAACGTCTCCAAGTACTCTTCAGTTCTGGGTGTCATCAACGGAGAAGTGGATGAACGTGAGGATGCCGGAGACGCAGTCACTGCCGTGGCAGGTCGTGGTTTGCGAGTGTAAGGTTGCGTCCTGGCCGAAGTGCCTCTCTTGCGACTAGTTTTCTTCTGTGGACTTTTCTTTTTCTGGGGACTTTTTCTCTGTTTCTTTTTCTGGGGGCTTCTTTTCTTTTTTCGGGGTGGTGTCTGGTAAGAGGAGGGTCCTGCCACTGGAGAAGTTATTCTTCTTGGGGACCTGGTCTTTTTCTTTTTCTTCTTGGGGCTTCGTTGGACTTTTGTCTTGGGGATAACTTTGGGGGCATTAGGATCCCATCTTAAGAGTGAGCGAATGATGACCCCTCCTAGAGTACCGCTCCCTCCAGGTTTCAAAATGATTTGTTTTTTGGTTTGAGTGTCGATGCGGGGATCGGCCAGTTGGACCAAAGCGACTTTGTTTCGATCGAAAAAGCGTTGGGTTTGATGAGGAATCTGAATGATTCCTTGGAGTAATTGACGTGCCGTCACCGTGAACCATCGTAAGACTTCTTTGAGACTAGCTTCTAAGACACGGGCTCGTGTTTGTGGATCTTTTTCTCGACTGATGCCATACAAGGCACGAATCAATTTGACGGGAAGATGCGACTGAAGGGACGTCATGTTCACACTGTGTGAGACAGACGAAAAAGGGTCTGAGGTTTTTATAGATTTTTTTCATGGGGAGTGAAATGAAGTCGAGGACGGAGACGTGTACAGGACAGGCCCTCCGTCTTGGCACCAGTGGTGAAACAAGTGGGTACGAAATCGCAAATCCTCGGGGGTCGTAGGTTTCAAATCGACGAGTAAATAGGCGTGTGGCGTTTGAGTGGCATCGTCGTACGCCTGAGTCAGCCAAGGCGTTCCTAACTGTTTGGCTAAGACTTGCACTTGCGATTTATCTCGAGGACTTTTAAACAAGACCACGTAATGCGCATTGAGACTGATGGTGCGATGGGCTTTACTTTGTTGAAACAAATTTTGGGTGATGTAAACGACACTGGCATTACGGTGATGCCCTTTGCGCGTAAACCACAATTTAATTTCTTCTTCGTCTTCTCCTAACATGTCGTCGAAAATGACCAAATGGGTTAGACGGGAGTCAGAGACGATGCCATCGTCTTCTTTAGGAATGCCTTCCACAAACACGATGGAATCGCCTTGACTTTCTCGCAAGAGGCTGTACGCCGATTGCCACTCTTTGTAACACCACACGATCCGTTGAGGGGGTCGATCGATCAAATGATGTTTATGTTCGATCAAACGTTTGACGAATTCGGTTTTGCCTGAACCGCTAGGTCCAGCAATGAGCATGTTAAAGGGATGGCGAAGATACAAAGCCTCCCAACTGGCACGATCTAAGTGTTCGTCAATGACTTTGACAGTAGAGGAAGAGGGAGCAGAGACAGCAGAGGTAGCCATGGTGTGAGAAATGTCACTTGTGACACTAAAAACAAACAAGACAAGAGTTTATATACTTTTTCAGAACACGTTTATTGAATGTTTCAAATATGAACACGAAAGACAAAAATACATACAACCCAAATAGTGATGTACAGGAATATGAAACACAGCAAAACAATCAAAGTGAAATATAAACAAGTGTCTGTACAACATGTTTTGGGTAACGAAGATGTCCTAGGGACAGTGTGTAATGTTCTTACAGTCTCTACTTGAGGTATTGTCACACAAGTGTCCTCCCGGAATGACCTTTCAGGTATGTCGATGACAGTCCTGTCCTGAAGCGAGTGGTTGTTCTCGGTGACGGGTTCTTCTGGCACCGTCACTAACACAGGTTGAAAAGTAACTTTTTTCCTTGAACAACTCTCGTGCATACTGGGCCACTTCTTGGGTCCAAACCTCAAAACCCCCCTTTTTCCAATCACGAACATCTGTCCAATGAGGGTGTAAGTCACAAGCTACACACACATCGTCATACACGTCTTGGGTCGCTAAAAGTTGACGAATCTTTTTTTCCTGTTGAGGTCGAGAAGTATCCAGATGAAAACGCAAGGCTTTGAACAAAAGGAGTTTTTCGTGACCATTTAAGGCCATGGAGGTGGTAAGTACTGATCGTAAAGAGTCCACAAAGAATCGGCTGGTAAACGAAATCCCAGAAAACAAGTCACTAAGACACACACCACTTGTCGTCCAAAATTGAATGGATAAAGTTCTTGTAATAATTGATGGTAATGATCCACGGTTTGAATATGGTCATTGAGTTCCTTCCACGGAATCTGTTGGATGACATGTGACATAAACCGTGGCATGACAGCCTGTTTTTATATTCTCTTTTTTTCGGATGCAATAGACGTACTTTCTAGCCAGAGATCTTCGTTCTCCAGTAGGGAATCTAAATCTTGCATACTGTAACCGAAACGTCAGAGTTCGTTTAGGTGTTTCCTCTTCCTCTAAGTAGATTCCACGTAAAATATGTTGGTAATCCTTTAACTTGTCTTCCTCAATGTATTGCTGTAGGTGAATCTCGAAGTAACCATAATCATGAACATGTCGATCATTAGCGACCTCAAAGTTTTGAACAATGTCTGAGCATTGAAAGAATTTCTGACGAATCAGTTCTCTTATACCATTCAGGTACCAGTGGTTAAAGATCTGGTGACGTAACGGATGCAATTGTTCTTTACGTTTCACTTGTATTTTGACCAGCTCTCGGTAAATGCGTTCTCTCAACTCCACAGGCAAAGCACGAATGTTCTCTTGTAAAGTATCCATGAATAGGTTATACTAAATTCTCTTTGGTCTGACACAAGAAATGTACTCTTTGCACAAACATGGTTTCACTTCAGTGTCGAATTTAAATCGTTGAGTCACTAATCTACACATTACAATTCGTTCAGAAGTTTCCTCTTTCACCAAGTTGACATTGTGTGAAAGATGTTGGTAATTCGTTAACTCTTCCTCTGGAATTCGATGCAGTACGTTTACAATGTAGTAGATAAAATCGTCCATACCAAACCATTCCTTTTTATAACCAGGAGGTCGTTGATCAATGTCTGTCCAATGGAACACTTTCAATTGAATCAGTCCTTGTATAGCCTTCAGGTACCAGTGGTTCAAACACCGGTGACGTATCGGATGCAATTGTTCTTTACGTTTCACTTGTATTTTGACCAGTTCTCGATAAATGCGTTCTCTCAACTCCACAGGCAAAGCACGAATGTTCTCTTGTAAAGTATTCATGAACAGATTATTATGGTAAAAAAAGTTACTTCAATGTCTCGGTCCCACTAAAGGTAAGTAATGACAATTCGGTGACCATCGAGCATGTTCTACGTAGGCCGAATCTTGCGGTTCCCAGTGGTGAAGTGACACACTGCAACTGAAGCACTTGACTTTATCTCCTTCGCCCAAGTAGAAAAATCCGGCTCTGGCTAATTCTTCGGGGGTCGGTCCTCCCAGATACTTAGGCCATTTTCCTTTGAACGATTGAAGACGATTTTCAAAGTCGCAGTATTCCGACAAACGCACAGGAAACGAATATTCGTTTTTCACAGGTTCGTTTCGATGAGGGTTGAGTGACATGGGCAGGAGTTTGCTCAGGGCTGGATGACATCCGTAGGGAGGTAAACGTGAAGGTCGACATTCCCCTTTAAACCCAGTAAAATGTCCAAGAGGACGAGCGGCATCGCTTTCGCATCCCTCAGGTTTGACACGCACAGCATCACTTTCCATGACAGGGGTAGTGAGAACAAAGTTCCCATGATGCTTTACGGCATCGCTCAGATCACAACGTACAGCATCGGTCCCATCGCAAGGCTCACAATCGCACTCGTCTGCAAACTCCGTTACGCAATTACAATGGTAACCACATGGACAATCGCAGTTTCCTTCCGGACATTTTCCGTCGCAATGCATGGGTCTTATCCATCCAGTATTAGTCACACTAGAGGAAGATACAACTTTTTTACAATCCCCAAACTGGAACGATGTCTTTTTCAAAGTATTCATCTTGTTCGCTCGGTCTTGGTAGTCCCAATGAACTATCGATCTTGACCATAGCCCTCTTTTTATACTAGTCGCAATGCAGTCTCCAGCTTGTACATCTTTCCTTTTTTACGTTTTTTATGTCTTGTTCTGGAAGGTACCGTCTCTAAGGTACCGTCAACATTGTACCGTAGTGTGATGGGTGGAAAGACCATAGAAAGGTAAGGGCAGTGCGGAGACCATCGAGTATGTTCCAGAATAGCTGAATCTTTATAGATACATAGATCCATTCGTAACTTCAGTCCGCAAGCAAAACACTGTACCTCGTATCCCAATCCTGACTCAGGTCCCAAGTAGACAAATCCTGTTCTAGCTAAAACATGCGAAGAAAGTAATCCTTCCCTATCCGTAGGCCATTTCTGAAACGTGTCCAATCGACGGGCACAATCACAATAGTCAGGTAAGAAGACTGGAAAATGGTAGGGTTTGAACTTGGAGTTCTCATCGGGTTTCTCACTCGATTCTTGCTGTGGCGAAGTCATCTTTCTGGTGGGGGGCTATCCTCTTACAACCAATGTTTTATACCGACGTGTCCATACGGTAAGGTGAAATGATTGGGAAGTCGAACTCGCTTCTGGTACACGATTTGATAGACTTTTTCCAAGGGTCGACTGACGATGTGGTGAGTGGGTAAACGTACAATCTTGTTCGGTTGGTAAGTGGTCACTTTAAAGTTTCCATCCTCTCCCGATTGCAAGGCTTCTTTCAATACCCCAAAGTTGACCACTCGACTGGTACGATAATTCAGAGTCAGTCCTTTCACTTTGCACGTCGTGTGCACTTCTCCTTGTTTGTCCCGGTATTCGTAGCCGTAATTTTTGGGACCGCCACTGACGAAACTTAGAATCTTGTCGTCGGGATGCTCGTCTGTCCAGGCTCCTAAACGGTCTCCTTCGATGTCAGGGTGATGTTGAATCGGGTGATGGATGTAAATGCAACTGTCCGTGTCAAAGTACAGGACGCGTTCTTCTAACAGTTTTAAAGCTTCGTACAATTTTAAGCGAGCATGGGCTGTCACGTAAGCCGCAATGATGACATTTCCAAAAGGGTCGTCTTGTACAAAGTCCAGATCTTCTTCGTAATTGACCAAGATCAAATTCTCTCGAACGACGTCCACGTGTTTCATGTATTTGGTTTTGTCGTGAATCATCTGGAAGTAGCGGGAAGGTTCTGTCAAATATTCCGTCTTGGGTAAACACGGTCGTTGTGCCATTTTACCCCACAAGCAATTTAACATCACTTTGGCAAACGATCGCCTGCCTTCGTTTTTCTCGATGTGGTCTAAAGAGATGCCTTCTTGTTCGTAGTATTTCTCTTTGAATTGTATTTGGTCTTCGGGAGTGTGACACCAGGAAGGATAGCCGCTGGCTTCTTGCTTCAGTTTCAAAAAGGCATCCACGTAGTCTGCGAAAATGCCTTTCTGCGTGGGGTCACCCTTGCGGTATTGTTGTGTCTTGGGAAAGTGGCAAATTTCGTACACTTCTAACAGTTGGTATCCCATGTCCAGAGCTTTGAACAATTCCACGCTGACCCAGGTTCCCGTCAAGGCCCGTTCTTCTTGGGTGTGCTGACAAGGTTGGTCTTGGTTGCACGTTTCGGCACAAGTACGGCACAAGGGAAACATCAGTTTGCCTTGACAATGGTGAGGTAAGACGGGATGGTATAGGTTCGTGGGAGGCAAAACTTTACACTTGATCAAGCCTTCGTATTGTCGAATGTTGACCAGGTCGATGTGTTCCGTCAGCAATTGCGGGTGCCCTACAGGAAAGCGACAATATTTGCACACGTAGAGATACAGCGAACACACGTCCAAGTATTTGATTTCTTCTCCTTTCTCTTCGTCGGCTTGGTACAGCAAACAGGTGGCATTGGTCCTTCCTCCGTACAAACTATCCCTCGGGTTCAGCGGGTCCATGAACTGGTAACTTTCCACGAGGCGTTTAAACTCGGGATCGGTTTTCATACGGTGATCGTACTCGTGTTCCCACATTTCCACCACTTGGTATCCTTGCTGTTCTAACTTTAGGCGTCGCTGACAAGTGTCCTGGTACAAGTCTTCCATGGTTCGTTGTAAAAACTGATTTTTAGTGCCACGGTCAGGGTAACAGACGGGACATCCGTGAAATAAGCAACCGTTAAACTCGTACACGATCTTGGGGTTTTCTAAGTCCCAGCCATCGACCGAATACGTTCCGATGGTCTTTTCGCCCCCTCCGTTGCGGGCATGCTGAATCCACTTGTCTTCCTTGTCGCACAAGTAATGTAACCAGCGTAGGGCTTTGACCGAGTATTGACGCTTGACATAGTGGGTCGTTTGAGGACTGATGACAGCCACGGTATTTTCAGGCATGAATCGTTGGCGGTACACTAAGGAACACGCTTTGGCAATGGTGCAAGCTTCTTTCAAAGGATCGACCCCTCCGTGTTCCATGAACAGTTCTCGAAATTTTCCACAGCAACGCCGTAAAATGTCCACGTCGGAACGACAATACTTTAGCATTTCTTCCTGAAAGTCGAAAGGGTCCGAGGCGTGAATCTGGTACCAAGCGTAGAAAGCTTCTCGTTGTTCGGTACGCATGTTGTTGGGGTCGTAATAGTGAGCCTCAGGCAAATGGGGTAGAACGGCATGTTGATTGGCTTCCGTATTGAAAAAGTGTGGAAAGTACCCTTTAGCCATTTCTGTCATTCCAAACGTTTTAGGCATTCGACTCAAAGGCATGGCCAAATAGCTCATCGAATCTTTAAACTGTACTTGTCCCACTTGCATGAAAATGATTTTGGCTCCGTTCAAAGTCACTTTAGGACGCTCGGTGCCTTGTTCCGTATAGTACCTCAAAAGAAACTGTCCATCGTATCCGGAGAAATTGTGAGCCATCACCGTGGCATGACAATGACAATCTCCGTAACGTTCGATGTCCTCTTGGCTCCACGTCTTGTCGACGGGGTCTAAGACCCATTGGGCAAAATCGGCTAACGTGTTTGGTCCCCGAAAGATTTTTTCACGCCCTCCGGGTATCTTGCTACAGTGAGGGCAATGACTGAAGATAGGTTCTTGAATGCACTTCTCGCACGCTCGATGAGCCACGCAGAAATTAGGAATGTGAATGCCGGTCTCTTGCATGCATTCGAAATCGAAAAAGATGAAATTGCCTTTCTTCTTGTGACCGTCCTCTTTCTCTGGTGGGGGTTGGTATTTTTGCACGTAGCATTGGTGTTCCAAGTCCACGATGTGGTGACAAATGTGACATTTTTTCTTTCCTCGACATACGTGTGCCTTGGCAGCATTGGTACATATGACTTGTTCACACGTAGGGCACAATCTCAGGAGTTGACAAGCACATTTCTTCTGTGAACCTTGCGTTTTCAGATGTTGTTGGTAACAGGTAGGGCTGACAAACGTGCGCAGACAAGTGGAACAAGGCACTGGTTCTTCGCTCAGACAGGGTGAAGAGGCCAAACATCCTGAGCATTTCAATCCACAATGCTTGTGTTGCTCTCGATTATTATAACCATGGTCACATTTCTCACAGTAATAACCGTATCCCAGAAATCCGGTGATACTGGTAATCGTATCGAAATGGTCATCGTGATGATAAACATGAATGTATTTTCCGTCCTTAAAATCTTGGCCTCGAAACAATAGAGGTCCGCGCATTTCTTGAGGGTGCACTTTCAAGGTGTATCGTGGAGCTAGGACATCTTGCAATTTTTGCATCTCAGGAATGCCGCAGGGTGTGTCTTTGGGCAATCCGGCTTGTTGTAACAAGAGTTCTGCTTCGTTTCGTTGTTTGGCTCGGTCGGAACGTTGAATAGTGTCACAGGTTCTTTTCCATTCTACCGTGTCGTTCTTGTTGGCATAGGTTCGTCCCACCACGATGGCACGGGCTAAACACATCTGGTCTTGAGGGTTGTTAATTCGGACGAGACTTGTTTTGGTGTTGCGAAGGTCGTCTACCAATAACATCTTTTTGCGTCCAGTCCCTTGAGGAGGAGAGACGTGGGTCATGTCCAGTGTGGCTTTACCATCGGTGATGTCAAACTGGTCATTAGATTGTTGCACGTGTTGAATCTTGTCCATGACTTTGGAAGCAGTCAATTCTGCAGGGGTGCTAAACTCGATCCAAACAGGGGATTTCAAACCGTCGTGTTGTATGGAAAGTCTCAAGCGATCGTCTTCTTTGGGTTGACATTGCTGCTTGAGTGAAGTGAGCAAAGAATCCCACACCTCGGTGATGAACACTTCTGCTTTCTCTAACGGCACTTCAGCCTTGAAATCTTTAAACTTCACCGTGTATTTGTAAGCCGTGGTTCTAAATTATCTAGAGGAGCGCTTTTCCGTCTCTCGAATGGAATAGTACTTTTCAGGGTTGACTAAGGGTGGTGAACTTGGTTTAGAGGGTTCGGATTCTGGTTCACTCATGTCCTCTTCAAAATCACTGGCATGAATCTGTGCCAAGATTTCAGCCCTGGTACGAGGCGATAGATCACGTTTCTGCCTCTTACTTTCTTCTTCTTTCTTCTCGAATGAATGGGATCGTTTCATCTTGAAAGCAAAAAGTCAAATGACTCAAGTTCAAACACCATAAACTACTTTATAGTCATAGCAGACCAGCGTATATAAAAGGATGTGTGTCTTGTCCTTTCACTATTCATTTCACTCTCAAGCCGAACACAACGATGGAAGAGACTGACCAGATGGAACGTTTCGTCAGAGCTTTGCGAGGGGTCATTAGAAAATTCTCTTCAGACCAGCCTACGGACTACTCTCCTTCCTTTAGAGATAAAAGTCAAGATACTTGCTATATCTGTCAGAAGAAAGGGCATTGGTCTTCAGAGTGTCCAGACCGTCAAAAAAGAAAAAAAACAGGGGATAAAAAAGACAAAAGTCAAGATACCTGTTATTATTGTAAAGAAAAAGGACATTGGTCTCCAGATTGCCCAAAAAAGAAACAAGAGGAGTCAGAAGAAAAGAGGAATTCTTCAGAAGAAGAGAGGGATTCTTCTGAGGAAGAAAGAAGACAGGTGAAGAAAAAGAAACAAGAGAAAAAAAGAAGAAGGGAAGAAAGCGAGGAGGAAGAAGAAGAGGAAAAGAGTGAGACGGTGAAGAAATTAAAAAAAGAGAGAGACTAAACAAGGAGAAAGAAGAAGTCAATGAACTTTTAATTAAAGTGTTGTGTTGTGAATTGTGAATTGAATTGTAAAAAATGGAGAAAAGAATAAATGAATGATATAAGGTAAGTGTCTTTGAGTTATGATTTTAAAATAAGAAGATACACTCACGCACTCATACACAGACACGTACTATAAGGGTAAAATGGGTGGGTTATTTTTTTTGAGTTATTGGCAAATTGAAATTGTATTTCTTTTCGAGAAATGTGGGTGGCCCTGAAAAGGGCCTTTTTTTCTTCATGGTGAAGGGGTGAGTTTAAGCAATCAACTTTAACTGCCTTATGCCTTTGCCACGGCCAAGGCCTACTTCTGGACTGCGTAATGTTGATGATGATTGGGTTGAAATCACTAAGGGTGGTACGGTAGGCTTAGTCACAGGGTTGACGTGTTTAGCTCGGGAAGGTCGTATTCTCTTCGGTCGTGATAAAGAAGTCTGATACATTTGTTTCAGACTTCTTAACTCCGCTAAAATGTCCAACAGTACCGTGGCCGTTTGATTTTCACCCTCTTGTTTCTTTGCTGCTACTTCTTCTTCTTCTTCTTGCTGTTGCTGCTGTTGTTTTTTTCTTACCTCTTCTTCTTGTTGCTGTTGCTGTAGGAGAAAAGCTTGTTCCGCTTCCTTTTGTCGTTGCATAAATTTCTCCAATTCTTCTTTCTGTCTCTGTCTAAAATTCTCCACTTGCGGTAATGAAGAAGCTAACGAAGGTTCCGGAACAAATTCTTGCGAGGAGAGAAAATCCACAAAATCCCAATTCACTTCTTCTGAAAGTAAGTCCGAGTTCCCTTGGGCAGTCTCCCCTGCTGGTGCAGCCCAATGGATCGTTTTCTGAGTTTCCGTCATGTTGAATCACTGTCGCATAGATTGACTGCACACAAGCGTTAGCGAATCTATATTGACTACGTGACGTCACAGACTGCTCTCTTCGGATTGGATGCGGGCTGACTGAATTCTGTAACGCGTGATCGGATTGGTGAATGAACTCAATCCGTTTCAATCCCTCCTGTCCCTATAAA